>CM062842.1:13740325-13800740 GCA_031772345.1 Himalopsyche anomala
CTGTACTTAATATCAAAACCATTAAGCAAAAGCTGTTTTTGAGCCGTAACTAATAATTTCAGCTGATTTTTTTTTCCAAAAACTCTCAATTATTCTTCTAATAATCTCACAAATATCTAAAAAAATGTAAATGAAAAAAAAAATCTCAACAAAGCGAATGGTCTAGAGTTGTTTTCGAATCGTACTTATCAATTTCAGACGATATTTTTTTCTAAAGGAATCTCAATTATTCTTCTACAGTTCTCCCAGATATCTAACACTTGATCTCAAATCAATAATTCCAATTGAAATCTAAGGCGACAACGATTCCTAACGAACGATTTTAAAATTCCAAAATAAATTCGTTTCTATGCATAATAATGTTATATTATGTAGGTATATATTATATTTTAACCCTCCCGCGCCCACACACCATCAGAGAGCGAAAGTGCGGAGTTGGAGCTAATTTATACATTTAATCAAATATGATCCTCCTCGCGGCAGCCGTTGAAAGCTCACTAGACCCCAGTGTCCCCTAGGGTGACATTTCAATATTTTTAATTTGTAAAAAAAACATTCCTTATTTGTCTTATACGAATTTATTGAAACATAGTTCTAACATTACTGAATACCAATATATTATATTATCTTAACTGTCGTTTCTCCATCGTGTTTATTTACTGAATTTGTTCAAATGGTGTAACAACTTGTCGCAAATCTATATATACAGTTTACATTTCTACAAATTCGATTTTTAAAGCGTTTGCAAAAAAAAAGTCTTTAAAACACGTTTTTTTAAAACCATACAACCTATTCAGGGATGTATTACTGTCTGCAACACCTTCACGGCGAAATTTATATTTTTTTTACTGCCCCTTAACACCTTTATAGGCTTGTAGACTTTAAAATGACGTATTAATTGCGACTATTTTCACTCCTGTCACAACGTCATATCGACTGTGGAAAATATAAAGGACGTAACCCACAGTTTTTCCAAAACAGTTTTTTTTTCGATAATCACAATGTATGAAACTTGATACACGTTCTATCAAAAGGATGTAAGCTGCAAATGCCGAATTAGTATCTAAATTTAACTTTTAAGTTTGAAAAAACATGATCTTGTGAAAATTTAAATCAAGAAAAAGACTGAAAAAAAGTTTTTCTTAGACAATTTATTTAATTAATATAAGATTATGTTAATTAAGCACAAGCTTAGAAGTCCCCGTGCACTTCCATAATTTGCATATGACCCAAAATCATCAAAACACGTTTTTTGTGCCTACTGTAAAATTTGCTTTGTGTAGGTAACGTCTTTTTTCCTTTCTAAAGTCGATATCAAAAGAATATTTTAAAAATATACAATAATAAGAACTCTGTCTTTGATTTAGCTAGCCAATGCAATGAGTCTTAGATAACTGCTACTGAGATAATCTGAGCGCTAAAAATTGCACTTATGCATAACGTTGTAACTCCACGGTAAACGTTATCTTTGTACTAAACGTACGTCCGTAGCGGTTAGTGGCGTCATTACAAATTAATACATTTTTTTTTAATATAATGTTTTTCTACCGTGCATATTTAATATTAAACATGACTTAAATATTATTTTTAAATTTTTCGCGAAACAACATTTGATCATATTTACGAAAGAATACATGGTGAAATATTTAAATGTGCCCTCCAGAGGTGAAGTGAGCTAACTAGTTAAATGATAAATCTCTTTTCTTGTACTTTTAATTACAATCACATATTTACTTGGTGTTTTGGTGGATTGCATATTTTTATTTTTCGGAGACTACTTTAGTGTGTAAACTGAAGTTACTTCACTTTTAAGATACTTTATTTAACTTATTTTTTTTCTAAAATACCACTTGGCTCACTTCACCTGTAATAGGCCCATGTGTAAGAAATAATTAATTTTAATATTTATAGAGTATTTATTTTTGTTGAAGCATGGTCACTTTAAGACTCTTTCCATTAAACATTCGGCCTGAGGTCTTGTTCAATTCATTTAAATTGAGGTTTCAGATATAATTTTGCATTCCACCTCATTTTTATATGCGCAAAACGTAGGATCAGCATTTTTTCTATACCTAGTTCATATATATGTATATGTATGTACCTTACACATACTTTTACATCGTATAATAATAATCTTTTTCAATACTTTATTCTCTATCAAATATTTTGTACCATAAGTAAATAAAATAGTGGCATGAATATCAAATTGCCATTTTTGTGAAATGGATATTGCTGGATTCGTGTTTTTTATTTGCTTTTATATCAATTCTATTCATATCTCGACCGCTAACAGTGTCAGTGAAAAAAGCACTTCATTTGATCACATTTCAAAAAAACAATGAAATCGATGATACTAAAATCTTTTAAAAGTTTTTTTTATCGTCAAGTATGTATAACAAAAAATACAGTAATTGCAAAGATATCATATTTTCTAGTAAAACAAAAAAAAATCACATTTTTAAGATATTTAAAAAAAGTGCCAGACAGAATACAGATCCATAGTTTTTCTTTTCGGCAACTTAATAGGCTCATGGCAATGGCAATCTAATGACGCTTATAAGCGAAACCCATTTTGTAATTGAAAAAAATGTGTACCAAATTTAAACGATTCTAAAGTGTATGCCATTAACAATATTTTTCAGCTATTGGTTATTTTTCGAAAATTCCACACACTTTAAATAATTATTTTGAGACTTTCGATGGATTCGGCGGTAACTTTGTGTCTAACATTTTAATATAAAATAAAATGAATTAGATTATTCCACGTTTTGTGTTACAAACTGTGACACGTGTTTCGTCTCTTTTAGATGCATTCTCAGGCAACTACTTTTGCAAACAAAAAAGATAAACAAACAAACGATAATGGTAATACAAATGACATTTACATTAAGATTTTTTTATTATAATATAATATATCAGAATAGTAAAATTAAAATCATTTGTACTTAAGCAAGCATTTGCAAAAGTAGTTTATAACACAAAACGTGGAATAATCTAAGTTATTTTATTTTATATTAATTATTTTGAGTGTTTTTTTTTTGACTTTTCGTTGTATTTTTTATATTTCTATACAATCTATTGAATACTCTCGCTTTTTTCGATTCTTTAAAATCAGTCAAATCAATTTTGAAATTTCATTACGAAAAATTCTTTATAAGTATCAAATGCTTTCGGTATTGAGCGATTGCAGTCGGTATTCGTAAAGTGTTTTTTTTTCGAATTTTTTAGACTTAGTTAAATAAAAACAAAAACCTCTATACAGAGGACTAATGCGAGCAAGGGGGTGTTTATTCTGTTTTATAATAATATTGGTTTTCCGAACGCAATAATTGCTTAGTTATAAATAAGCTTTATTTGATATGTTTAAAGATTATGAGGGATTGTACATGGATTATTGCGCGTCAAATTATTATTAACTAACACGCGTTAAAACGCTTTTTTAAAAGTGCTTTTGGTGACTTTTTGACTTGTATTATCTTTAATATGATATTATTATAACCTTCTATATAGCTGCGCTTCGTAAAGGATTCAATTTACTTAGAATAATTAACACTCCAAGGACGAGCATGACCATATGGTCAAAGTAAACACCGTTGTTTATTGATCCCACTATTCATCCTTTTTCTACCTAAATATCATTGTTTTCGATCTTATTTGGTTAAGAAGGGTACAAACTTCAGTTAGTCATCAGCCGTGCGATTTTTTGAATTTCCGTTTTTTTAATTTACTTTTTGAAACTGTTAGTTATTTTTTTATCAAAACATCAAACTATTTACAGTTCTTTTGCTAATATATTTGTATTGAAATTATGATGATCTAAAGAGGTCAAAATTGTAAATATTTTTAAAAAAATCCCGTTTAGCTATATTTCAACCCCGAATGCTAGCGTGCCAATACGGTCACTTTTGTCCTTACTACCGTCCGTACACAATATTACACGGTAATAAAAGGATGAGCATGGCCATATAGTCATGCGGGGTTTCTATATTCTATACAAGTACTTTGCGTTTTTTTTTTTAATTTTGAATAGGAATAAAAGTTATCCGTGACTTCAATATGGCTAAAAAAATATTTTTTTTTATCGGAAAAAAAGCTCTCGTTTCTGGAGGCTTAATGGAGTTGTGTAATTTTTAAAAATATATATATATAAAAAAATATAATGTTTATTTGTCTTGTTTTTCAGATTTCATGTTATTCGTAATTTATTTCGGCAATTTATCAAGTAATCATTAAAACAATTCGTAACCACTAGGTGGCGCATTATCCTCATAGCCCTTTGTTTCGAATACAAACATTATACCAATTCAAAGCATTTCACCCTTATTGTTTACTGTAATTAAAAACCGCCATTACATTTATTATCAGATATTAATTACCTTTAAACAAATAGACCTGGAACATTTTCAAAGATGAAAGATCATCTGAAAGGATTAATGTTCGCGAAGTTTTTATTCTTTTTTATTCACTAGGTATTATTTATTTTTTATTACAACTGAACATTTAATATTAAAGACTTAAATGTGTTTGTAAGTGTAACACTACTTTGTTATAGTTTTAATGGGCCTAAATTCAATAATGGAATGTTTCATTAGTCAATTTTTCAATGGATTCATGGATTCTTTGATGGGTGTTTATTTTGAGAACAATTCTTTTTCACCTAATCTAATTTAAACAAAAGGGCGAAGAAAGAGCATTTAAATAATCACAAGTCTTGTCCTCGCTCCATATTTATCAGTTGATTAAGAACCAGTCATCATTGAACAACTTCTGATGAATATAAAATTAAGTTGATTTTTAAATCCATGTCCGCTCGCTTTGTGGAGCACATTACATTATAATGAACAAGTTGTTCAATCTGTATTTTCGAAGTGAGTAGGAATAGAAGTATAGTACTAGGACAGGACTAGTAGTTGTTTAATCGCTACGCCCTTTTTAAGATAGTATGAGAGGGAGGACATACATACATGCCTTCGGACAGAAACCCATAAACCGATTGAAAAATCTATAAAAACTGTCTGTACTGCGATTCGAACCCATGACTTCCGTGTTTTAAGTCATCAACGTTGATACTCAACCATTTAGCCGGCATAAATTTCATAGTAATATGATAATTTAATTAAAATCAAATCAAAATTCAATGAGTTTAAAATGCTCGTTGTAAGTGAAAGGTCCTGATCTGTTTAAATAAGTGTGGAATTATTACGGATTTTTTTTAACACCTCCATACCCATGATGCAGGCATAGCTAGTTGAGCCATTAAATCATTCAATATTTCTCTTAATATTGTGAATAAGTATTTATCATTTTAGGTATTCCTAGACAAAGTAGTTTTACATTTAAATATATAATTATAAAATCAAAAATATTACGTCTACTTTACAAAATTATCGTTTTTTTACCGATCAATTTTTTCGATCTTTGAATTACCGGTAGAATGCGATAGAGATATATGAGTTTACATTTGAAAGAAGAACAAACATCTCAAATAGTTAAGAGCGAGAACAACCTATTATAATTATAAGTTTAACAGAGAACGCGACTTTTGCATCTTTACAAATAGAAGCAACATGTTTCAAGGGTTTCTATTATTACTATTTTTTAGCTTTTAACATAGGTTTAAATACTGTCAATAAAAAGTTAATCTGAGTTGACATCGTGGTAGGGAACGTGATTTTTTAGGACGGCATGTTATTGGTTAATGAAATTTTAATAACATTAAAAATATGATTGGAAAAAGTTTTTTCGCACAATCTGTTTATATTGCACAATCATCCACGCTAACTGTAAGGGAGTTCCTTCTATAACTACACCAAATCCTTTCAAAGTTTTTAACTGATGATTGGTTATGTCCTACCTCCACGAAGTTTTCGAGATTGTGAAAATGAGAGAAAGCTGAGTGGGGTTAAAAAAAAATAAGGCTGAAAATTTAGGTTTATTTTGGGCATCAAAAACAGTTTAGGAAAAGTTAGGGAAAATTTGCAAATTCCTTGGTTTTTAAAATCGACAACAAATTGTTTGAAAATTCTAGGATTAAAAGTCGCCGAGCAAAAATATTCTCATTCCCGAATCCCAATTTTTATACGATTTTATGCTGAATGTTCATACCCGAACTTCCGGGTTCATAAAAAGGGTCTGGTCTTAACCTTACCTTATTCTTGCTGTCATAAAATAGTGGTCGAGTGACTGGATTAAAATTATTTATTCTTAGAACTTCTGTTTATTAATTCCATTACGCATCTTATGAAATCAAATTATTTTAGGAAATGATAATGATAGGATAAGGCTAGAACAGGACTAGTGGTTGGCTAATCGCTATTGCTACACCCAGTTATTAAAGGATCAGAAGGATGGGAGGAGAGGAAATTATGTGAATTGACATCACAAACACCCAGTCTTCGATCACAACTTTGAATTGAATAATTGCGTGATTGGTAGAGCAAGCTATAACCAACTGGGCCACAGCAGGCGACAGACAGGATTGTATGCCCTACTCTTAACCTTGCATGATTCTTACTGTCATAAAATAATGGTCGAGTGACTGGATTAAAATTATTTATTCTAAGAACTTCTGTTTAGTAATTCCATTACGCATCTTATGAAATCAAATTATTTTAGGAAACGATTATCAAAGTATTTTATTTACTGACCTGAAAAAATATTAAATACTAGCCCCAGTTTTTTAATAACGATATGATATCAATAAACACTATGTCCTATCAGGACGTTTCCAAGGAGCATCCAAGACGCATTCGACTCAAGCGCAGGTATGCTATATTAATTACAAATTTTCTCCCACCTTGTAGTCTTAAATGGGAGTTTACATAGTTTCAAATTACCTTCATAGTAATTACTTCTTTACTGGGGGAAAGGAAGACGCTATACCGAGCGAACACAGCAATTAAAATCGTAATTAGCAGCGAATGAAATTTCAGTTTAATTCAAATATTTACAAAATACATATTGTTTATACAGCGAAAGTGAAGACTCTTAATGAGGTTCTTCGTTTTGTGATCATCATCATCAGAGATTTTTTTTAGTTAATGATTTGAACAGAATGAGCTTGATGGAATTTCAATATCAAATTTAATTTGTTAAAATATTCTTCATTTTTATACGTTTCATCCCTTTTTAACAATGATCACATATTATTGCAAAAGTATAAGTTAATTTAATGCAGATCGCCATGTATAGCCGACTGACAATATTTTCTCGCAATTATTCGTAAATTATACATATATGCATGATAAAAACTATTTATTAATTGTCAGCTTAAATTCGTTCATGTACTTAGATGCCTGAAGTGAAGGCGAAATCACGGTTGTTAGTGATGAAATGTGTAGAAATATACATTTTTTTTCGACTCAAAATTTACCATTGATTTTAGTGAAAATGTGTAGTTTTATTAATCGAATTAGCAACCAGCTTTTAACGGGGCATAGCGAGAGCAATTTTCTAACCACCAGTTCTGTCTTAGCTCATTCTTTTATCCAATAAAATAAAGATTAAGCAACTGAATAATAAACAGTTATCATAGAGAACTTATGTTAAGATAATCTCCATTAGGAGGCAATATGCTGTACATTGAGAGTGTAAATAAAAAACTATAACTGGTTGTTAAAACTATCCATGACTTAAATGACCAAACCATTTTCTTGAAATCGCTCTTATGTCACAATTAAAGTATACACTTTTTTAGTCCAAAAATAACTAGTTAACCTGTAACATGCCATCCTAAAAAATCACGTTCCCTGCCATGATGGCATCTCAGTTTCACTGTTTATTGACAGTATTTAAACCTAAGTTAGAAGCTTAAAAATAATTTTTCAAATTTGTATATGCTAGAATACCTAAAATGATAAATACTTATTGACAATATTAAGAGAAATATTGAATGATTTAATGGCTCAACTATTTACGATTGTATCATGGGCATGGAGGTGTATACATTTTTAGCTTTCGCCATATCCGGTATACACGAGTATACACTAACTTTCAAATATGTACATTTACTGTTGCCAGCCACTCAAACTTGTTATTTTTGACATTTCACATAACTTCAAAAATGTCAACGTCTTGTTGTCATTTTTACCGTTTCATATTCAACATATTTAATCTAACTTAACATAAGAGTAATGCTATTTCTTCTCTGGCTAGCGTTCGTCAGTTAGCTAATACATTTACTAGTTATATCAAACATTGACAAGTCATTGTTAATTTTAATGGCTTAAGACTTCATTCATTTTTTTACGATGAAGTCAGTCTGAAGTTGCTTTTTAAAGTGCTAAAACAAATGTCAAACCTAATAACACAACGAATGTAACAACAAACAAATAAATTCTGGCTTTATATTATTTTATTTTCTATTTAATCACCGAAAAATTCACCAAAAACTCTTTTAGATAAAATACACATTTAGAAGCTGTTCTATCAGAAAACCACATAAGAATTTTTAAGCTCAGCAATCATAGCAAGGATTTAATAGTTGGTATGAAAATTGCCATTCGAATTTTCATTATCTCACCACAATTAATTTTAAATAAAAAAAAACGTTATATCTCATATGTTTAATATGTATAAGTTAAATCAGACGCATCAGTCCGTTAAACAAATTACCATTTCATATTTAAATAAACGTTTACACAGATAAATTAGAATAATAATCCAATAATTTTCAGAGCTCATATTACAGCGTGCCTACTGTACCATCCATAACGGTATAATTCAAAACTAATCCAAAATATAGCCATCTCGCCTCTTCTCATAGAATTGAATTTGACAGGTGGGTAATGGTGTCTCTATCGCACTTATAACACGCAGGTGTACTGCATCGTTTTGATTGTGGAAAAAGTACACAATGTGAAATTTCAGTGATGAAAAACTTTTTGGATTTTTTTTCATTTGCAATATAAAATATTAGGTAGAAATGGAAGTTTTATACTAAATGACTTTAAATATCGAGATACTTTATCAAAATAATTTGTTTATATTTATTTGTATATTATGAAGTGAATCCCCGCTTTTACGTTTTTCGGGGAACCTATGAAAAAATGCATATATAAGTAAATGTAGATTGGATGTAAAGATTCATTTTTAAGGTTGTTTCGTGTTCATTATCAAAGTTAGTTAATTAAAGGCATTTTCTTTACCTTTAAAAGTATATAATTATTATCGAATTTTCAATATTACAGAGGCAAATGATTGCAGGATTTTTTTGTTGAAACGAGTAGAAAATGTAATTAAATAAAACTGAGCAATACAAACCGCACGTAAATAACGATAAAACGTCAATTCCGGGTGCGTAAAACAAGGTTTCACTGGTATATACAAACATTTTTTAAGCTTTGTGTTTTTGAAGTGCCTAATATTGTCCTTATATGTCCGCTAAAATGTGAACCACATAAACTTCCAATGGAGCATCTCGACAGAAAATATTTTTACGAAGACTGGTTTTTTCTAATCACTCATGATGCTATCTAAGTCAGACATGGTAAAGAATGAGCCTAAAAAATAATTAGCAGTTAGATTTAACTGTAACCACATCCCGTTTTTAGCATTGTGGAAGCGAATTTGTGCCTCCTATACGTCCAAATCTTTTAAAATAAATCTGTAAATTTCTTAACAATCAGTCAGACTGGGTTCAAATCTGCGCAAGGTCAATAAAAATATATATATTTTTTAACCATGCCCGCTCCCAATGTGGAGCATATGGACTCCTAATGGAGTTTATCTCAACAGAAGTGTTTCTACGAGAACTGCTTGTTACTCAGTTGCTCAACCTCTCTTTTTCCAAAGAGAGTAGGGATAGAAGGATAGGGCTAGGACAGGACTAGTGGTAAGCTAATCGCTCTCGATACGCCTCGTTCATAGGATAGGATGGGTGAGAGGGGAGAATTCAACACATCACATAAATCCATGCATTTGAACAGAAATTCATTAATCGATTGAAAAATCAATTTATAAAACTGTCCGTAACGGAATTTGAACCCGTGCCCTCCGTAGCTGAAGTCAACAACGCTGACCACTCGACCACACAGACGGAAAAATATATATTACTTAATAATAAATTTGAGACCATGGGTATTTAAATTTGTGATTTATTTTCTTCTCAAAATAATCTCATTTGGATAATTGCAGTGTTCTGCAAAATCTGGCTTTTTGGCTGTTAGCTTTTGAAATTATTATTACAAAAATGGCATAAAAAAGCATTCTTTGAAATTGTTTGTTTGATGGGTTAAATCCCGTGGACACAGCAACAAAATAAGACCATCGATCTTTTAGCTACAGGATTGTCAGATAATATTCTTTCAATTTGAAAATCGATAATAAAAATCTTTATTAACATTTTTTTTATTTTAGCTAGTTTCGTAATATGCCACCAGTTTCCTACCTCTTCATTTCGTTAGGCTCGATTCTATTTCAGGACATTTTACGATACACTTTACGAGTTACAGCCTTAAAGGTTTTAACAATTAAAAAGACATATTTATAATGAAAGCTTTGGGGTGCGAGCTTCATAAAACTTTGAGAATACTCATGACGTCATCGGTCCATTTTATTTTACGATGGAAGTCCACATGAATTAAAAACGTTCCGATGGTTTTCTTTTTATTCCGTTCAGACACTCGAAAACAGAAATACTTATTTTACTACCCCTATATTTTTGTGATGCCTTACCCAAGTTTTTAAGAGTTTTTTTTAAAGAGTATTACAGATGTTCTTTCGGTAATTATTTACAGAAAAATTTTCTTTTCAACAGGGTTAGCATACTTAAGTTATTTTCCGTGACAAATTTATAAATTAAGAATTATTTCTACGAAAAACTCATGACAAAATCAGAAATATTATTTTATAATTCTCTACGAAAATATATACTTTTAAATAGTCTTAGGATCTCGGTTGTCAAACAGAAAACAGGCACAACGTGTTTTGTTGATGTTGCTGGAAACATAATCTGGGCTTATACTCCATGGCAAGGGCCGTCTTTAATATTAAAACATAATCAAAAAACACATCCAATATATATATGTATATATTGACTGTGGAAATGAAAAAGGATGTAGCCCACAGTTTTTTCAAAACAGCTTTTTTTCGATAATCACAATGTACTTAACTTGATACACGTTCTATCAAAAGGATGTAAGCTACAAATGCCGAATAAGTATCTAAATTTAGCTTTTAAGTTTGCAAAAAGTTTGGCTTGTGAAAATTTAAGCCAATAAAAAAGACTGAAAAAAGGATTTTTCTTAGACAATTTATCAAATTTATATTAGATTATGTCAATTAAACGCCAGTTTAGAAGTCTCCGTGCACTTCAAGGTTGTGTTTATTACATAATTTGCATGTGGCCGAAAATCATCAAAACACTTTTTTTGTGGCTCCTGTAAAATTTACTATGTGTGGGTTTCGTTCATTTTCCTTTCTGCAGTCGATATGTATGTATAAATCAACCTATAATCAGCATAAGATTTTAAGTGACACAATTCGGTAAATTGCGTTTTAAGCTAACAATTGTTCAATATCGCCTAAGGCGTCAGTGATAAATTTTAGAGCGTTATCTCATTCGCCTGATATTTTTTAGGAACTGTGTATTTTAATGTTTTAACATTGTTATCGTTTTTTTCACGTGGACCCCGATTGAGAAACTCTGATTTAGAGAACTGAAAGTAGTCAGACAATTTTATTATAATATCTATGATTTTCTGCCTATTATGGGTCGATATCTTTCTTCTGGTGTGGGTCCTTTTTATTATTGTATGTGTAGTCATGCAAATTTACAGTTTGAAATTGTATATCTATCAAATGAGGCAGAGGTGGGCTGGAGGGGGCTCGAAAGGGCTCGCGAGAGCCCCTTGTTAAATTTTACTAAGGCCGACGAGCCCCTTGTTAATTTAAGAGAAAACAATATTCTCAAATCAAATAAGTATATAACTAAAATTTCTGACTTATATATTATCTTAGCTTCAGTATTCAAATTAGTAAATTTTTAGCAATTTAGATTGTTAAGTTTACGGTAAGTGTATTAAGTAACAATCGATTAGTTATTTAAGTATTGCATACAAATAAAATAGGATTGATAAAAAATCAATCCTTTCCCGTAACTCCGAGAATTGCTTTGATATTAAGCGAGCCCCTTATTAACGTACTAGCAGCCCACCGCTGAAATGAGACTCACGTGGTTAAAACCAAATGCCATTTTTTTCAGCGCTTGCATTTTTCCAGTAATGTTTTACGAAACCGAACTTTGACACATATGATATTGGGGAAAAATATGTTTATTTCTTATTATATAAATTTCAAATAAAAAGTTGAGTTTTATAAAGTGATAAATTAATTAAATAACTAATTGATTAATCGCTGCAGTGCACAACCAAAGCCACCTATTTAAATAAAAGCCACAATTCCGACATCAAATTTCAATCGAAATTAAAATATTGATTTTATAATCGTATTATGCCCTGCTCTATTCTGCTAATAACCTCGTGCATTACTAGTGAACCAAACATTTAAAGCTTGGCTGATCCTCAAAGCTTTTGTTTTGATGCACTAAAAGCTCTCATAATGTTTCAGCAGAATCGTGCGATCTCGTGACCTGATTAAACATTAAATATTTTAATACTGTTAATTTTAAATGAACAGCGACAGCCATTGGACGACTATTTCAAGCCGTACTCGTTCCGATAATATATTATTCCGGAAAGGCCAAAAATACAAAATTATTCACTCAACAATTTACCTTTCTGCCATGCCCGCTACTAACGTGTTGAATTCGTATTTTTTTATTTCAATTTGTATTTTTATATTGTTTTATTGAAAATAAATGACAGTAACACAATGAACCAAATTTTACTTCAAATTCAAATTTTTAAAAACGGTTTCAAATTTAACAAAACTGCGATGTTTAACAAAAACTAAGATCTTATTTTGAGATACTTTCAATGCCAATGCTGGGATTTCGAGACTTGCTTCTAAAGTCCTGATTGGTGCACTAGCAGTAACTGCAATTTATTTAATTTGAATCGTTCAAATTATGTACATTCACACAAATTTTGTCACTAACGACCCGTGATTCGCCTTTCGGCATCTCCAGGCGTGTTCAATAAGAAACAAGGGATAAAAATGTTGCACCCAAATACGGACGCTCATAAACTGTTTTTCTAGGAAATTTTAGAAATAAACAGAGCGCAATTGAACAGTCTTCCGATTTTAAATGAACAGCTACATATGCCGGGTTCTCCACTTTTATACCCTATATAAATATAATCATAAAACCTTTTCCAACAAACAAAAATAAATATAATTCTTAAAACTACTCACCATTCAAATCTGTGGGCATTCCCATGGGCTAATCTTTTTCGCCAGCAATGGCTTTAAGCTCAATAATACATTTATTTCTTATATAAACACGAAACATTCATTTACTAAGCGTCAGTTCAAGTTCATCCGTGCACTTGAACGCCTGAAGGTGCCGAAAGGCGAAACCCGGGTCGTTAGTGACAAAATTTGTGTGAATGTACATAATTTGAACGATTCAAATTTAATATTAACCACCTTCAGTCGAAATCTTAAATGTAATTTATTTATTTTTATTATTTGAATTTATACTATTTTATAATTTATGACACGTTGTTCCTCGTAAACTGATATTTTTATTAGCTCGCATGCTCCTTGTAATGTTTTCCATCCAAAGCTTATCACTTATTTTTGCACGGTTATTATTTACACGGTTTATAACTGTGGACATCTATTAGAGCGTACAATTCAAAACATATAAACATATTTAATGATCAATCTTGGGATGTTGTCTGAGATTGGGTGCTTAACTATAAACTGACCACCAGCTCGGGCATTATTTTTAATTTTTTTATCCTTACTCCGTCCAAAAAAAAGACAGAAAAACAAGCAAAGTTTTGTAAAAGGACTTCTGTAGAAATAAGCTCTATGATAAGCGATATATCTCACACTGTGAGCAGACATAATTAGAAATGATGCTTCCTTCTATCAATCACTCATGAATTGATCGATAAATCTTGTGATGATTGGATCGCCAAGATAAAAAAAACGGCACTCAAAGCTTTCTTATCTTTATCTTATCTTTTGACAAAGATATTTTCTTTGAGTATTTTATATTTCAATACACCACCCCGATGGAAGGAAAAATTATAAAACAAACGTCTACAGCCATACAACCAAAGTGTCTAAAACTTTAGTGCCAAACTTTTGTTATTTTATATACATGTGTGTTTACTAAATATAGCGATGCTAGTAGTACTTAAACCTGGATCTCGATATTTATATTTCTTATTAAAATATAATTATTCTATTTTTAAAGCGGGGAACATATTAACACTCGCGGCTCGGAGACTAGAAAAATACGTCTCTTCCGATGGGGGTCGTTTAGAGACCCTAGTGGTTTCCTCATTATTGGTTTTATTCTTATGAATTTCAAAAAAAATAGTCTAAGGGATTTAAAATATTTCTCTGCATCATTCCTCATACATTTTTTATAAAAATCCGTGGTTTTTTAATAAATAACCACGTCAGTTGCTCGACTTACCTTTCTTCAAGAGTGTAAGAATAGAAATAAAGAACTTGTACAGGACTAGTGGTTAACTAATCGTTTTCGGTTTGCCCTGTTAATTTTAGGATTGGAAGAGTGGGAGGGATAGATATCACAAATACCAACGCCTTAGAACAGAAATCGAACTTGTAGGCTATTACTTTTTCGCAAGATCATTATTTAAAAAAATAATTTCGGCAAAAACAATATTGATTTGAAACATTAAAAATGTCAAGAAAAAAGGTGCCGGAACGCCGTTCTACCGCACTACATAACAAAAAAAAAGCATTGTATAATTCTGTTGGATGACCATAAGCCCCGCCCCGCACAAAGAGCAGATGTGAATTTAAAAAGATATTAAATAGTGCATTTTATCATAGATAATATTATATTTTTTCGTGTACAGTTTCATTCTGGCGCCAAAAAATATAACAGTTTAATATTTTCTGTTTTCAAAAATTCGCGCGTAAAAAGTAAACTAAAAAAAGTCCGTACGTCAAAGCAATATGCTGTGTGAAAATGTACTAAATCAGTATAAGCTATAAATTATTCTACGTTAAATTCCTTACAGAATGTGCCTTAAGAACAAGTTCACGATAGTGTCTTTTGTGTTTTATCTTTTGGAACTCTCCATGTTGTGTTTTCTTCATTCTTTGTTCAATCTTTCCCACCAAATGTCGTAGGATGCTTTTATTTGTCACGTATCTTTCGTCTGTAATGGAGTTTATCGCTTATTGGTTTATTTAAAGCGAATCGTATTCCAGTCGCTTTTTCAAATAAATCTTTCGAATGTATTTTTAAATAAAATATCTATACATATACATTCAAAGCAAAGCATCTTTTATTTTCATTGTTTATTGGGTAAACATCGAATGAATAAAGAAAAAATACTTCTGTTAACATAATACTTGCTTGCCGGTTACGTTTCCAATGGGAAAAGTTATGACTTCTAATTTTAATACGTTTTGATATTATAACAATAAAATTTGCGTCACTGTCAATCTGTTCTTAAATATGAGATTCAATTAATTAAACAGTTGACAGTTTTCGAAAAACATCTTTCTTGAAACAAATTCGTGCATCGAATCATTGTTTGTATATGATATGTAACGACTGTGAAAAAAAAGGATGTAATCCACACGTAGCAAATTTTACAGGAGGCACAAAAAACGTGTTTTGATGATTTTGGGCCATATGAAAATTATGAAATATACACAACCTTGAAGTGCACGGAGACTTCTAAACTGGTGTTTAATTGACATAATCTAAGATTAATTAAAGAAATTGTCAAGGAAAAACCTTTTTTTCAGTCTTTTTTCTTGATTTCAATTTTCACAAGGTCATGTTTTTTCAAATTTAAAAGCAAAATTTAGATACTAATTCGGCATTTGTAGCTTACACCCATTTGATAGAACTTGTATCAAGTTTAATACATTGTGAAAATCGAAAAAAAACTGTGAGTTACGTCCTTTTTACTTTCCACAGTCGATTTGACGTTGTGACAGAAGTGAAAATAGTCGCAATTAATACGTCATTTTAAAGTCTACAAGCCAATAAAAGCATAAAGTGGCAGTCAATTTTTTGTTTTAGTCTTTTTTCTTCTAAATGCGAAACCCGGGTCGTTAGTGACATTTTGTGTGTATGTATGTAATTTGAACGATTCAAATTTAATATTGAAATTCCACCAAGCACCTTCAGTCGAAATCTTAAATTAAGTATCAAATCAAAGTAAATCGCCTTTTAAAATAAATGATTTTGTTTTAAAACATTTATTGAATAACAATTAAATGATTTTAAAAGTTATACAAAAGAATCAATAAAGGGCGCGATGTGAATTTGAGTCATGCCAACATTAAAAATTAAAAAACCCGCACTTCGCTTATCGTTGCGTAAAATTGCGTTCAAAAGTTTACCGGGACTGGCGCTAAACTTTTACCGGATCCTGAAAGTATTTCAAAAGATCGCAATGGGAATAATTTCACTCGTGGACCGGTTGGATTTACGCAATCACGGTTTTCGAGTGATATCACGGGCAAGGGATCGTCAACCCGCAGCTCATCAATATAATTTTTAAAATATATTTTTTTTACCGCGTAAATATCTACATGCCGCCTGCTGTGGCCCAGTTGGTTAGAGCTTGCTCTACCAATCCCGCAGGTCTCCGTTCGATTCCCGATCAGATCAGAAATATGTTCATTTGGGGTTTCTATAATACGAATAAAACACAATGTCGTTGATCAACAGGCTTCAGGACTAAAGAAATTAATTCATATTGTCAATAATATCGACTGTGGAAAGGAAAAAGGACGTAATCCACAGTTTTTTCAAAACAGCTTTTTTCGATAATCACAATGTATCAAACTTGATACACGTTCTATCAACAGGATGCAAGCTGCAAATTCTGAATTAGTATCTAAATTTAGTTTTTAAGTTTGAAAAAGATGACCTTTTAAAAAATTAAAACCACATAAAAAGATTGAAATAAAGATTTTTCCTAGACAATTTCTTTAATTAATATTAGATTATTTCAATTAAACACTAGTTTAGAAGTCTCCGTGCACTTTAAGGTTGTTTATAATTCATAATTTGCATATGGCCCAAAATCATCAAAACACGTTTTTTGCGCCTCCTGTAAAATTTGATATGTGTGGGTTACGTCTTTTTTCCTTTCCACAGTCGATATATTATATTATGTATTGATTAATTCATTTTCGGGCAAAAAGTTTGACCACTGGCTAAGTCAATATGTCGCTACGATAAGGGCCGGCTTACAAGACTTAATTAAGTGACATTTCAGGTTGTTAGATAACAACGATGGTATTGAAAGGGGTTAACCAGGGTTCATATACAACGTTTCAAATTAACCCATATCACAGGAGTACATACTACACTTTATATATATATATATTATATTAAACAACAACTTCGTAGATCAGTGCATAGAAACCTATTTTATTATCACTTTAAAGGTGTTCACTGTCAATACTTAATAGGAAGACATCATATCAAATAATATAATACTTTTTTGTAATAGTACACATATGTTTTTTACAACAAGGATTTATTATCCATGCCTTCGAACAGAAAACGATTGAAAAAAATGCTTTTCTAACAGGGACATGATCTTGTGAGATCTGTCACGGAAGCCAACTATTTTGACCACTGTACCACGGATCCATAGAATTTTTAATATTCCCGATTTTTTCAAAAATATTCCTTATGACAGAAACATTTATAAAAAAATTCTTTGTATCCTTAAACCAAACAAATCTCATTGCTTAGACCAGTGATCGCCAAACGGTCGCTCGCTAGCTACCGGTAGCTCGCCGAGGCTTTTTCGGTAGCTCGCGTAGGATATATTATCATATTTATAAATTTGCCTGAGTCATATTTATCGTCGCCTGCTGTGACCCAGTTGGTTAGGGCTTGCTCTACCAATCACACAGGTCTGGGTTCGATTCCCAGTAAAACTACAGTAAATTTGAGAATAACTCAATTCAAAGTTGAGATCGAACACTGGGTTTTTGTGATATCAATTCACATTATTTCCTCTCCTGCCATCCTTCCGATTCTTTAATAACTGGGTGTAGCAATAACGATTAGTTAACCACTAGTCCTGTTCTAGCTTTATCCTACATTCTCTACGATTCACTTTGGAAAACAAAGTGAGGTTTAGTGACTGAGTAACAAACAGTTAACGTTGAAAAAAACTTATTTTGAGATACTTCCATTAGGAGGCTATATGCTTCACATTGGGAGCGGACGTGGTGAAAAAAAATTCTCATAAAATTTTATTATTTAACTCTAAAAATAAAATTTGTTTCTGTTTCATTTATAAATTTTGTTATTGAAAAACTATCCAGCTTAACTCTATATGGCTGGCCATTTTGATAATACACAAGAGTATTGATTTTTGACTCATCTCTCTGTTCTTTTGTTTGTTCTTAACAGAAACTAATGCACACAAAAAGTACAATAAACGAAAATATCTAATCAAATTTTCAATTAAGTACAAATCCTTCGCCTTTTGTAACTTTTCCATGCGTCGGAGATGACTGTTTCTGTCCCTTCCGTCACGAGATAGCTACGTTTGTTTCGCTTGATTATTTTTTGGGTGCCTTGTTCTTCAGTGGATGGTGTGACAGCTATCAAAATTATATCTTCCCGTGACATGCCCAGAAGCATACATATAATATATTAATGGGAGGATGTCCCCCTTATAAGACTGAAGAAATACAGTTTTTTTTCTGATATTACTGTGAAAAATTCTTCTAATGACATTACAAATATTTTCAGTGGCGGATTAACATATATGCGAATGAGGCGCGCGCTTGGGGCCTCTAAATATTAGGGGCCTTGAGGCATTTTTTAAAATGGCTTATATTATGTAGCCCGTGTTATTTTGGGTGTAGTATTTTACATTATTGTGTTATCCGAAAAACAGAACCTCCAAATTTTATTGCGCCTGGGGCCTCGCATGTGCTTAATTCGCCACTGAATATACTGATAACACACTTTGATATTTTTCCCTAGCTTCACAACATCTCATATAAAGTTTTAATACTCAGGCTCTCAACCTTTTTAGGGTCATTACTCTCCATTATAAAAAAAAGAGAAGTAATCCGTTACCCCGTTACATTAATTAAAATGGATTTGAGTACATAATTAGGCCCATTAGAGGTGAAGTGAGCCAAGTGGTATTTCAGAAAAAATATATGTTAGATGCGTTGTAATATTTTACACGTCTTAAAGTATCGTAAAAGTCAATCAACTTTAGTTAATGCACATTTCAATAGTGTTATGGTCAGTATTTTAGTAAGCGGGTCGTCAGTATAAATTTAATATTTGTTTAATTTAAAATATTTTTTAGTATAAACATAAAAGTACATAATTGATCACTTTTAGGGTGTTCACTGTCAATACTTGGTGGAAAGGCATTATATTAGTAAAAACACAATAATCCTTTGTACTTCATTCCACTTTATTTAATATGTCAGGACCGGTTTCGCTCATTACGAGCATCGTCAACTGATAAGAAATATAATTCAACAGTGCTATTTATACAAAAATGAACAGTTATAAACAACAATTGGCATTGAAAAGAAAATACCAATTACATTAAAAGTATTATTTTAGAATCACTTTTAATGTAATTGGTATTTTCTTTTCAATGCCAATTGTTGTTTATAACTGTTCATTTTTGTATAAATAGCACTGTTGAATTATATTTCTTATCAGTTGACGATGCTCGTAATGAGCGAAACCGGTCCTGACATATTAAATAAAGTGGAATGAAGTACAAAGGATTATTGTGTTTTTACTTACATAATTAATTATTGATTTGGGCAATATCAGTGATTGTTAAAATGTGGTAGGATTGGATTAGATTGTGGTAGTTTTGGTTGTTGATAAAATACTTACCTTGAAGTCAAAATACAGATCAATAATACAGATTCGTATTTAAATCACTGTTATGTTGTTAGCTACCAGAGAAAAAGATAAAAACAATCAAAAAAACAACATCAAAATACAAGAGAAGAAAAAGAAATAGAGGAAGAGCTCTTTTCTTTGTAAAAAATAAAATATATCAGTCAGTCAATACTAAGGCTTGTCGGTTTTCAAAAACCGGTTTTTTGGCAAAATTTTTGACATTCGAAAACCGGTTGTGCCGAATTTCCCATTAACGAGTCTATAAACAAAAGGATAGAAATTTTGGATATTTTATTTGATGGCTTAAGACCATATGCCCTACATCGTATTACCCAGCGAAAGGGTATTTTCGATATCAGGACATTTTGTTACAAAACGTGACATCAGTGGACGCTTTGTGTTTTGTTAAATCATATTTTCTGAAGAGTAACACCAAATAATTTCTTGTTGTGTATTATTATGTACATATATAAATAAACAACATTAAAAAATTGAACTTTCTCTCGCTATTTTAATTGAATTATCCATTTTTTTTAAAACTTCTAAAACAGTATAAATCCGGTTTTAAAACAATATTGACATTCGAAAACCGGTTTTTTCAAAAGTCGTTTTTTGTATAAGCCCTAGTCACTACCAATTCTCAAAGGAAAGGTATCATAATATATTTATAAAAAATAAATCACACAGTATTTAAAGTAAATTTTAATTTAAGCTGATATTATTCACAACCTTTCTGTATATTCAGTTTCTATTTCTGTATTAAAATGTATTCAAATAAATGACTATTTTCAAAGTGTATAATATTTGTGCTAAAACTAATGTTACTTAATTTAATACAAGGGATTTGGCAACTCAGCCGAAAATAATATTTTCCATGAGTCCTTTTGATAAATAGTATAATTATGATCGAAACATTTCCACTTTCATAATCCTTTGTACATTTCAACATGATATTTCCAACAAGTGCGTGGGTGTTGAACGCAGAATTTTGCCGACGGCATTTAGGTATTCGTCATTTACACAATGAAGATATTTTTAGCACGCCACTGTACAAATAAAATGACAAATTTTCTTTTTTCCTACATCTCCTAAGGTGATCAGCGTTGTGCTCACACCGCCACCCTCTATGACTTCACACCCAGGGGTGGGCTGGAGGGGGCTCGGAACGGCTCGTGCGAACCCCTTGTTAGATTTTACTACAGTCGGCGAGCCCCTTGTTAAATTAAAAGAAAAAAATATTCTCAATTCAAAAAAGTACATAACTGCAATTTCTGAATTATGTATATTATCTACGATAGCTTCCAGTATACACAGTACTACATTTTTAGCTATTTGTATTGATTAGTTTATGGTAAACTGCATATTGTTGCACATTATTAGTGCATTAATTAACAACCGCTTGCTTATTTAAGTATTGCATATAATTGCATATGAGTGATAAAATCATTTGAAATTAAGCGAGCCCCTTGTTAACGCATTGGCAGCCCATCGCTATTCACACCCTCTGTTAGTGGTAGTTTTACACAGCGTGATTAATTATTTTTGACTTTTTAGATCCATGGGTAAGAGATTTGTCAAAGGCACAGTTATTCTACCTGTGTTCCGAAAAAGTTTTTAGCACTTTCTTCAAGTTTATGAGTACAGACTACTGACACATACTTTCATCTCAGTAGAAAAGAAATTGAACACTTTTATTTTATAAGCCAGTACTGTCAGGTTCGTAGCGCAGTGTCAACGTCGTTGGCTTTCATGACAGATATCTTGGGTTCAAATCCCAGAGCGTACATAGTTTTTTCAATCAAATTGACGATTTCTGTTCGACGACATGAATTTTTGTGATGACAAAAAAATTTCACTAGTCTACACTAACCCTGCTTTTCTATCATTCCTCTTCAAAAAAAAGGATAGGTTTAGTAACTGATTAACAATCAATTTTTATAGAAAAAACATTTGTTTAAATACCTCTATTAGCAAGTCATACACTCCTCATAAGCAGCGGAAATTAATCAAAATACAATATACGAAATTATACAATCTTATTAATAAAACACTTTTACTTTCTAAACCAATGTTTCCTAAAGAATGGTTTGCTACTATTTTTTTTCCAATAAAAACTACCCTTACAATTTTTTGTGGTATTTAAAAAAAATGTTTAGGTGCAAATATATAATGAAAGTTTTAAAACAATTTCTTAAATTTTAATCGTTCCTTAATAAATATTATAAATTAAAATGGCTGTGAAAGATTAAGTTATTGGATATTCAAATTTGAATTTATTTAACGCCTTGACATTAACTAAGATATCAAACATTTATAAGTTATAAAAATATATATTTAAAAATATTTTACACATCAATTTTGCTGTGTTTTCGATACCGAAATAACGGTATTTTGGATTTATAAAACATAAATATAATTAATATTGAAAATACTGGTTTAAGTAATAATAATGATAGTCGTCTTTTTTTGGTTAGCACGCTTACAAGACAAATATATTTTTTAATAAAATTATGCATATTATTACATAATTATAATTATCTAAAAACAGAGTTTTACATTTATAATATACACTCTTCACATCTGATTGTGTTTCGAAAGTTGGCCAATTAATATCAAAATTTGATGCGCGAGTCGCTTCGAGGGGATTCACCGATATTGTGTCTGATATCAAGAAGATTTGCGATTCAAGGATTCAAAATTATCAAAGTCATTAACCCTCCGAGGACGAGCGTGACCATATGGTCACAGTAAACACCGTTGTTTATTGATCACACTATTCATCCTTTTTCTACCTGAATATCGTTGCTTTCATTCATTTAATTAGTTATCAGCCGCGGGGACAGAAACCGCCACCAAAAGCACATGCGATATTTTGAATTTCCGTTTTTTTAATAGACTTTTTGAAACTGTTAGTTATTTTTTTATCAAAATATCAAATTATTTACAGTTCTTTAGCATATATATTTTTATTAAAATTATGTTGATCTAAAGAGGTAAAATTGTAAATATTTTTAAAAATTTCACGTTTAGCTATATTTCAACCCCGAATATTTGCGTGCCCATACGGTCAGGCTCGTCCTTACTACTGTCCGTACACAATATTACACGGTAATAAAAGGATGAGCATGACCATATAGTCATGCGGGGTTTCTATACAACGACTTGGCGTTTTTTTTTTTTTAATTTTTGTTAGGAATAAAAGTTATCCGTGATTTCAATGTGGCTTAAAAAATATTTTTTTTTATCGAAAAAAAGCTCTCGTCTCTGGTGGGTTAAGAGTTTTATTTACACATTTATTTTCACTATCATTTTTCTTAAAATATTGCTTTCATAAATAACCCAACTTAAAATGTAAGCTACGTGTTCCGTTAAAAATTCCGTATTTGCGAAATTTTCCATTGCATAAAAAGTTTGGGAAACCCTGCTTTAGTCAATAAACTTCTTATAACTGTAAAGTGACCCTAACCTACATTGTTACAAAACACCTTAGAAGTTAGTTTGCAGTTGGTTGGGCTGTAAAAAGTGGGCGATGTCCAAATTTCCCAAAAGCCTTTGTATTGACCTGAAGTGGCCGGTAGAGCCGTCGTTTAAGGGTGAGGGATAAAACAATTATTTCTGAAACGCCCCAAGTAAAAATATTATTTGGACCCTTAGCAAGTCAAAATTTAACAGAATAAATTCTCGGATTTGGTGATTATTTATTTTCAATTTATAAATCAAATCACCATATTTCTTCCATTATAAGTTGCAATCAATTGTTTTTAATCAATAATAAATGAATAATTAAAACTCTCATTCAACATTTTCTAATTAAAAAATCAATTGATAGTGGTCTTGATGAGCAAAACCGTTCCTGATGTTATTGTTACAAAATTTGAAATTATTACAAATTAAAACACTTTGGGCAGTAATTAAGTATTTGCATTGAATGTTTTGTACTTATAATTTTTATGGTACTAAACGTAACCTTACTTTACCACATATTTTTAATCACGAATATGACCCCAATTTAAAAATACTGGCTTCAATTTAAATTCAAATTCAAATTCAAGACAAATGTTCGATTTAATGTCACCATTCGCTTAATAAAATACTTACCATAAAACAAAAACAACTAGGGGAATAAGAAATATTTATTTTTTGTTTTTATATTGAATTTTATAACATTAATTGAAGGTGATATTTAGTTTTTAATCTAAACTTTTTCGTTGCCCCATAGCTTGTTATAGCTATGAGAGGCCAAGAAGGGGTGTAAAAAGTATCAGAAACTATCTATGTGGATTCAAACTTATACAAAAATGCACGTATATCCCTATTTGAAGATTTGAGAATGTCAAGTGGTTAAATTTACAACACTATCATTTATTCTTTAATCGTTTACAAATAAAAGAACCCTAAAACCAGTCTGATTCAATCCAGCCTACCCTTAAAAACACGTGGATACATAAATGTAAAAGCACATTTGTGATAGTTTATACTAGAGACTTTTTGACCTCAGCTACGTAGCTAAGTATGCTTTAAGGGTGAAACAATAAGTCTTTCTTCTGATCTTTGATTTCCGGTTGAATGGAATTGAGTTATGCTACCGGAAGGAGGCTTTTTGGGATGCTACAGGAGTTTTCAATTCTAACATTAAATATTTCATGCATTTTTAGAGTTTTTGCATTATTTATCGTCAGGATGTGTTTTTGTAGTGTGTAGTAATATATGTTTTTTGGGGGATTCTCTTATGGTAGTCACAATATTGTAGTTGTCATTAGTCACAGGGACTGGAAAAGCTTTTACATAAGGATGGAGATCCTGCAATATTTTGAGTTTCCAACAGCGCCTTTTGATTAAATCCACTTAACTTTTATAATTTTCTTAGTATAGCTTATCTTAAAATAGCTTAAAGCCGTTATTTGACGTTATTTTACATAAAAAAACAGTATCAGCGACTGGCTAAAAGCTAGCTCTTGTTAGAATATTCTTATAAAAATATTACATTATCGCATTATGGAAGTCAACACCAAGGACGCCAATCGAATACTTGATGATATTCATCCCTTTTTTAACTATTAGAATATTATTCGCAATACTTTTTGATATGTTTACAAAGTGGAAATGAAAATTTTAATAAAATAAAACTATTTAGAACTAACTGTAAAATTTTAATTTGTGTAAGGCAAGAGTCACTTATTTATTTATAATCTGTACTGTAATTTGTAAAAAAAATATATCTTTTTATTTATTTATTTTTTGTATAAATAACACTGTGAAATTATATTTCTTTTCAGTCAATAATGCTCGTCATGAGCGGAACAGGTCCTGATCATGATAAATTAAAGTGGACATAAGTACAAGGGAATAATGCGTTTTTTTTAATATAACGCCTTTCCACCAACTATTGACAGTGAACACCCTAAAAGTGAGAAAAAAATATTGTTTTTGCTGGGATTCAAGCCACTTAGTTTCAATTCTTCTCTATCTCTTATTGAAAGTACAATAATTTTACAGATTAAAGATATGCAGACAAACATTTGATTACATGTTACCTAAATTTCAGAAACAGCCAGACATGCAATAACTTTGCAATAAGCCGTCGATATATTCGATGTTATCCAGATATAATGCGACCTTTTGTAATCAATTTAAAAATGCTGTCCACCAGTTGAATACCCCTTATTAAAACAACGTGCATCCCCGAGAACCTTTGTTCGCATCAAAGACCAAGAAGTGGGCCACTTCAACAAAGTTGATATTGCGGAAGCCGGAACCCTTAGAAGGGTTGCAAGATAAGTATTGTGACCATTACATTGTTCATTCATTAATTATTTTAGGCAATTTTCATTGTCCGATTTTTACTTCAACCGATAAATTAAAGAGAAAACATTTCAATTTTCATATGAACCCATTCATAAGCATTAATTCATAGAGGATATTTATTAGTAATTCAGAAGTCTCGACTTTTTTTATATCCCGGAACAAGACATAAAATTTTTGTACTGGAAAATTCACGTGTCTCGAGAACGTAGTACTGTCGTCATTTTTAATACAAAATATTTAAATGAATATTAATTCTATGCATGAACACTGTTGTAATGCAAAAAATACAAACTTATTTTTTAATTTATTATATAATGTTTTATACAACACATTATTCGAGGGATTCGTTTGATTTTGCCGTTGAAACCTTTTCTTTCTTTAATAGTACATTTGGTCAGTTATAATATCGACTTTGGAAAGGACAAAAGACGTAACCCACAGTTTTTTCAAAACAGCTTTTTTTCGATAATCACAATGTATCTAACTTGATACACGTTCTATCAAAAGGATGCAAGCTGCAAATGCCGAATTAGTATCTAAATTTAGCTTTTAAGTTTGATAAAAGATGACCTTGTAAAAAATTAAAACCAAAAAAAAAGACTGAAATAAAGGTTTTTCTTCGACAATTTCATTTATATTAGATTACGTCAATTAAACACCAGTTTAGAAGTCTCCGTGCACTTCAAGGTTGTGTATATTTCATAATTTTCATATGGCCCAAAATCATCAAAACACGTTTTTTGCGTCTCCTGTAAAATTTGTTTTGTGTGGGTTACGTCTTTTTTCCTTTCCACAGTCGATATGATTATTGCTACCTAGCAACTGTCACACGTAAGTGCAGTGTTCATATTTAATTTATTTTATCAAATAAATGGAAGATTTAAGAGTTCTTTAACTTTTTTTATTGCCTTCCGAAATATATAAAGAACTCGAGACATAGAGAACTAGAGACATTTTTCTGTAAAGGGGGCTGCGGATTATTTTTTTCAGATTTAGGGGGCCGTTATGGAAAAGTTTTGGAAGCACTGCCTTAGAACTGAAGTCTCATTATGGTCATTCTCACTTTGTTCAAATACATGAATGTATATGATGACGTCATTCCATCCCACCAAACCGATCCTTAAAACGACGCATATAGAGAGAGGTTGACTTACTACTAGTCCTCTACTAAGCCGGTTAATTTGTAGTTACATATTGTCAAGGCATGTAAACAAGTGGTCGAAGTAATGCTCTTCTTCGGGCCTCCATTACTCACACTCATCAAATGTAATTAATTCAGCGCCTCAATAACAAGCAGTTCTCGTTGAATTTTTTTTGTTTAAATGCTTCTAAGAAGATTTTATATTACTTTTTAAGTGTCCACTATTGACTGTTAGCGATTTTGCTCTACATTAGGAACAGGTATTGTAAAAAGAAAAATATTATTCATACCACACTGGGCCTAGGAACCCATTTATGAAAAAGTATAAAATATTCCCCATGGACCACTATATTGAAATTGTTAAGCAGACCGAATAAAATTAAATGATCGCTTTGTCTCTGTCACTCAACACTATGTTAATACAGTGTGTCTCCCGTCAGACGTTTGTTCCGTCAAAATTTTAATAGGTCCCTTCTCGACTATCTAATTTCTGAGAGATTCAGTGTAATAATAATAGTATATAATAATACAATCCCATATTTAAAAATGTAACAATTAAGAGAAATTATTATATATTATTTTTACAATAGTAAAAATATTCTAGGTATTTTCTTTTGTTCTACTTTAATTTTATTGATAAAATCTGGATAGTTGAAATTTTGAAAATCTACTTCACAATTATTGCGGATTCAGAATCCATTTGTTGATAATCAAGATGATAATTTAAGTTGACAGCAGTTAAAAAAGAATAAATATATAATTTTCCAAACAAAGACTTTGAGCCAATAAACACGTTAGTCTATCGTACCAATTTAATTTAAAACCAAATGTAGTTTTAATATAAAATAAAACTTGATTACATTTTTTATTCCACTTTTTGTGTTACAGAATTTGACAAGCGATGACAAAATATTGAAGTATTCCTTAAGTTATCAAAAAAAAAATTTAGAAAAATTCAAAATCAAACTTCAAATGATTTGCCCCATTATAATATTTTTTCATATCTTATGAAGTCTTATGTTTAATTAGGCAAAGAGAGGCAAAGGTATTGTCTTCATTTTTTTTCACCTCAATAAAGAGTTTTTTTTTTCTTGATACGAAGTAAAAAATGCGGGGATAAAAATGAAAAAGTGAATACACTTAACCTTATAATGACGTAATGACTACCTTGCGGGGTAGAATTCGACATTATTGCAATTAAAATTTTAAAGTATTTGTTTGACTGCTCGTAATGTTTACGAAATAATTTAATACTAAATTAATGAAAAATATCATTGTCTATAAAAGACACGTAAAATAATGCATGTTGATTATATTTTCAAATATATGTAAACATATACCTCAATACAATCACGATTGCATTTCCAGTGGCTTGTATAAAAAAATAAACTTTCTAACTTGAGATTTTCTAACAAATTATATAAATTATCTTGTAATAAATCCAGAACTCGGTAAAGACAATTTTACAACCAGAACTTGCGATGATTTAAAAAATAATAATATTGATGTTTTTAAACTATACGTATGTTTTCACAACACTTCAAAATGATTTTGAGAAAAAAAACTCTTGGTTGAAAAAAATCATGGTGAATATTATCAACTGATCGTATCTGATAATATAATATGTAAATTTTAACTTGCAGAGCAAAACCGGCTTTGAGGTTATTATAAAATTGCAGAATATGTAGTTAAAATTTTGTTTTTATGTAAAAACGGTATTTAAATAAAAATTGAAAAACTCATTTGTTGTACACAAAAATGATGTTCTTTATTAACACAGTTTTGAGGAATTAATCTACAGCGTCAATCATGTTGTATTTGTCCAATAAATGCTACAAATCAAATTTTAAAATAATTCACTAATTCGAACTTACTAATTACCAGTTGAAATTTTCTTTGCCTTATTTGGGTATTGGATAAAGTGGAAAAAAATATCATTGCTATTATTCTATATGTTATTCCATATTAAATACTGATACTCTTGTCTTATAGTCTTGACTTATTTAAAATGTTTCATTTCTTTGCGAACAATTATATTATTAGAACAATTTCAAGTCCAGTATTTTGCTGTTGTAAAAACACGATGAATACCGCAATCTCAGATTCGGTAATACTGTTATGGGAATATTTTTTTGAGTTAATAGCAATAAGTTTAATGCAACCACAAACGATTGGAACTCAATCTGAGTGGGTAATTTGTGCCCAACCTTTTCAGTAGAGGGTTGGTATCGCCTTCAACGCAACAAAACGTCACCACAGAGGCGCAGGTGTACACACAGGTGAGAAAAACGGGGGTGTTACGAGACGTTGACAAATACCCCTCCGGTTTTGGGATGCTGTGGGGTTAAAAACACCCGATTTCGGTTGATGGCGACTTAGAACGATTTAAATATTTCACACCAGAGTGTTTTCGCATTGAAAATATCTAGTATCCCTAGTAAAATATCCCACTAGTTGTGCACGGAAAAAAAAACTAAAAATTGATCATTTTTTATTGTGAATACAATTGAATCTTTTTTTGTATAAGTAGACACATTTAAATAAATTCCAACTAAACTGATATGTAGTAATAGTAATATAAAATTTAAAATAACTTAGATTATTCCATGTATTGTGCTACTAACTGTGACACGTGTTTCGCTTCTTTCAGAGACATCCTCAGACAGTCTTACTTTTGCAAAGCTTGTTTAAGTACGAATGATTTTAATTTTAATATTCTAACATGATATATTATAAAAATAAAAACGAGACGCAAGAAGATGTGAATAGAAAACAAACAAACTTGAAATAAGTTATTTTTAATTTTATATTAAAATGAACTTCCACAAATCTACCGCCGAATCCATCGAAAGTATGTAGTAATAGTTTTTGTTGCGTGAATCAAAGCCTTTCTCTTCATTTAACGCTGTTAAACGGCGTTCCAGAACCTTTTTTTCTGGGCATTTTTAATGTTTCTAATCAATATTCGCAACGTTTTATTTACTTTGAAAACTTTTGTTTTTTTTATTGGAAACTATTAGCTGTTTGTCTCAATATTAAGTCAGACTTTAATGTTTTTACTGATATATAAAATTTTGTCATTAGGTGTATACTTTTATGTTGAATTGAATATTTTAAATGTTTTAAACAGGGCTGTGGAGTCGGAGTCGGTCGTGAAAAATGAGCGGCTCGTTTTTTTTTGAAAAATATATTTAATGATGTGTATTTAAATAAAATAGTCAAAAGTGTTAACATTTCATGCTTGGCTGACTTAAGATGATCTGATGGTATACATATAAATATATTAGTTAAACTGACATTATTAAAAAAAATCCTCGGAGTCGGAGTCGTCTTTTTTTCACGCGACTCTACAGCCCGAGTTTTAAATATTAAAAAAATCATGTTACATATTGTTTATATTTTATGCGCTTATGACCATCTGAAAACGTTCTTAAAATTTCATTTAAATGATATCTGAACATATGTAAATATGATTTTCTCAGCTAAAATGCTCAACAAGAAGGCACCTTTTTGGAAACTGATAACTATTTCATTTATTGTTTACGTAAAAAATTGTAAATGCATGAAATCATTCGCCACGTGCATAGCAGAAAATATTTTTTTTTTTTTTTTCAAAATTGAACATGATAATCGAAGTGCGGATAATCAAGGTTCCACTGTAAAAAAATAAGATTTACCAGCGAACAGAATTACCAAAATTAATATATAGATTCAAATTTCAAAATCGGGAAGTAAGATTTCATTATAGATTAAAAGGGTCCGTATTGGCAAGCGACCATTTCCATTTTGACTTTCCCTCAGGGCTTAAGGGATGAAATTAAAACGGGTAAGTGGATAAGTCATACTATTATCGTTTAAACAGCGTGCTGGACAATGACCGGAATTGGTTGACGCTACGCAGACCGACAGTCGGGGCCCCCCTCGTTCTCGAATCTCCAAAATGCCGTCCCCTTTATATTTGATAAAAGCTTTACTCTAGCAATCACGACGGTATCTTAAGTTGGGTGTTTATAATGTCGTTTCTTCTCGAGTATGATATACCAATTTCAAAATATTAGGCGCATTGTCATAAGCTATAATACCATTTTTTTTTAATATTACGAAGGATTTTTTGACTGTGGAAAGGAAGTTGAGCGGCTAAGTAACAAACAGTTCTCGTAGAAAAACTGCTGTTGAGATACCTCCATTAGGAGGCCATATGCTCTATATTAGGAGCGGACATGGATTGAAAAAAATAACAAAATATACTACATATTTTTTTTTGTGGAAGCTCTTTTTTGTGATGATAAATAATATATTTCTCAACATTATATTTAGCATGCGGCTCGCCGTTCATTTTCACACTATAGTGTGGCTCTTCAGCCAAAAAAAATAGCCATGTCTGGGTTATTCGAACTCATAACAACACAAACCTCAGAGCTTTTAAAGCAAGCGAGAAAAAAAAATGTTAAAGCTTTTATGTCCATTTTTAAATCAATAGAAATTATTTTAGCAATATTTTTTAGATAACTTAGATTTGCTATTATTTTAAGGGTAGTTAATTGAAGTGCATTTACGACGTGATAAAACACGTCAACCCAATTTCAATCTTTTTTCAAAAACATTTTCGCGCGCAAAAAAATCGTTCAGGTTGTCTATTGGCAGGCATAAACAAGTTATTCGCATGATTACATTTTCCGTATGGAACGCCAATATCGGTTCTACTCAAATTTTTACCAACTCGCACAACGTGTGCGATGTTTTTCCAAAATACCCACCGAACCCCCAGGGTAGATTTGCATGTCCTTTAAATGGGTGAAACCCTCCAGTGAAAGTTAACCAATCAAATTCAATAATGTGTTTAATTATATTTTTCCATTTGAATTAATACACATTGAAATACAGTTTTTACAACCCAAATTGGACATTTTACAAAAAAAATAATTGGAAAAACAATTGGATAATTTATTAATTAGGTATATTTACACACATTTTTATGATATGCAGTTATAAATGTTCCTGCATGGCAGCTGCAGATAATTTCATATTGTAATAATTATAGAAATTTGCAGAAGTGACGGTCGCAATACGAGACTATAATGAAGACGATAATGAATAATTTCAAAGAATTATAAAAATAAATACAAAAATCAACTAAGCCTGTATTATTTCCAGCGGTTTATATATGTACAGTGGAACCCCGATCTACCGTTCTCGCATTGTTCGTTTTTCCGCAAGGACCGTTCATTTTTCATAGTCCCGGTCAAACACCCATAAGAACAATGTAAAAGAATCCCGCATTATCGTTTAAATATTTTCGTCCCATCACGAATATTATACCGATTGACCGTTTTCTTTGAATATTTTTCATAAATAGTTTTGCCTCGCATTTCGTTTTGCGTTTTTTTCAGTGGAACCCCGATCTACCGTTCTCGTTATCTTTGTTTTTTTGCATGGATCGTTTATTTTTTACTCGACCAAGACCCCGTCATAACCCCATCATTCATTGATTTCCTCGATTTATCATCTAAATATTATCATCCCGTCCCAATTATTTCGTCCCAACTGTTTTTGGGGAATATTTTTTTTTCGCTCAAATAGTTTTACATCGCATTTAGTTACATAAATAAATAAGTTTTTTGAAAATTAAACATTTTTTTGGTATTATTTGAAGATTTCCCGCATTATCGGTTTCCCGAATTATTCGTTCATTTATCACGGTCCCTTGAAAAACGTAGAATCGAGGTTTCACTGTATATGTCCAATTTCAATTATAAAATGTCCAATTTGGAGTGTAAAAACTGTACGACGAAGATATTTTTGCATCAAACATTCCGTCGATACATTCGAATCATTGGTCTACACTACATATCATCATCAAAAATCCCGGCCAGAAAGTTACAATCAATAGAGAGCGCTATGGATTCATGATTACTGACATTTTCATTTCCTTATTATTTGTCATTAATGACGGGATATATGCAGGGATGGGCTGCCAATACGTTAACAAAGGTCTCGCTCAATCTCGAAGCAATTCTCAGTGTTCTGAGAAAGGTGTGAATTTTATTATAGCTCCTCTACAATTATCTGCAATACTTAAATAAGCAAACGATTGTTACTTGTTTCACTTATAATATGTAACAATTTGCAATTTACCGTAAACTTATCAATTTATATAGCTAAAAATGTACTATTGTGTATACTGAAGTTGTCGCAGATAATATAAAAATTAGGAATTGCAGTTATATACTAATTTGATCTGAAAATATTGTTTTATCATAAATAAAAAAGGGGCTCGCCGGGCTTAGTAAAATTCAACAAAGGGCTCACTCGAGCCCCTCCGAGCCCACCCCTGGATATAAAAAGACGCTAGTCTACGCCGATAAACCAGAGACGATAAATTACTTAGAAGCCAGCATTCTTATTATACTAATTGCATACAATTATGTTTATAATAAGACCGATACCATGATCAGTATATACCAGTGGCGGATTATCCCATAAGCGCAAGTGGCGCGCGCTTGGGGCCTCCAATTCTTGGGGGCCTCAAAGATAGCATATATTATATAAAATCTTACATTTAATTTTCAGTTTTCGATATTCATTATTATTTTACGAAGAGATTTGCAGCACTTTTATGTTATTCGAAAAGCAGGGCCTGCAAAATTGATTGCGCCTGGGGCCGCCAAAGTGCTTAATCCGCCGCTGATTAAATAAAACTTTACATTTTAATTTCAGTTTTCGATATTCATTATTATTCTACGAAGAGGTTTGAAGCACTTTTTTGTTATTCGAAAAGCATTGCCTCCAAAATTTATTGCGCCTGAGGCCTCCAAAGTGCTTAATCCGCCACTAGTATATACTACGATGTTTTGTGTTAAATTTCATTTTTAAGTTCTATATCTCTAAATAAAACACCTTTAAAATCAAAAAGAGACTTTTAAAATCAATGAATATAAAAAATAAAACATTTTTAATAGAAGAAATACAAAGGATGTGGGATTTCCTTGCACTGGATGAATATCAGGCACCTGGTAAATTATATGTTTGTTGAATCGTGTATTTCAATTAAAAATTCAATTTATATTTTTTTCATTATTTACAAAACTGTGAAGTTCTATAATTCGTATTTTTAATGACGTTTTACGACATCGTAAATCATTTATATGGATCTAATTTACAGTACTGAATTTTAAAACGTTGCCAATCACTTGAATGAAGCAGCTGAGGATTTTCAGGCTTACGATGGCTAAAAAATCAATGTTGGGCATCACATGCATGGATGGCCAAAGGTTCTTTTTTGTTTGTGTAAGATGAAGGTAAAAATAATATTTTCTTCAAATTGATTATTTTTCCGGGGTTTTGTAATCAGAGCTTTGAGTATACATTCTGAATAAAAATATTTCGTATTCATTTGACCATGTTATCATATTCATTAAAACCACATGGATAGTTTACAAAGTGATGGTTGACAGAAATCTGCTTTCAGGTCTGTGATCAGGGGTGAGCTAGAGGATGGAGCCCGTTGTTAAATTGGATGAAAGCTGGAGAGACGGTTGTTAAAATGGCAAGCGAGCCTCTTGTTAAATAATGGAAAAAAAATATCTCAAAATTGATATTGTAGAATGTATCAATTTTTTATTTTTTTGATGGAGTTTATTGTTGAGTTTATGAAAGCTGGCGATCCGGTTGTTAAAAATGGCAAGCGAGCTTCTTGTAATTTTTTTTTAAAAAAATCTCAGATCTTGACGTTGTAGAACGGATCAATTTTGAAGTTTTTTTCGATGGAACCCGTTGTTGAGTTTATGAAAGCTGGCGATCCTGTTGTTAAAATGGCAAGCGAGCCTCTTGTTAAATAATGAAAAAATCTTAAAATTGAAGTTGTAAATGTATCAATAAGTGTCTTTTTTTTCGATGGAGCCCGGGAATGCTAATAAGTCCAAATTATCAACGTGACGTTTTTTTTTAAGCTCTTCTGAGAATTTTGAAATCCAAAATCCCAAGAATTTAAAGATTTGCCCAAATTAGTTAGCGGGCGCACCGGAATCGGTCGGGGGGGTTGGTAACCCCTACAGTAGACTATGGGAATTGGAGAATTTCTATTCAAACATTACAAAAAAACAACCCCTACCTGTATAAAAGTTTCTGAAAATAGTTTTTTTTCTTTTGTAATCCCGCAATTGAACCAAGTTCTGAAAAGATTTATGTATACAATATTTTCATTACTTAACGATTATTTCAATTTCGGTAATTCAAATTAAATATTGGTATTAAAAAATAGACAATTTTATTATTAATATGAATATTTTCAATTTAATATTTTATAATTTGATTTGCATGTAGTAGCGGACTCTATTAAAATTACGTCGAAGCTTTCTGTATCTCACTTTTTAGTTAATGCATCAGACATAAGATGTCAGGTAACTCGATTAAATAAATCCTGGTCTTAGAAAAACACAATACCGAATATGTAAATATATACATTAAAATGCTATAGAAAAAAACTAATCTGTTCCTAGTCCCAAAAAATGGTACACAAATATTGTTTGTGTACAATATATCTTACTCAGTGGTGATTTTGGGGTCTGTAGCTAGTAATTGGAATCTCGGTACAGAGAGTTTTAAGAACATATTTTTCGGTTAGTTTATGAGTTTCTGTTCGAAGACATGAATGTTTGTGATATCTAAAATTTGCTCACACTCATCGGAACCTAAGAGTGTAGTTAGAAGGTTAATTAACCACTATTGCCATCTTAAACCTTACCTACTGATTGCAATTAGATAAATATGTTTTCCATGTTACTTTGCCTTGCTTTAATTTTGACAGTGTACAAAAAAACCTTTTTTAAAAGATTGATTACAACAACAGTGAACATAGTCGCAAATATAACATTAAAGATTCGCCATCCAGAAAAACCAAATCATGTTGGGTGTTAGAGACCCCCTTTATTAGTTTCTAGATGTAATAAATTTGAGAATAAATTTTAAATCAAAATTTTGAAAACTTCAAACAGCCAAATGAAATATGGAAGAATAAACTTACAACTGTATTTTGTATAATAGGCTAATCATCACCCCAATGATTACAAGACCAATTAGTAATTATTCCAAAATATACACAAAATAACAATAACAATTCAAAAAAGAAAACACTGTTTCACTTATCGCATTTTTATATTTTATTTAACAAAACTTATATTTTTCATAACATCCAAACATGATAAAAAAATATATTCTTTAATACATTTTCATTAAGTCCCTGTAATAAATGCAGACCATTATTTACTTATTGAATAAATTTCAACCACAAAAATGACAAATACACTCTAAAAAAAAGAAAATAACATAGTCAGAACTTCTATACAATTAATATATTACTATAACAATACATGGTAAATAATTGACGTACATTTTGGATTTAAAAAATAGCACCTGCACGATTTTCAAAAATGTCATTTAGCAAAATCTTCACTTACTGTGTTTATCGTTATTCATGTTACCTACAGAAAATAATATCAAGTCTCTTATTTTAATATATGGTATAAGAATATTATATTAAAGTGGAAATAATAACTCTGACAAGAAGCCTAGAATCTGTAGATTTGTAACAGGTGACTCGATCAAAACAAAGGGTCACGCATTCAATATATGGTTGCAAGTCAGGGTAAATTATGAATACTCAAGGTAACAGAACTTAACTTTAGAAACAGATATTTGGACATACGAGGAGCTGGCTGAAAGGGAACAGAGAGTCATGGAGGCAATGAATAGGGAACAGAAATGGCCCATTCAGTCGGTAATGTATGTTTTAATTCCATATCTTCGAAACATTTAAGCGGATGGAAATATATTTCTCAATTGGAAATTAAAATAGTCATTATATCGTTGAGTCACTCATTTCAATGTTGCCACAGACTATAATTTATTGTGGTGAAAGTATTTTTGAAAGACAATGCTATCACAATAATTACAAGTAACAAGTTTCAGTATTTCTACATCAAATCAGTAATTAATGAATATTTTTTGAAACAATTACTGACAAGTCAGAAATAATAGTATCATTTTTTAATATTAGAGAGTCAATCAAAAACAATAACAAATTTACTAGTTGCCAGGCTCAAACCCGGATCCATGCCTTCTATTGGAACACTAGATGGTATTTAAAACATTATTTGGCCTAACCATCGTTGTCGAAAATTGGTTGATGCATCAATCAAGTAGAACATATTTGATATATTTTTTTTGACATAATTTGAATGATTCAAATTTAAAGAACATATTTGAATTACATATTACATTTTTTTAAATTTTAAGGACGATTTCATTTGTATGTAAAGCAAATGATGACAAAAAAATATACCTCATAGAATAAATTTTACGGTTAAAAATCCAACCAACATTGTAGTGTACCATTTTTATAATTGATATTTCCTGTTATACAAAATCCTTCAAATAAACTACATACCAATAAGTAGAATTTTCCCAACATTGCAGACCATATCGTCGGTATACTGGTAGAAGACGTTTCGGCTGTTTTGAGTTATGAATGCAGAAATAGATTGATTGAATTGGCATTTACTTGGTAGAAATCCATTATAATAAGGTAAAAAGGTACAATTGTAGGACTAAATACATTGATATGTTTTACCTTATTAGCAGAAATAGATTTTTAGGTGGTGTATGTTATATTCTGAAAAAACAAGTTTTACCATATTCTGTGTATTTTTACATAATTTAAACATTATGTACATCAAGTCAATTCTAAATTTAACGCTTTTGAATATGTGGATCGAATTCGTTAATCATTATCGAATTTCATGATGTGGTTGGAACAATAAGTAAAAGATGTTAAAATTTCATAATTAAAAGGTTTTTTGACTCAACTCCTTTTCCCAGTATACTGACGATATACTATCCATAAGCTATGTGTTTAAATATATATATGTCGCTACAGAATATACAACAAGAATTTGGCAATGTACGTATAGTATCTAGTAGTTAGTAAATGAATTTTATGGAATTTAAAGTATACACAATTTTCAATTCAAATCGAACAGACATTTGTTTCAAGCATCACAACCTTCGAATAGTATCTTTATAATAATCATATAATTCTTTTTTTGACATTAAAAAAAATGCTGATAAAAAATAGATTAGGAATTCAGGTGACTCCCCCCACTTGGCTATTTTGCCTTATTTGTTTTTCATATAGATTACATTATATGAACTCTGTATTTGCACGTAACTCTCGAAGGGCAGAAGCATCATCTAAAACGTGTGAATACCCAATGAAAGGATCGTGCCTCGCAAGTATCGATGACGTTAATAGAGCAGCCAAGTCGCGGGAGAATTAGTCAGTGATGCATTTCAGTCCTCAAACATGATCTTTGGGGGTCTGGTCTTGAAGTATACGTAAAGGCCGATGAGGATGATGATGACTCCTATAGAAGGTATTACAATGGTGGGCAACTGCTGTCTAGACTTGGCGAAATCTTCTTTGCGCTGTTTCTTTTGCTTCGCCGTCTCCTTTACTGCTCCTCCTTTTAATTTACGCATGGCTGATGAAGACTTTTTTCTGAAATACAAAAAGGAAATTTAAATAAAATAATTAGTCATCAAAAAATATGTACGTTAAACGATGGCTATACTATTGGTTTGCATCATGATTAAAAATGATTATTTTAACCCTTTCTCTGCCTAACGCGATGTATCTTCTTACGCCCAAAATATCATTACAAAAGACAAGCAGGTAGTAAAAAACATGACAATAATTCTTCTTCTCCTTTGACACCCTCTCCATGTTTCCCTATCTCCCACCAACTGCATTGCTTCCTGCCATGACATGCCAGCATTCCTCAGTTCCGCCGAGTACATCCTATGGATAGTACCTGACGGTCGTCCAGGATGACGGAATCTCTTTCGGATTAAGGCGTTCGGGTGGCATCCACAGCATGTGACCTAGCCAGTTTCAATGTCTCTCCATAACCACTGACGTGACGGGGCGTTGTCTTGTATGTTTCCTAATCTCCAAATTCTTCACAAAATCAAACCACCTCACCCCCATTCCCCGACGCAAGAGTCTTCGGCAGGTGCCATGATTCACTACCGTAAAGCAGTACTGGTAGAATGCAAGTATTGAACAAATGGCATTTGGTTTAATAGATCAATATTATTCGAATATCATGTTATACACCTAAGCCTCGTATAACACGGTTATATGGTTCCACCAAAACAGCGTGTAATACAAATCCGTGTTATGCAAGGTTTGAAGTTCATACAAAATTAGGGGTTACGTTCCAAAAAAAAAATTAACGAAGATAATTCAATAAATATATACTTTATTTTTTTAAATAAACAAATATACATTTACATATTCATGAAAAAACTCTAATAACATAATATAGCATTCATTCGTCATCACTATCACTTATAATTCTATATATTTTACTCTTTTTCGAAATCGGTTGTACGTTTTCATCATCGGAGGACTCTGGAGTTATTGTGGTTTTAGCCTTCAAAAATTCGGTAATAAGCGATTGTCTGCTTTTAGCGTATAAATCCTTACGTATTTCCTTATAAGGTTCCAAAATCTGTTGCAACTCCCTCTTAAATTTTGAACTTCTTTCCATTATAGGATCCTTTTCAATAAAATAGTTTTCTAATTTTATTGCCAATTCCAAACCGTCATCTATCGTTTTTAATGTGAAACATGTAGCTGCTTCGCTGCAACTGCTTTCTGTGTCGTTAATTGTGGTGGGTTCATCTAACATTTCGACTAATTCTTCTTCGTTCAACATACGATCCTCCAATATTTCTTGGATGTCATGAATATCCATGTCATTAAAACCTTCTCCACCAATACCACGACAAATGTTTATTGTCCTTTGGTATTCATCTTCTATTGGTGGTAGAAGATTTGCTCCAGACACTACTTCTGGCCATAGTTTTTTCCAGCAAGAATTCAAAGTTGATTGTTTTATTTCTTTAACGGATGCAGCAACAATATCGACACAATTTCGAATAGAAAATTTTTTCCAAGCTTGAGTAAGTGTTAAATTTTCACCTTGATCGATGTCTTCTAATATTTTTTCAAATGTTCGACGAATGTAATAGGCTTTGAATGTTGAAATTATACCTTGGTCTAAGGGCTGGATTAAAGACGTAGTATTTGGTGGTAAAAATAATATTTCCACATTAGGATATTTTAAATCGAGCGGATGTCCTGGTGCATTGTCCAATATCAATAATATTTTAAAATCAAGATTCTTTTTTCTCATATAATCTCTTGCATCAGGTATAAAACAATTGTAAAACCAATCTTTAAAAAGAATACTTGTGGTCCAAGCCTTTTTATTGGCTCTCCAATAAACAGGTAAATTCTTTTTTTCATAACCTTTTAGTGCTCGGGGGTTTAAGGATCGATTAATAAGTAATGGCTTCATTATGGAATCTCCTGAAGAATTAGAACAGAATAGTAAAGATATTCTTTCTTTTGCCACCTTGAATCCTTTCGCGTGTTTTTCATTTTTTGATATGTAGGTTCGTTGCGGCATCTTCTTCCAATACAATCCCGTTTCGTCCGCATTGAATATCTGGTCTGGTGTGTAGCCCTTATTTTTTATAATATCTGCGAATTCTGGAACAAATTTTTTAGCAGATTCTATATCAGCTGACGCAATTTCTCCTCGAATTTTTATATTATGTAGTGAGAATCGTTTCTTGAAATTTTCAAACCATCCTCTACTAGCAGAAAAATTGTGAGATGAGTTTTGATCTTCCGATGACGATTGTTCAGTTCTTTTTAAATTATCATAAATTTTTTGTGCCCTCTTTTGTATAATGCTTCTGTCCATAGGAATGTTTTTGTCATTGCAGTCTTCTAGCCATATCATAAGAGCTCTTTCCATTTTTTCTATTATTACTGAGCGTATGCGGGAAATCTTTGTCGCACTGACAGATGATCCTGCTGAAGCTATAGATCTAATTTTGTTTTCATTTTTTTGTATCGTCCTAATTGTTGCTTCATTTAAATTAAAAATTTTAGCAAGTGATGACGGCCTCTCCCCCCTTTTAAGACAATCTAGGATATTATTTTTTTTTTCAATTTTATATATGTGGGATGGGTGTCAGGTCCAATACTTATACCCATCAACATTCTTATTTGGGTTGAACTAATGTTCCAAGAAAAATATTGGTCGAGGAATAATAGGTGGAGGTCTTACTGATAGTCTTATTAAGTCTGTACGACATCAAAAAATGGATGTAATAGTTTTAGTGATAACCAGGCTCGTGCCAAGTGATCAGGGATGTCCTTTTTGTGTGAAGTTTCCACAGGTTTCAAGACCACTCAAACACTCAGAAAATGATTAAATCGATATTTGAAAGTATAGAAACCATTACATATTTAACCTTTTGGCAGTCGGAAAAATTTACAAGATATCTCGTCAGTGGCAGTCATTCAGTTAAATGAAATTGTTTGCAGTCAATTGAAATCTATTAAGAGTTGTATCAATATTAAAAGGTTCCAGAATTGATGAGTCCTTCAATGATATATATATTGACATCAATTTATTCGATACTATTATTTCAGACTTGACTTTTTGTCAAAACAACAACAGAAAATTACTGTTCATATTGCACAATCATCCACGTTGACTGCAACATCATCTATAAAAGGGTCCATACATTAAGGAACTTTGTTCCCGGAACTATCTACGTAATTTCTTAGGAACTATGTTCCAGAGCATGTTCTTGAACACACGAGAGGTCATAGAAATGTCACCCGTTGAGGTTATGTTGTACAGTGCTGCGTCCGAACGAACGTTATTTGATCTTATTGGATGCAAAAAATGCAGGTAAATTTAAGTACTAAGCTTTCTACAATTAAAATACAATTATGTTATCGTCCACTGTGACAGCTTATTCTTATACCATAGATAAATCCAATATAACTTATTATGGTCTATGGTTTATTTTGACATCTGTCACATAAGGAGACATTTCAAAGTAGAAAATAGATCTCTAAAATGACGCCCGATGAGTTGATGTCGATTTGTGCTGCCTACGTATATATTCTCGCAAGAATTATTTGGTTTTTATGATTGTTATTAGATGTATTCCACAATACGTCGTATTATGTTTGGTATTAAGTCATGACGAAATATACTTTGACAGCTCGTATACACCTGCGTGCGCATGCATGTTCCCAGGTTCCTCGTTTGTGCTCGGTTTTAGACGGTGAACATGGGAACTATATCGGGTCACGTGAAATGTTCCACGATACGGCGTGAACACGTGAATTTTGTGTTCCAAGACATGTTCTGGAACCATTTGTTCCTTAATGTATGGCCGGCATAAATAATACCAAAAACTTTTCAAGTATAAACTGATGGTTATGTCCTACCTCAACGAAATTATGAGCTCAAAAAGTGTCAATTTGTTCTTATTTGATAAAAAATAACACGTGTACTTCTTTTTTTGTCCAATCAATTCATCTTTTTTTTACTATTTATCCTTATTGAAAAGATGATAGAAAATCATATCGTACTTTTATTCAGTTCTCATATTTATCATTAAAACATATATTATCATTTTGATTCACACTAAATACGTACGAAATACCGGTAATATTTTGAATGTGATAAAAGAGTTGATGAGCTTTTAAATTAATGATGAGTTATTATTTTTATTCAAAGAAACTGTACATTCAATCAAAAATCACTCGTTTAAAATTAATAATATTTTTTAATGACAGTATTTTAAATGAAATATCGAAATACCAATTTCGATTTACTCTCCCAGTATGGCGATCCCAAATTGCCGTAATTTTTTACTATATTTAAACTTTTTTATAATACTGGTATTGATATATTTATCTGGCGTTGCAATCTCTACTCTTATCTTGGAGTCCATATTGAAAAGAGACATTGCAAAAAAAAAAAAGATTAATGATGAATTCAATTTCTAAATATGGTTACAACGCTTTTCCAACTGTCTGTAAATTTAATTTAAAATCACTTATCACGAAAAGCGCAGTGATAACAAATTAGATAAAATCACCAAAATGAATAGCTCACAATATAACGTCAATTTGTATTTACAATATGATAATATTATTGGCTATTACACAAATACGTAATAATTGTAAAATAACGTAGATACATTAATTACCTACACGAATATTAACCACTGTAGTAATTCATTATATTGGAATAATAACGAATTTCATTATAATAGTATGCAAACAATTCGGTGTCTGTCACTGAAATGTCACACATATGGTACGTTTAACTCAGCTTGTTTCGGGTTCCGGATATAATTAATCCATTATAAACTAATTTAATTTGGAATTAGTGAAAATTGTCGACTAGTTTAAACAATTCTATAGAGGAAAAAAACAGGTTTTTATTTATAAATCAAAATAACTAACTGTGCAGTACTATTGCCACGTCTTCAAACGGTTGTGCATTATTCTGGCATATGTGTTATTATTACAGCTATAACTTCAAGACTTTGAATACCACAAGACAGATAAGTTGTATTTCGTTTGTAAGAGTACTATGAATATAAGTTACTCACCAGTTGAGTGCAAAATAATAATCTTCAACACTTCGCTGTAACGCGCAAGCTGACGTGCCAAATTGCAAATTATACTGTTTATTAGATGGCAGGTAAATAAAAACTTCCATGCAACCAGTGACACTATCGTTCAATTATTGTACATAAACAAATTGTGTGATTGAATGTTCATAAAAGCACTACTATGCTTAAGTTTAAAGACGTATAATATATAATATATTTTTAGTCTTCATTCATTTAAAAATCATGGAATATTGTTTTACTTTATTTACAATTTTTATTTTTTAACAACGTTTATTTTGTTTTTAAACATTTATTTTCACTAAACAATGTTTTCAGTATTGAGACTACATAATTTGTCCTATACATTCAAAGATTCTTTTGCTGTTTTGATTTTGTTTTTTTATACCTTTCTACATCAATCGAGCTAAATATAGCATTATTTATCTTTTCCATTTCAATTTCACTTATTTGGTGTTTCAAACAGTTCAAAAATTCCAAAAAATAATTTCTCCAAATCTTTTCCTTAACATTGTTTTGTTGTTTGGATTATATTGATAATGCATTGAATACAAAAAAAAATTCAAGCGGGTCAGATAATTTCTCACGCAGGTCCTGGTTCGCCATCCCTGACCTAGTGTACATATTATTGAACTTTTTGTCATGTGGATTCCATCCGCAACCTGCCGAAGCATCGGTAGTGCAAAGTACACACCCGATACCATTTAAATGTGATACGGATTACCAGTGTGTAGTTGTATGTTGGCTGGTGTTGCTGTAAAAAAATAAATATCTCTTGCAAAAGTTTTAAGCGACAAAAGAAAAGCAGCTTACATAAACAACCTGTCATTAGGAACAGAATTATTACGGGTGCATTTGAATTACATTTTGGGAATATTTCTTCCATATCCAATTCGTAATAATTTGTAATCAATTTTTGAAATTTTTATCATTCAAATTATGTACATTCTCACAGATTTTGTCACTAACGATTGAAATGTTTCCACAAATGCTGCTAGACATGCGTCTCTACTTTTGTATAAATTGAATTTATCGCAGGTCGCGAATGCATTCGTTAATAATCTTTTCTCTGTCCAAGTTAATTTTTAAAAACTGTACGGTTGTGGGTACCCATCCATGTGATACTGAAAAATTCACTTAATAACAACGCCCTTACACATCGACTGTGGAAAGGAAAAAGGACGTAACCCACACAGAAAATTTTACAAGAGGCACAAAAAACGTGTTTTGATGATTTTTGACCGTATGCAAATTATTAAATATACACAACCTTGAAGTGCACGGAGACTTCTAAAATGGTGTTTAATTGACATAAAATAATATCAATTAAAGAAATTGTCTAGGAAAAACCGTTTTTTCAGTCTTTTTCTTAGATTCAATTTTCACAAGCTCATCTTTTTTCAAACTTAAACGCTAAATTTAGATACTTATTCGACATTTGCATCTTACATCCTTTTGATAGAACGTGTATCCAGTTTGATACATTGTGATTGTTGAAAAAACTGTGAGTTTACGTCCTTTTTCATTTTCGCAGTCGATATGTACACAATGCAGAAGGTTTGCGTGGAAGAAATTTACCCCGCTTGAGATATTGGTCCACTCCACGTCCACTGATGGAATCCAGATGATACAAATAGCACACTTGTAATAAAAAGTGTCTTATGCCCGTTTTCTGTGCCAACAATATTAATTAAAGTCTGTTTACTAACCAAATCTTTTAGTAGACACCTCCTGACAGGAAGTAATTCGTATAATGTATATATTTTTAGTAACAGATATCTCTTTTCAATATAGTTGTAGGTTTTTTTCATGCCTTTACAGGCTTACCAAAAAAGGATATATTTTTCATTAAATTCGTGTGTCAGGAAAGAGGTGGACATGAAATAAATAAAAAAAATACTTTATTTTGTTTTCAATATATTCTTTTCTAAAAAACCTGTAAAATTTATTAATATAAACACAAGTTTCCATATTTTTACGTATACCGTTTCATTTTTAAATAATTTAATTCCTTCTTAGAGAATTTCCAAAATCTCCCTCTTTTTACATCACCCGCCGAGATACAAATTTTACGAAAATCACAAATATTACGTGCAAACTCTACACAAAAATGTTATGCCACGACAATTTTACACAACATCATCGAGGACTTTATATATTTCGGACTACATTAAACATTCATAACAATTTTTAATACAACTGAATGATTAAAAGTTGTAGGATCATTATTAATTAGCACTTTTCTTGCTATTGTGATTGATGACAGTCGTAACATATCTTTTAAGCATAACATTTCAATTCAATCTCTGGGCAAATTTAGATTTGTTTAAAATATATAATATGCATTTAGTACTAGTAGCACATAGTAGCAATCTGGTTACAATGTTTTGCTGTTTGAAACTATAGTGAATTATGGATATATGAATTGTTACGAAATTGATGCTGACGTTAGCCATGTCAAATTCAATTTTAATTATGAAAGAAATAAATTCTATCCATCTGTGGATTAAACAGAGCATTCACACATACTATACATACAAATGGTCCATTAATATAATAATGAATTCAATTTTTGTTTGTGAAGAGATGAAATTTTATTATCAGAAGTTTATTGGTCCTGACAAAATACGTAAGAGATAGAAATTAGAACTCTCCAGGGCTGTGAATATATGGTAGGTTTTTAAATAACCCCACAGCACTGGTATGTACAAAAAGGGACAATTTCTACATCAATTTTACTAATACAAAAAAGGGGATGAAATGATACATATATTTACAGGACCATTAAACTTTTAAATCTATGTACAGAAACTAATACAAAAAATAACCAATTAGAAAAACTATGCAATTATTTTGTTTCTGTATTGTTACATTAGTCACAGAAATATTCCAATAAACACAATATGTTAATCTAAGCAATTTATATGGAAACACTTGACAAAGTTTCCTATATTCTATTCAATATTATTATATTATATAAGTATTAATGTACAAAATTTACATTTCAAAAAAAAAATAAAAAATATATATAAAACGATAATTTAAGTAGATTATTGATTACTTATTAGCCATAGGTAAGTTATTTACAAAAGATTATTATAGTTAATAAATGCGACTAAGTTGCATTCGTAAAATGCAATTTTTAATTAAAAATCAAAAGTAATAAAAATAAATGCAATAGATATATTTTTTAATCCTTGAAAATTATATAGAAACAATATTATACGTCATTATTGACTATGTGAAAATTATTTAACATAAAAAATATACATGAATAAATGTATCACCAAAAACTCACTGGAAAAAATATGTAAAGAATGAATTTGCATGTTTTTAATATTCAGCATGAAAAGTAAGGAATTATTTTGAAGTAAACCAAAGGAAATCCATTTGATTTAATATGAAATCAAATCAAATATGTTGTGGCAAGAGAAATATAAGGTAAAAATAGTCTTAAATTCTTTTTTTTTTAATATGGCACCTAAAAAATTACTCTTTTTATAAAAAATAATTGAGAAGAAAACAATATAAAATTAATACTACCTTCAGCAGTTTAATTTACCCAATAGATAGGTAATAAACAATATTTTTTTATAAACCTCCATAATATCCTATCAATGAAATACAACTAGAAATTATTTAATTATTATTTTTCACAGTTAAATAAATAAATTATCAAGTTGTGACTTTTGATTCGAAATTGTTTTTATTTATAATAATTTTAGCCAGATACAAGGGGAAATGGATATTTTACTGTGGCAATATTACGGACTATTTGAATTTGGAATTATAAAATTATTGCCGGAATAATACTTCCTTTTTGTGTCACAAACGTGTCTGTAGAATTTAGAGGGAGCAGATACAGTGTTAACCATATCTGAAAACCATCCCAATTTACAGGCAGTACAATTAGTATTTGCATTATTTTTCCGTGTCAAAAAACAACTCCTGGACACAACTTTTGGTTGCATTAGAGCACACATCTAACGACTGAATGATATATTTTTTTTTATAAATTTTGTTTGAATCTAAATAATTAAATATGCTTAGTCGATCAAAATTTACAGATTATGCTTTAAACTATGATAACATATTATACAAAATTTGATGTGTATTTTAACAAAAGAGACATTGATTTAATGAAGATTTTTTATTAAAATTAATTAAAACTAAAAATCCTCAGTCTCACTCTGATATCATTGTAGCAAATTGTTCAATGTCAAATTAAAAACAAATTTACAAAAGGATTTCAAGTTATTAACTTAAATTTATTGGTTAAGACAAATTATTACCATGCAGTTCAACATTATTGCCCAGTCCACACTTTTATCCTGGGAATAAAAAAAAATCAGTCAAAAAGTTCCTATGTTTGCAAAAATTTACATTATTTTATATATTATGCTACTAAATATAATACTCTGAAATGTCTTGCATAAACAATATTGCAATATAACAAAGCACCCTGTGATAACCGGATTAAAAAATTAATAATTAAAAAACGGGCAGTGTTGTTTTTTTTTTTTTGAAAAAAGTTCTATGTCCACCTGAGTAGATTGAAAGTCAGGTATAAACAAAGATATGGATCAAGTTAGTTTTTAAATATTAGGACGTAAGACATTTTTGGAATGAAAGTAGAACTATAACACAGTTAAGAAAGCAAATATTGTCCTTTCATTCAATATAGCGATATGTTAACGATTAAAAAAAAAATGTTTTGCTATTAATTTTAAATGTATAAAATTAATGGGTATAACCATAATTAGATTTAATAAAAACACAATAATCCTTTGTACTTCATTCCACTTTATTTAATATGTCAGGACCGGTTTCGCTCATTACGAGCATCGTCAACTGATCAGTTGACGATGCTCGTAATGAGCGAAACCGGTCCTGACATATTAAATAAAGTGGAATGAAGTACAAAGGATTATTGTGTTTTTATTAATATAATGCCTTTCCACCAAGTATTGACAGTGAACACCCTAAAAGTCATAATTAGATTATTGAAATATCCTCCTTTACTGAATCGTAAAATTCTTAGTATTCAATAAAGACATATATCCAATGTGACATTGGCTGTTTTTACAATTGTCAAAAAGAACTAAGCGCCTCTATCTTAAATTATATCCTCTAATAATAAACACTTGAACAGTATTAATGCTAAATCTTATTCACAAATAAAATATTCAAGTATTTTTATGCAAGGAAAATATTTTTTTTATTGCAAAATGAAGGCATTTGCAAATTATGTACACATTATGTTTTTCAAATAAATTGCAAAAACATCTTTATTTCACACAACTTTTAATTTCTTTTAATGCACTATCTATATTTGTTTATGAAATTTCTCACGAAACAACACAATTTGAATATAATAAGTAATTATTATCCATCATCACTATAACCGATATTTGATCACAATTCACGCAACGCCAGAATTAGTTAAATCAAAGCCTGGTGCACAGTTTCACTGTCAAATCAATAATCCCCAAAATTAGTTGAGTCCTCTATTTTTACATCTCGATTAACACTGTCCAATTACTAAATCGACTTGTAATACAAACAAATATTTTCTCTTCATATGGCTAGCAATAATTGGGCAGAACTATACAACTAATATAAAGTTCAAATGTGCCATCCCATAATGAAATAACTCTATGGATCGAGAAATGTTGAACTTTTTCATGTTGTATTTTATAATTGTAAAATTTTGTTTAACTATCTGTAAGGTCGTAGGAAATTGGCGACATTTATATTGATGCTTAATAATAAATTGAACACAAATTAAGTTTATTATCAAAGGAGTGAATGAGTCTTTTATCATTTATGAGTCATTGAGTCTTTTCTCGGATTAATCGACACACTTCAGTATACGTGTAAAATTATACAGCAATTTATGACAATATACTGAGCACCATTAGCTATTCTTTTCAACAGATCACACTTTTCCACTATATACAACAACAAAAAACAGGTCATGATTTACGCGATTTCTGAAATAATACCGCCGAACCAAACGCAGACAATTGGGAATAGGTATGTGATGAGCGCACGTCGCAAAGACATCTTTGGATTCTGTTCGGCGCCAGACACAGTGGACTCTTTAGCAGTCGTCGAATCGATGCTGTTGTGATCCATGTGCACGTCGACTTCCTCATGTTCGATATCATCTGGTACTACTGGTGAACCGACATTTGAGGTGGTCTTGATAACGATAGGCTTGTGGAAACGTTTCTCTTCATCTTCTTCTTCTGTGTCTCCAATGTTTTGGTCGGGCTGCTTGGCCGGGAATTTCGGTGAATCCGGAATGGACGGATGACCTGAGCCTTCGGTGTCGTCGTCTCCTTCTTGATCAGGTGGACCGCCGGGTTCCACGGGGTCGTATTCGTCGTTTGTATTACTATCTCCGCTACCGGATCCGGAACCGAAGTATAATGAAGCGCTCTCTTCTGAAAACATTTAAAAAAATCATTAAGAACACATAATTTTGAGTAATTTTTGGGTCCTATGGCTCACCGGTTAGCTTTGTCGGTTTTTTGTGCCGGATCTCACGGGTTTGAGTCCCAGTGCGAATACCATTTTTTCAATTGATTTATAGATTTCTGTTGAAGGCATGGGGTGTTCGTGATATCTAAAAATTCCCTTCCACCCTTTCTGATCCTTTAATAACTGGCCATAGCAAGAGCAATTGGTTAACCACTAGTCCTGTTCTAGCCCTATCCTTCTATCCCTACTACTCTCTTTAAAAAAGAGAGATTGAGCGACTGAGGGTACTTTTAATGATTTTGAATATATCAATACCAAATATAAATTTACGTTTGATTACTTCTTAATAAAAAAGAGTTTCCACAAAGTTATCGCCGAACACCTTAAAAATAACCATAATCGATTGCTTTTATTGATTTCATCGTGTTACTCATGTTACCCTCTATATTTTTCAGGTGAGAAATTCAGTCCGTCAAATCAAACAGTTACATTTTTTTATGCCTTTCGCTGTCCAGTCGCTCACTGATCCTTGCAAAAGTTGCACATATTATCGAATTCACAGTTACAGTGGCAACATGGTAATACTCAAAACACTGCATTTTATGAAAATTGAATTATTAAGAGTGTCCTCACCTTCAACTACCCATTCGACATCTTGTCCGTTATAGGCGTTCTTCAGTTTATTGGTGATGGATCTTAAAGCAAATTGCTGAGCGGTTACGACAGCAGCTGCCGGTGGTTCGCTCGAACTACTCGAGCTTTCGATAGCTCCACCGCGAAGTTCAGGATTCGTGGCCAGTGCAGCCGTTCCTTCGCCAGCCAGAGCGGGAAGGTACCTATAAAAATGAGAAAATGAGAACACATTAGTCAAATAATCCAAGAATAATCATATGTAATATTTAACACTAATAAAGCATTGAATTTTTGGTTTTATCAGACAGTGAGGTTTGAAAAAATTATCACTTACTTATCAACGTGTGTACCATTCCAGCAGTTGTCTTCGAGCTTTGTCTCGTCAGCAACCTGCGCTCCGGTGCAGAAGGTCTTCGGGAGCCTCGCCCAAGTGTGTCTGGTCTCTCTGACCTTCAGCCGGATATCGCGAACCATCCTTTCCATCAACGGCGTGTCTCCGAGACTGTGTGAATTGCTCTCTATAGAGTAGTCGGTGACTGTAAGAAATATTATAGTTGATTGAATTGACATTTACTTGATAGAACTCCATAAATACAGAATACAGAATTTAAATATTTAATGTTCTACAATAACAATTAATTGTTGGTATATTTAACCTTTAGAGGAGTAGAGATGTTCTTTTAACTCAACACAGTAGTATCTGTTTGTGAGGATTTAACATATATGCTTTAAGTATGAATTACAAATATTCATTGGAAAAAATCACAATTGTCACGTTAAAAAAAGCCAGTAAAGTAAGGTCAGTATAGATCTATTCACTCCTCTAAAGGTTAAGTATTCTGTTGTTGTAGTAAGGTTTTATGGCAAACTGGCTATTAACAATAATTGATGATCCCAGGAGACCTAATTAATTTGCTACTTTATTTTCCACCATTAAAGTTTAGGCCATAATGAACTTTGCAGGTAGTGTAATGTCTAATGCTGGTCATTCTATAAGTAGTGAGCAGTTTTTTTTTAATCTTAAGTATTTATAATAACATTTATAGTGTTATGTGCCAATTCTGAGTGGGAAGGTATTATCAATCAAATGAACAGACCAGTTAACTAATCACTTAGAAGAGATAATCTGCAGTTCAATTATATATATTCCCTGAAGTAATATCGTTATCCTTCATTTTCCTTTTTCTTATTGGCAGTACTGTTAACTTTTCCGGTTCTAAGCTCAAGAAATGCGACCCCAATACCCACATTTTCTTAAATATCTATTTTAATATGGGTGATACAATGTTTATAATTAAGGTATTCTTATATCATAGTTTTTTGGACCTTTTGTAGTTTATATAAATACGCGATAACGCGAGTATGCGATAACGAGATAAGCGCCCGCTTATCAGCGATCGTTCGTAAGATAACTGCGCTGAACGCCTCAGTTGCAAATTCATATTTGTACTGAAATGACGTCTTTTTTACGCGCAACTTAAAATATGATTATTTATTAAAAACCACGGATTTTTTATAAAAAAATGTATGAGGAATGATGCAGAGAGATATTTTAAAGCCCTTAGACTATTTTTTTTTTGAAATTCATAAGAATAAGGCCAATAATGAGGAAACCACTGGGGTCCCTAAACGACCCCTATCGGCAGAGAAGTATTTTTCTAGTCTCCGAGCCGCGAGAGTTAAGAACTATACAATTATAATGTTATAGATATTATATAATAGATTTTTTTAAGATTATCACACTTACATTCAACTTTCTTCTTCTTTCCGCCCTGCTTCTTCCTGCCCCCTTTCCTGCCACCACCTCCGCGCTGCTCCTCGTCAAAATTGTACGGTTCAAACTCAATCTCTTTTGAATTCTTGCCTGGATCCGGATCAGCGTCTCTCCTTAGTCTTAAACTAGGATCATAGTTTATATCTGAAGCTGTCACCGTTCTTCCTTCACCTTCATCCAGATTATTACTATTATCTAGCCTCAAATTGAGAGAACTCTTCGGTTTCAAGTCGAGTTTTGTCGTGGAATCATCAAGAGAGAGCTGGATTTTGGAATTACTATTGGATAGCAAGAATGGACTCTTTTTCAAAAGGCTTTCGAACGATGCCTCTGTTTCAAAATCGTCTTGATTCTCCTTTTTCTCTAGTTTATAGCTACTTTCTCTGTGTTTAGAATTACTATCTTTAAAAACAACACTTCTGGCTTGTCTAGGATGAGCAAAGTAATTCGCATCTGGGGGTTTTTGGCCCAGTATCGGTTTGCCGCATTCGGTGAAGATCCACGTGGAGAGTTCCTGCGAGCGTTCTTGGAAATTCATTATGGCTTCGGAGATTTTTATGTCAAGCGGCTCAACGACCATGGCAATGTTGAACGGACCGATCAGGCGGTCGGAAACTTTTTCCATGGCATCTGAAACGAGAAAACGATTTTAATCAATTGAAACGTTAGTAAAATAATCGATCAATTGATTTTAATGCAATCCAATAAATACACTGTTATCATTTTGGTAAGGAAAACATTTAATCAGAAATCGTAGTTTTGAGTAAATTAATACATATCTATCATGAATTCAAGATACATATCGGTATAATTTAAGATTTAGACTGAAGGTGCTTGGTGGAATTTCAATATTAAATTTGAATCGTTCAAATTATGTTCTCAGTTCTCATATCAAGTTCATCTGTGCACTTGAATGCCTGAAGATGCCGAATGGCGAAACCCGGGTCGTTAGTGACAAAATCTGTGAGAATGTACATAATTTGAACGATTCATATTTAATACATATCGGTCATGATAAAACAATACTAATGCATACCACAACATGAGTTTTTGAATATGAGACCTCGAGAGGTGAAGTGAGCCAACTAGTAGAATGGTAAAACTTTTTTCTTGGACTTTTAAAGTGCAATCACGTCTTTAGTTGGTGTTTTGGTGAATTGCACATTTTTATTTTACGGAGATAACGCCCGCTGTGGTCTAGTTGGTTAGAGCTTACTCTACCGATTAGGTAAGTCAGGGTTCGATTCCCATAAGGTCAATGTCAAATTGGAATTTTTCAATTTTAATTTGAGATCTAAGACATGGGTGTTTGTGAAGCTAATTCTCCTTGAGTTAATCTCATGTGACTTACAAAAATTCTCATCAAGTATATCTCTTTCAACTACAAATATTTGACGCATTGGCGTCAGCTGTAATGTTAAATACTTTTTTAAAAAAAATTCTAAAAAAAATGTAAAATTGTAAATTATAACACTATTCCAATGTGTATTAACTAAGATAAGAGATATAATAATTGATATTCGCTGCTTGGCTCAATTTAAATAAATATGTTTCTTTAAACAAATTCGATGCTCACCGACAAAGGCATCCCAGTCGAGGGACAAATCAGCGTGCTGTGGTAGACAAGCCCTGGCTACGTTCAGACAAAGTCTTGGGCAAGCCTTCTCTGCATGACCGGTACATGCACCGCACCATCTGGATCTCATGATGGGACCAGCGCATGAATCTGGAACTCGAATCTAAAAAGAAAAAACGAAATACATTCAGAAATCAAAGTACAGTGGAACCTCTCATAACGAGTTTAATTCGTATAATTCTTACTTGTTATGTAAAACACTCGTTATGCGAAACAATTTTTCCCATATAAAACAATGAAAAATACAATAATGCCATGATGGAAAAAAATCGTTTTTTAAACTTTTAACGTTTATTCAAATAAAATTGCATACTTATAAATTGTTATGGAGCGTAAAAGCCTGGAATGCGATTTCGATTTGCAAAAAACAATTAAAAACATGACTGGTTTATTCATTAGGACAAATAATTTATTCTTTTTTACTAGAAAGCTGTCTTGAGACATTTGTTTTTGCCGACGCTTCAAAATTTGGTGAAAATTTGACAGCATTATCATTGAATAAATTTGTAAAACGCATAGCCACCTCCTTATTAGGGTGATGCTTCTCAATGTACGATGCAACAGTTTTCCAAGCTCTCAGCATTTCTCCTATTGCGCCAGAAGATTGTTGTTCTGCTACTTCCTCTTCCTCCTCTAACAAACTCTCCTCCATAAATTATTGCTGTGAAAAACAATGCAACTCCATAAGCTCTTTGGTGATCAGTTCTTGACCGTGCTCTTCCACAAGCTCATCAATATCGTTGTGATCCACCTCCGGTCCCATGGTATTCCCAATCTCGTAGACTGTAGACTCCACAGGTACTGTTTCAAACTCCTCAAAATCACATTCGACAATGCTCCCTAGCCAAAGCTTCTTACAGGCAGAAGTGAGGGTCCTCTTGGTAACCCCTTCCTACGCTTTGTCATTCATCTTGAGGCATGCAACGATGTGAAATTGATCTTTCCAAAACTCTGCGTCGCTCGTTATGCGAAATATCGCTCGTTATTGTATTTCTTTTGAAATTGTATTATAGTTCATACTCTTGTTTAATAATGTATGTATATTATGTCTACTCACATTTGCCATGTTTCTAGCTACATCAGCCGAGGCCGCTAAAGCCCTAGTGAAACTCCTCGTCGCCACGAATGACCTTTTCACCTGAGAGGCGAGTTTGGTGGGCACATCTCCGAATGGTTGAATCTCTTTCATGTGCTCGCTGACACACACCATGTATCTGTAGACAGAAAATAGATAATTAAATTCCTGATGAAAGCAATGATGCACAACAACTGTCAAATAGAAAAAATCCTGATTATATTCTAATTATTATTTATTTTACTCTGCACTTGCGGCGTATGTAGCAAGTATATATATATATATATATGTATGTATATAATTTGTTTATTTTTACCATGTCTACTCCCAACGTTAAGGCCTTTGACAGTTAATTGACCATTTCAAATGAATTCATTTTTAAGAAAGATGGTTGTAAATCAAATTTAACTATAGATAAGGTAAGGAAAAAACTATGCGACTTAGGACCATTGATCGACAATTATATCTTGGCTGCTGGCAGAAGTCGGAACTAAAACATGCATCTGTCAAATAAAGTAAGCTCCCGAGTGTCATGAAAGTTATTTTCATCCGTAAAACTGTACAAAAAAAATATGAAAGGCAATGTCAAGTATATCAAAAATATTTGTGGGTATGTGCACGAGGTATTTCAAAAGTCCGACAGTTCTATGGAGACGGCTTGGAAGTTTTAAAAGGATAAATCCAAACAATATTTTGGAAGGTATGTCAAACAAGACAGCTAAAGTTGTATCATTATTACTCCTGTGACACTAGAGCCCTCTCCAATCAGGGAATTTATAATGGTGTAGTGGGCTATCCATTTTTTCTACCCCAAAACTCATTTCACTTAATTAAGTAAGTATACATTTCACATTAAATACTAACTTGTCATCAAAATGATACTGAGAATTCAGCACGGCAAACATTTTCTGATAGAGCAGTTCGAAGAATCCATCCATAGACTTGACGGGATCGACTCCACCTTCTTTATAATACCTCTCCAGCTCTGTGAAGAGGCCGGAAAAGAGATGAGCGTGCTTTTCGTAAATCATTCCATACGTCTTCGTGAACATGGTGTGAAAATCTTTGCGGGACTCGGCCAGGAGCTGGTGGAAAGCCTCTGCAAACAAAAAATAAATAAATTGTTGAAATTATCGTTAAAAAAAAATACAAAGCAACGGTAAAAAAAAATGTACTTATTTCATAAAAAAAAAACATTTTTTTCAAGTAATTTGTGGGTGCTTTGCAATTAAAGACAGTGACGTTCTTGGGCTTTGTGCCGCCCCTAGGCAGAGGTCTATTCCCTCTTTAGCGCTCATTTGTTTTCATTATTTCTCATTATTCTAAGAATACATTCACCAATAAAGAAATTCGAATTCTCTAATCACCTACGTAATATTAACAAATTTTTTGACACTTATTCCGTTTTGCTTTCAGGTAATTCATAATATATGTGTACCTTATGAACAAAGATCCTCACGAATAAATATTATCCAAATCCCCATATTATTATTCAATAATGATGAAAAAATACCTATTACCTTCACTACACATCATAAATAATAATTTAAATTTAAAATCCACTTACATTATATAAGTTTTGAGGCCTAATTTGGTATTTTGTTAAAGACATTGAGGCATCATATTTATTCTAAGCAAAATTCGTGTGAAAAATATTCAGTTATTTAAAAAATCTGTTATCATTTGCCGCTATCTAGGACTTGCCGCCCCTAGGCAACTGCCTACTCGCCTATGCCCTCGGGACGTCCTTGATTAAAGACAAAGAAAAATGACGACTTTCTAAGCTAATTCTTTTCTCACAATACAAGAAAAGTATTTTGTTTCATTTGAAATTAAATTAAATCCAACAAAAAAAACCTACAACTTAACCCTCCAAGGACAAGCGTGACCATATGGTCACAGTAAGCACTATTGATCCCACTGTTCATCTTTTTTCTTTCTGACTATCGTTGCTTTCACTCATATTTGGTTAAGAAGGGTACAGACTTCAGTTAGCCATCAGTCGCAGGGACAAGAACGGCTACCAAAAGCGCGTGCGATTTTTTGAATTTCCGTTTTTTTTAATGAACTTTTTGAAACTGTTAATTTTTGTTTTTTATCAAAACATCAAATTATTTACAGTTATTTTGCTAATATATTTGTATTGAAATTATGTTGATCTAAAGAGGTCAAATTGTAAATATTTTTAAAAAATTCACGTTTAGCTATATTTTAACCCCGAATGTTTACTTACCCATACGGTCATGCTCGTCCTTACTACTGTCCGTACGCAATATTACACGGTAATAAAAAGATGAGCATGAACATATAGTCATGTGGGGTTTCTATATAACGACTTTGCGTTTTTTTTTTGTTTAAATTTTTTTTAGGAATAAAAGTTATCCGTGATTTCAATATAGGTTAAAAAATATTCTTTTTATCGAAAAAAAGCTCTCGTCTCTGGGGGTTAATTTAAAATATTCATTGCAAATAAGAATAATTCCGGACATCTAAAGATGACACGTTTCATTGTAAGAAAAATGTCGCCAGTTTAGTTGTTGTTGAATTATATGTAAAAAAATGAATGGGGGTTCTACAACTGTGCTATGGTAAGTCTTTGAGAGCCGCTGATCTGAAAGCAGGGGCCGCCCATTATCCGTGAAACATCCCTGTAATTAACGCGACGAAGTGGGCGGGTGGGGATGTCGAGCAACAGATGCGCCTGACATTCGATTAGGAGCATCATCATCAATCATCGCCTAAGCTCCGAAGCAATACGTCAACATGACGTTTCGGGACGCAGTGACGTCACTGCTTCCTCCCGCCTACACGAGGAAAGGGTGAAATGCAGGAACTTGTGACAATATATTTCTAAAACTGTGCGACGGGTTCAAGGACACGATTGATTAATTTCACGTTGACAATTCACCGCGAGAGAAATCATCCCGACGAAATCTGACAGGAGAACACTTAATTCATCGAGTGATCATTCTGAACTTACCATATTTAAAGTCTTACATTATTAACCATTTAATTTTGGATTATAGCCGAAGGGTCAACGCCGATGGTTGAGTTGTTGCTTATAGCACACTTTTATAAATTGATTGATTCAATCGATTCATATATAATATTTTTGTTCGAATGCACGGATAGATTTATGTCAGTGATCGGCAACCTACTACCCGCGGGTAATTGAAGAAATTATGTTTTTTTTTTATCAAAATTACTTTTTTAATAAGACCAAGAGAGCATGAAGAATGTTTTTAAAAAATAATTTTTATTTACACGTATATATCATGCAAATATATTTTTTATTTTCTAAAAATGAATTTTTAAAATTATAAATGGTGAAAAAATATTTTTCACTTTTACCCACTAACCAAATTTATTTTTCAAAACCCAGTCTCTTAAAAGGTTGCCGACCACTGATCTATGTGATGACTAAATGTCAATAAATCAATTCTCGTAGAAAAACTTCCGTTAAGATAAGTTCAATGAAGACAACATAAACTCCACGTAAGTGGCGAACATGATCTCGACAAAAAAAACAGCTTATTTTTACGATAAACATAAGAAATATCGAAGTCATAATATGCAACATTATAATATTGCAGATATTGATTGCGTGATAAATTATCTTTGTAAATGGTGCAACGGAAAGTAAATTGTAAATACGAGCAAATTTTTGTGTTCACACTCGTATTATCCCTGCAAAAGACACCTAGGAAAATTTTCATTACAAACAGTGGATTGAGTTTTACTAAATTTGGATAAACGTTTCTAAGCTAAATAAATATTAGCCGATATTATAAACTTTCGACACAAAATAAACCAACTAACTTTTGAAAGCTTTTGAAAGCTTCTAACTAAAATTGTCGCAGCTGATTAAGAACGCAGAGCTTTGATCTGTAGGAACAAAAGCTCCGTGACTTTCAAACAAGAACGTCTAACTTAATTACTTCGGAACTTGAATACTCAAAATAAATAAGATAAACGTTGAATATACTATATTTTAACAGATTTATCCCAAGTCAGCTGTCACGTTATAATTTGACCTACGACTCGGTGTCCCTTTGAATAGAGTTGGTATTTAAAATATTCTTCTAGCAGTAAATTTATAATTTCAAGACATTAACACGCGAGATGCTTTTGTAATGAATGATGTTTCTTTTCATTCCTTGGACGTTATACGGGATTCAGAGCAAAAATCTCAAATTGAAATCACGAGTTCAGCTCAAGATTATAAATATAATATAATTTTATTTTTTTATTCCATTTTCGCTCCCAATATGGAGCATATGGACTCCTAATGGAGTTTATCTCAACAGAATTTTTTCTACGAGAACTGCTTGTTACTCAGTTGCTCAATCTCTCTTTTTCCAAAGAGAGTAGGAATAGAAGGAAAGGGCAAGGACAGGACTAGTGGTTAGCTAATCGCATACATCCATGCCTTTGAACAGAAATTCATAAATCAATTGAAAAATCAATTTATAAAACTGCCCGTACCGGGATTCGAACCCGTGCCCTCCGTAGCGGTAGCCAACGATGTTGACCACTCGACCACACAGGTGCGAAATAATATAATACAAAATATTTATTGATTTGGCATTTACTTGGTAGAACCCCATTATAATAGGGTAAAAATATTGATGATTTATTTATTTATTTATTTAATTAACATTGCAAAAGGTTGACAAATTATAAATTTAAAACTTTTACAATGGAGAAAAAAAATAGTACAATTTAATATTAAAATCAGTAGAAAAAAAAATGGCAAAGAAGTCAACTGAGTAAGCTCCGACGAACTCTACTTTAATACATAAAAAATAGTATTCGTCGGAACTCACCCACGTCTACGTGGAATATGTCGACATCCGAAGCAATATTGTTGAACACCGTTAAAGCTCTCCCCAGTGGCATCCCCATTGGCAGGCTGGTTCTACACCTTGGGAGAACAAACAATTCATGTCCACGATTTCTCAAAAAATAATCAGGAACATTTAGATTCACATTCTCAAGAATGGTGGAATTCTCATTTTGGCCACGTATAAGTCGAAAGAAATATATGGCCAGATACATTTCTCTTCGAACATTCAAACTATTGAAGTTAAGCATGCCTAAGAGAAAGTCAGTTGGATAAAGCCATGGGTAATATCCATACACCCTCATATAGAGAAGTCTCAAAAATTTCTTCTGAATCTTCTCCACCATAAGGGTATATTTCGAGCATCTTGGGGCCCAAACAATTGACCCACTCTCAAGTCTGCTTCGAACCAAAGCGTTGTACATTAATATTAGAACTTTAACTCCCGAAAAGACTC
>CM062842.1:13800840-13875233 GCA_031772345.1 Himalopsyche anomala
GTTCTACACCTTGGGAGAACAAACAATTCATGTCCACGATTTCTCAAAAAATAATCAGGAACATTTAGATTCACATTCTCAAGAATGGTGGAATTCTCATTTTGGCCACGTATAAGTCGAAAGAAATATATGGCCAGATACATTTCTCTTCGAACATTCAAACTATTGAAGTTAAGCATGCCTAAGAGAAAGTCAGTTGGATAAAGCCATGGGTAATATCCATACACCCTCATATAGAGAAGTCTCAAAAATTTCTTCTGAATCTTCTCCACCATAAGGGTATATTTCGAGCATCTTGGGGCCCAAACAATTGACCCACTCTCAAGTCTGCTTCGAACCAAAGCGTTGTACATTAATATTAGAACTTTAACTCCCGAAAAGACTCTGGTGGTACGGATGACAAAGCCCAACATTTGTAATGCTTTCTTGCAAGTAATCTTAATGTGATTATAGAATGTTAGTTTGCTCTCAAATTGTACGCCAAGATCTCTGACTGATGAAATTCGCGAGAGAATTCGGCCATTCATTGAATAACGGAAAAATAACACTCGCGACCCTCTTGTAAAGGATAAAAGATTGCATTTATCAATATTGAAATCGAGTTTGTTACACCGCCCCCAATCTATTATATTATCTATATCAGATTGAAGACGATGACAATCATCTAAGGTGACAATCTTCAAAAAAAGTTTCAAATCATCAGCGAATAACAAGAACATAGAATTTTTAATAACGCTTGCTATATCATTTATGAAAATAGTGAACAGCAATGGCCCCAGGTTTGAACCCTGCGGAACACCAGAGTACGTGCAAAACGGCATTGATTCGAAAAGCCCATACGATACGTATTGTTTTCTGTTCCTAAAATAACTACCAAAAAGCCTAACAAAACCATCAGACAAACCGATCAATTGGAGTTTTTCCAAAAGAATGTCATGATCGACCCTGTCAAATGCCTTCGAGAAATCATTGTAAGAACAGTCAACTTGCAGTCCTTTATCTAACGCCGTCGACACGTAATCCGTAAACACCATCAAGTTTGTGTCGGTTGATCTTCCGACTCTGAACCCATGCTGCTCATTAATTATAAATGGTTCAATCCTTTTTAAAATCATATGATGCATAATCATCTCAAGAACCTTAGCTGGCGCTGAGAGAACAGCCACCGGTCTATAATTTTCCACTGATGATTCTGCGCCATTCTTAAAAATTGGTGTAATCTTAGATATTTTCCATATTTCAGGGAAAATGCCTGATTTCATAACGAGATTAAATATATAACACAAAGGACTTTTGATGAGGTCAATACATCCTTTTAAAAAACATGTAGGCACCCTGTCGGGACCGAGCGAGCGCGTGTTTTTAAGTTTTTTGGTAAAAAAAATTACATCTGATTCATCGATTTGCATGACATCAATGCATTGGGCACCATTTGTACGACTTTTTAAAATTGATTCAATATTAAGGTGTGGTATATCATTTGAGTATACAGATCTGAAATGGCCAGCAAATGCTTCTGCCACTCCCAGACCTGCCACTTCATGACCCTTCCAATTCATTGTCTCAGCGAATCCACCATCTTTTCTGATAGATTTGATATAATTCCAAAAAAAAATTGGATTTTCGCGTATGCAATCTTCCATCCTTTTCAAATATGTTCGGTAGGCTAATCGAATATTTTGTCTCAGCTTAGATCGACATTTACTAAAAATTTGATAGTCTCGAGGACTCTTAGAAGCCTTCCAGGCTTTATGATATAAATGCTTTACTTTAATGTCCCCGATAATCTCTCCAGAAAACCACCTCGGATATCGTCTTATACCACGACATGGTGACTTCCTTGTGAAACATAGATCGAAAATATTATATAAAGACACGTAAAAATGATTAACCGCTTCATTCACATCACAATATTCATAAATCTCACTCCAGTCCACTTCACTCATTAAAGAGTAGAGCTTTCTAAAGTCTCCGTTCTCAAAATTCCACCCCCTCCACAGATTAGTATCATGCGAGGGTAATTTGGTATGAGAGGTGTGAGCCTTATGAACATCATATAGAAAAACTAAAGAAGGGTGATATATATCCTCCCGCACAAGCGGGGACATACACCGTGAAATTAAAAAACTACTGTTACTAAAAATTTTGTCTAATAGTCCACCGTTGTAGTTGAATACATCATTGTACTGAGATAATCCGAAAACTGAACACAGAAATTCTAGGTCATTACTGACACTATAACCACTGCGTGCAGAAACAAGATTAAAATCCCCCATCACAATGATCCTTCTGCCACTAAGTAAGCTAAAATTAGACAAAACCATATCAAAAAATAATTTGTATACCTCCAGAGTACTCGATGGAGGAAAATATAAGACACAAATATAGGTAGTGTCTCCGGCACACGTTAGTTTGACCCAAAGATCCTCATTAGATGTTTCTAAAACATGAAAGCGTTCAGCCTGCAACCCTTCCATATTTCTAACACCCAAAAGACAACCCCCACCCTGCCTGTGGCCTGCCCCGGAGTCTCGATCCCTTCTAAATATGTTATACTGACTACCAAAATATTCACGGCTTAAAACACTGCTATTTAGCCATGTTTCCGTTAAGGCTATGATATCATAGTCGTCAACCAAAACATTGCCGAAAAATTCTTCGCATTTTGTCTTCAAGCCGCGAACATTCTGGTAGTAAAAAGATAATTTCATTCTTGATTTGCGTCAACTTGACGGTAATCGAGGTGTCTCCACTTTTGTCACCCATTCTTTAATAAATGAGTGACGTGGCCAATTTTCGGCCTTTAATATAAGTCCCGATATATTAGAAGGGATTCCTACCTTAAAAGACGCGTAGTCACCCTTCGACTTTAGTTTCACTACTGTGAAATTAGCTGGTTTAAGCTTATTAAGATAATTAGTAAAAGTTTCGGTTGTGGTTTCTGGGTGGAAAGGATAAAAATGATAGCTTTTTAAACTACTGTCTTCTCTCTGACCACCCATACTTCCTCGAATGGCGATTCGGCGTTTTCGAACAACAGTTGTCCAGTTCTCCGCCGGCTTCGGAGTTGTTTTAGCTTCCGGGATAAGAGGGGCTGCATTTTGGAGTCTTTTGGAGTCAGAGTCTTCTGCAGATCCTTTTTTTGTCTCGGTGTCACGCCGTTTTAACTGTGCTCGAGTTTGTATTTTGGCAGGTACCTGCACTCGGGCAACATTAGTCGGTAATGATACCGTAACTAATTGCACCTCATTAGTGTCCATTTTGCTTACGCATGAACTTTTCGGAATTGTCGACTCAATTTGCTTAAATTTATTAGAATCTTTTAACATTGATTCGATGCTATTCACTTTATTTATCAACTTTTGGATCATAATACTTTGATCCTTAACAATGACCATCAGTTCGCTGATCTCGGACATGGTTTAATCTATGCTTAGACACCAAACACACAAAAAAAGAAGAAATAAAAGGTCTAAGACACTTGACACGTCTTAACGGTTCAACGGTTAAACGGTATCAACGTATTTAGTTCTAAAGTTTTTATATGTATTAGTTGATAGCAATCTCGGCTTTCGCCATCGTCAGAACTATGATTAAACTTCCACTTTTCTCAGCTGTATATACTGGCTCCGAAGAGATACACAATGCATCATGTTATCAACTCATAAATATAAAAAACTGTAGAACTAAATATGTACGTTGATATTTTTACCCTATTATTAATACAAAATACATGACTCAAAGAGTTTGTTTATTTTTTAGGTAAACATATTAATTGAGAAATATCTACATAATTGTTCAACCTCTCTTTTTTTCGAAGAGTGCATGGAAAGAAACAGGGCTAGCACAGGGCAAGTTTATCCATCAGAGGGGTTATTCTCAAATTTATTAAGACCGAGACACTAATCAAGGGTGCACTCTAATACTCAAAATGATTTTGTATTTAGTTTTACGGTTGGTATAACCAGGATTCTTAACTGGAGTCAATTAACTCGCCTACAACACAGAGCTCTCAGTATACAGATTATACTAAGGGCTGTGGAGTCAGGTAAAAAAGGACGACTCTGACTCCGGCTCCAATTTTTTTCTCCAAATATTTCCGTTCAACTATCATATCTGAACATAGCTACGATTATCACATTTACGTGATACCAACCATAAAAACCAGACCCAAAAATTATATTAAGTAGTAGAGACCCTTTTACTTTTAAACACTGGTCTTAATAAATTTGAGAATAGCGCCCCCGCACGTGTTAAAATTATTCATATTTTGATGACGTACATATAACAATCAATATTTTTCGATTGTGTTGAGAATATATATATTTTTTTAAATTATAATTTACTGACTAATCAATCATAACAATAGGGAGTAGGTCATTCTAGAAGACATTTTACAAATCCTTTGAATCCAACCCTTGGTTGAAAATGGTTAAATTTTAAATTTACTATAGAAGACCGCACCAAATATAAACGGTTTCTATTTTGTATACAGTAATATTTCATCATGTCAAAATCTACCCACACCTTTTTAGGGGATGACGAATATTTATGCCCGTATACAATAACAGGGATTGCAGTATTCTGCAACATTTCGACCCAGATTCCTCTTCACATCCGGTGGTGGCTGGAAACCCCGCTCTTAGTCGGATATCCATTTAAAAGTATACCAGAATAGGGTTCCTTTGTTTCATAAGCCACCTTGATTGGACGTGACGTCACGTTTTCCCCCAACGGCGGAACGCGGCCAGATTAGGGTCGAACAGGTGCTGAGCATTTTGCGTGGCATGTGCCATATACGCGTGCAAGACTTTAAAAATGTCTATTTCGGGAAGTCCTTCAAAATGGATTGACTTTACAAAAGTACGATTCACGAAATGTTAACTAAATTTTTGTCATTTCGCAATATTATGTCATGTATTTTTAATGTACTACGGTGTATCTTCAAATGTATCGTTTTATTTATTTATTTGTTAAAAAATTAAAATTACAGTATATGACATAACAGCTGACGCCAATTCGCCATGCACTTGAAAAATATAATAAGACAATATATAAAATAAAAATACACAGTACATCAAATTCAACATAAAAAATCAAGAAATATAATAGAAAAATTTATCAAACAGTTCACAAATACCATCACTAAAAATGTCTACTTCTCTAGGCAATGCGTTGATTAATCGAACGGCCCTTGGAACTGATGACTTATACCTCCTAAGCGAGGTATAAGTTTTTAGAAATAAAAGTTTTTGCTCATAGTTTCGCCCACGTAAGAATAAATTGGGAGCATGTAAATTAATAGTCGTGAGAATTTCAGGATTATTAACTCGGCCCCGAAGAAGAAGAGAAAAATGCTTTAAGCTTGAAAAAGATCTTCGAGCTTCAAGAGAGTGAAACGATAACATTCCTAAAAGAAATTTGGTGGGGTAGTATTCCTTTAAGGAATTATCAAAGGGGAAGAATTTAATTTTTTTGAAATAATAATATCTTAGAAATTTCTTATGGACTCTCTCTAATTGCAGCTTGTATGAACTTTCATATGGGCTCCAAATGATGGATCCATTTTGATACGAAACACTGTTCTTATTTGCCGGGACTGTTAAAACAATGGCTGTGAAGTCGGAGTTATAGAGTCGTGGTTTATGAGAGGCTTTTTAAAGTTGGAGTCGAGCCATTCGTCCTTGTCGCGGTTTATTTCGAGACTACCTTATAAACAATACATAACGACAAATACAGAGATAATATAATAATCGGAATTCCAAAGTATTCATTTTTAATTTAATTTTCAATATTATTTTGCTTTACCGCAAAATTTTTTGGACCAAAAGGTCCAAAAATATACATAAATGATACACAGCAGGGGTCGGCAAACTTTCAAGTGAGAAGAGACAAGAGTATATTAGTTAGTTATATTATACAAGTAAAAAATCAGCAGTTTTCAAATTTTAATTTATTAACTAATGGTTTAAATGCGATAGAGACCCCAAATCCTAAATGTATATTATGATTTCCTTCTTCCCTTACAAACAATTATCAATTTGAATTGATGAACCCTCCCCTCTCAATATCCGACAAATCGTGAAAACCTCCCCGTACTTCACTTATTAATAATGAAGTGTCTAGTTACAAAAAGCGATATGTACACATTCTTTTATTTAACCCCTTCATTGCTTACCCAAACTGTTCAAATGCTACCGATTGACATTTAATTTCAAAAACCTACAAAGACTTTTGCTAAGTCATTAAAATAAAATCATTAATTAAGTTAATCCATGTTGCCATCTGGCTTTCAACTTAGTGATACATTTATTTCTTATATAAACACTATACACTTATTTACTATACGTCAGTTTAAGTCAATCATGCAGTTGAACGCCTGAAGATACCGAAAGGCGAAACCCGGGTCGTTAGTGATAAAACTTGTTTGTATTTACATAATTTGAACGATTCAAATCAAATACAGTCAAACTAATCGGGTAAAAATATCAAAGTATTTCAGTTCTACAGTTTTTTATATTTTATGCGTTGATAGCTATTTCGGCTTTCGCCATCGTCAGAACTATGCTTAAACGTAAATTTTGCTCAGCTATATATACTGGCTCCGAAGAGATACACAATGCATCATATTATTCACTCTAACATACTAATTCAAATTCTAATTACAATATTGCACTTTTTAATGTGATTTTAGTGTTTCAAAGAACGATAAGCAGTCTGGGGTTTTTAAAAACATTTATTAGGATAATTTTAATTGATATTTATTATTAATTATACTACATTAAATTTATTAACTATGGCTTTAGTGTTTCGAAAAACAATAAGCAATATGGGATTTTTCAAGGTAAATTAGAAAACATTATATTGATATTTATTATTAATAACATTAGGGGTTTTAACAACGGTGATGGATTAATAATGGTTTGTTCATTTAATAGCTATCAACGCATAAAATATAAAAAAACGGTAGAACTGAAATACGTTGATATTGTTACCCTATTAAAATGGAGTTCTACCAAGCAAATGCCAAAACAATGAATACAGTCAAACTAGGTTATTACGACCACGGAAATAGCGAGATCTCGGATTTAATAAGGAAAAAATTCAGTTTATGTTTTTCTCCATACATTTATTCACTTTTACAGCGAGCTAGTTCTCGGGCATACCGAGCAAAAATATCGTCAATGAGCGTGAAAACAATGAAACAATTATCAATTTTTGACTTTATAAGAATAGTGGATTGACAAAAAAATGTAATAGGTGTGTAAATAAATTCTAATTGTGTATTTTTGTTTGAATTGCGACGTTTTGTGTTAGGTGACCGATACTTCATGTCTTCATGTGATAGGTATATTTGTAAGCATTTAAAATACCTATTGTCTGATATAACGCGTAATGCTTATAACGAGCAAATTCAGTCGGTCCCATCTTCCTCGTAATAACAAAGTTACTGGATTATACTGAAGTGAAAAAAATAAATATTTTGAATGATGATAAACATCATGTTATTTTTTACTGGGAGTGTGAATAATTTAGTGTGGTAAAAAGGGTGATTGATTCAATGAGGTTAAGAAGCACTGTTGTAGACTTATTAAGCAGTATCTTCCGCTGTAAGCAGACGATAAGTATCTAGCTATAAATCTCTTTCCATTCATTGGAAACAGATAGCCAAATTCAGTAACTAAATACACAGAGCAATTTACCCGGCTCCCCTTCTGGTATCCGGATACTTTTCTACGCGATGTTTGATTTTTTCTTGTTCCCTCTCGCACGTGTACAAACACGTGGACGTGAAATACTCGATTTAGACCGCGAGAAGTGATCGAGCGGGACGGGTTCGATGAAATTTTGTTTAAAAAAAAAATGCATTTGATTTTTGATGTATCGCAAAAATATCAGACAAGTAACGTTTTCTTTGATGGTTAAATAAACGTGTTTAATGAAAAATCCGTACCATGGTACGAAATATTTGATATTTTAATTGGCCCATTGGAGGTGAAATGAGCCATGTGGTATTTTGGAAAAGTAAAAGAATAAGTTGGATGAGTTGTAATATTCCACACGTCTTAAAGTATCTTAAAAGTGAAGTAGTCTCAGTAAATACACATTGCTATAGTGATATATTCGTAAAATAAAAATGTGCAAAGCACCAAATAAATACGTAGATTGTTCTTAAAAATCCAATGTTTACTATTTTACTATTTGGCTCACTACACCTCCCGAGGGCACAATGATAAGGTTATAATAATATGTACATGAATAGTTTATCATTGACGAACATTTCCTCTGCATTGTCAATTTCGAAGAAGTATGCTGTTTTTGATAGCAAGAAGTTATTAATTAACATGTTTTAACCAACTAGCACAATTAATAAATTAGTTAATTATTTTCAATTTTAGTTACAAAAAAAAAAAAAGGAAATATACATTATTACATGGTATTCAAAAATTCACAGATACAGTATTTTTTACACTTTTATTATCTTATCAATAAATATATTCATTCACCAAAGAAGACGCAAATACGTATGTATAAAATTGGTTCTGAGGCTTTACAAATACAATCAACTAATTTTAAACATTAGCGCCAATATATATTTAAAATGTGCGGAATATTCCGTTTCCTCCGGATTACGTGCGCACATTTCCGTATACGGAATATTCTATTTTCTAAATAATCATAGTACATATAAAGTTTTCTTACGCGCAAGCACTTTTCATACGAATAATCAAGCACAAAATAATGTTGTGCGGAAAAATCCCCGAAGAAATAGTCCAACTTTCACGAGAGCATGTATGTTATATCAACCCAAAAACCCAGTGGTAGACTGGTAAAGACGTCGCCTCTGCTATCGGCGGATGCCGTAGTGTAAACACACCATAAGGTACGTAGATAAACATATTGATTTACCACGGTGCAGAAGCGATATACAAACCAACATAAGGAATACATTATATTAGGGGATGATTCACAACTATAATCTATAGGGGAAGGGAGGCTGTGGTAGTATTATCAAAATTATGCAAAGAAAAAGAATGTGGACCATTATTATCTCGGTTAGTGTAAAAACAACATTATTATTTGATCAATAATGAAGCAGCAACTATTATATACGATCGTCCAATTCATTAGTCAGACAGCTCCAAGTGTTTTGAGGAAACCCAATCACTCAACCAAATGCATTGTAGAAATGTGTCCAAAATGTATACATTTTTCCAACAGGTATTAATTACAGATTAGATACTTGATACATATATATGAAAAATATATAGTAGCTTACCGTCAAATCTCTTGGCCTTCGAAGACAGAAGTGCTGCCAGCTTGGTAGCATGTGACCTAGCCGTATTGTCCAGCTCTCTTCGGGCTGATACAGCCAACCGGGTCCCTGATGTGCTGGAGCAGCATGTCTCTATTGTGTTGGATCCGCAAACACCACCTGGAATAAAAATACAATAGTTAAGTTGATGTAACGTAAATAGAAGGAAAAGTATCGCAACCAATGATAGCAAAATTCATCTAGCGCGATTCTCTAAAAATACACATCATACATGCCAAATTGAAGCAATAAAAGTAAAAGAAGCGGTATGATATTAAACATCGATCATTATATCGTGGCCGTCGGTCGAATTCGGAACTTAAAGTAATCAATCTAAAACTAGCTATAAAATGTAAACTCGTGCATAGGTCTTGTATAAGCAATACTGTTAAATTAAATGCAACAGACACATCATATGTCAAATGAGAAGAATATGATATAGAATTGATAATTTCAACCAATAATACTGTGGATCGCGTGATACTAGCGCCCCCGCTTAGCGGCCAACTTATAACGGTCAACCGATAGATGTTTAAACACCACAGACACCCAATATCATAAGATAACAGTTGCCGTTCGTACCTTAGTTGTAAGAACTGTGTTAAGCGATCAGAATATTCCAACTTCAAGTACTGAACTGGAAAGGTCTATTATAGGTCTATGAGTTTTACTTCAGAGACCTAGCAAGATGAACACTTTTTAGAGTTAACACTCGATTACGTTGGCGATAAATTGAAGGGAAGTTATCAACAAACATGTAATTTTGTACAAAGCATAAGAGTGCAATATCCTATCCTAGACATGTGAATCGATATTCACCCTATAATCATTTCCTACCGCGCAGTATATTATAAAGTATAACCGCCCCACACCATCCCCATCATTTGCAAATAAATTCACTACTAGGGTCGCTAGTTGCTATCTCCCGCTTTTTCTGTGCGCCTAATACAATGACCTCGCCATCGTGCCACGTGTTGTTTGACTAAAATCGTATCAACTTATTATATTAGCGAATAACTAAATAATGTATGACATTTTTGTAATGTAATAGGTACAGAATCTCTTTCTTCTCTGGTAACAAAACTTTGTATCCTTTGTAGTTCATTTTCTACAAGTTTGTATATCTCAACTTTAGTCAGTTTTGAGTATTTTAATGTTATGAATTCAGGATTTTAATACACACACATTCTACAAAAAATGTAAGTTTTATTTAACAATATGGTTATGGGCTATGTTCGGTATGAAGGAAATGATGGCATGGATAGAAACGTCCTTGCTTCCTTCGTTGTTATCATCCTCAATCAATATCAAAATATATTGAGGACAACAAAATTACAGCGGTGTTTTAAAGCGATAAAAAGATAAATTAAATTCGAATCTTTCAAATTATGTACATTCACACAAGTTTTGCCACTAGCCATCACCACCAAGCACCTTCAGTCGGAACCGCATATATAAAAATGAATGTTTGTTTGTTGGTACTCTATAGGCTGCCAAATCGCTGATTCCGCACTTCCGGGAAGGTTATAGGCATAGTAAAATTAACTTACTAGGTCTTATATGTATGTATAAATCAATGTTTATATGTCTACCATATAGTTCATTTTGACAACGTATTCTTGCACTTGCGCGAAAGGTTATAGTACAATTAATTTACAGAAGGTGGCGCGTATGTCGTACCATAGACAATCAGCAGCAAACGTCAAACAGACCGAAAAAGAAAACATGCACTTCAATAAACACAATTAAAACAATTTAAGATTTCGACTGAAGGTGCTTGGTGGAATTTCAATATTAAATTTGAATCGTTCAAATTATGTTCTCAGTTCTCATATCTCAGTTCAAGTTCATCTGTCCCCTTGAACGCCTGAAGATGCCGAAAGGCAAAACCCGGGTCGTGACAAAATCTGTGTGAATGTACATAATTTGAACGATTCAAATTTACAATTAAAACACACTTTCTTTCTTTGAGTCGCATTGCAACGCTTGCCGGGAACCGGCTAGTCTTAAATAAAAGATATATTAATGTGTCTTGAGATACGAGGTTGTAGAAAATAGCCGACGATATCCTATTTATTTTAACATTCCTTTTCTATAGAAATCATTGCCTATACAAGTGGGTTTACTAAGCAGATATCTTTAGCAAAGAAAACTTTTTTGCAAAAACAACTTGGATAACGATATTTCCTATGATAATGCTTCAGAAAGAGGAAAAAATTCACTTCCAGAGTTCGAATAGAGCGCAAAAGAGAAAATGTTGATAAATGATCGAAAACATTTTTGTGAATGCCTTCCTGAATAGCTATTCGCTGTCAGTGCTGCCACCCCGCCGCCGTTATAAATGGGGATGAAAAATAAACTTTAGCACTTGCAACTTGCAACATTTGCCGATTCCCGATACTCGCGACACCCCTTCAGAAGGGGTGAACGTATCCGGAGCACATGAAAGTAGCACAGCGGTCTCTTCGCCGACTTCCCGAAATATTACAACTATGCGCTCGCCTATTATATAGGTGATTGATAATGAAGATCATTGATTTAACTTGCTCATACTTCGTAGGACTACATACATTATAATAAGATTAAAAAATATTACGCGTTCGTCTGCGATCGTCTAGCTCGGTTCCAGTATCGACAGGTTCGAATCACGGTTTGTACAAATGATCATTCAATCCGATATATAAAATTAAAAATAACTTTGATTATTCCACGTATTGTGCGACTAACTATGACACGTGTCCTCAGGCATCCTCAAACTTACTATCGCAAAATTTGCTTAAGTAATGAAGCAAGATTGATTCTAACATTTAAATTATGAAATTACAAAATGGAGTTTGGGTTTTTTTTCCTTTTTAGGGAAACAAGGAGGGGGTAATATAATCGAAATAAAGCAAACAAATAATGATACTAATGAGCTGCAATCAGATTGGGATTTTTCCCTTTTTAGAGAAGCAAAGAGGGGGTTATAGAATCGAAACAAAGCAAACAAATATAATCATACTACTAATGACGTTAAACATTACAAACTATTAAACTAATGAGCTGCAATCAATTAGATATGTTGGTGATTACTCTATTAATTGGAAACAATGTAAGCAATGGCGAGCAACTCGTCCTATTAAGAATATTATTAAATAATATATAGTTTTACGTGGAATAATCAAAGTTATTTTAAATTTTATATTAAAATGAACTTCCACAAAGTTACCGCCGAAACCATCTTTGAAAGTATCTTTCAATCCAATTATAAATTTCTGATATGGATGGGGGATCAAAGGCATGGGTGCTTGTGATATTTAAAATTCTCTACCTACCAACCATCCGATTCTTAAAACGGAGCGTAGCGAGAATGATTATCCAATCACTTGTTTTGTTCTAGCCCTATCCTTCCATTTCACTCTCTTGAAAAGAGATTTTGAGCAACTGAGTTAGAGTAGAAATAACGTTGAAGAAGCTCCATTTGGAGTATATATCCACCACCATAGAGAGCGGACATGGTAATACGGTGCAAGTAAATTTCGTTGGCAGTTATTACTAGAAGAAATCTTTAAATAACTTAACGCTTTTAAGCTGTACATGTTTCTTATTTCTATGGCTACCCAAAGACGATTAGTTGACTAAACGCTTTTGAGCTGTAAACAATTTGGTCAATTGTTAATAAAATAACTTAGATTATTCCACGTATTGTGCTACAAACTGTGACGTGTTTCGCCTCTTTCAGAAGCATCCTCAGACAAACTACTTTTACAAATGCTTGCTTAAGTACGAATGCTTTTAATTTTACTATTCTGATATATTATAATAAAAATCAAATAAAAATGGGAGGCAAGGAGGGGATGATAGAAAAACAAACAAACGATAATGGTAATACAAATGACATTTATATAAAGAAATTATTAACTAATGAGTTGCATCAATTACGACGGGTTAAACCGTTGGAAAATAAAAGTGGCAAACCACCTGTTTTATTCAAGATATTACTTTTATTTATTTCTAAAAATTCTAAAATATATTTTATTAAAATGTACTTCCACAAAGTTACCGCCGAAGCCATCGAAATTATGGTCAATTGTTGTTTATTAATTTGTCTAATTATCTAAGATAGCGACGATATTAAAAAAATCGATTATCTCATAACAAAGTTTTTTGGTTTAACATTGTATGTGTGAAAATTCTCTAAATCCAGTGATGTGTATATCTGAAATTAAGCTGTGCTTACACATTTTAAGCCCATATGTCAACATTCGTATGTCTAGCCGCCCTTTTAAAAATGAGAAAGGGGAGTTGCACGTTCACCCTAACTGCAAATAAATTGACAATCACTGGAGGGCATACATTGATGACAATACTCAAGTGTGAACAGAAGTAAGGGAGGAAACTTTTGAAGTTTTCCTGTACCAAGATCGTCGCTAGGTAAATAGTGACAATGGAAAACCTCCCGCCCAGAACGCCATATTATTATTTTGCTCATGAGGGTTAAGAAACACTGATTTAAAAAAAAAACACACAAATTATATAAAATTCAAGCTTGGGTTTGTGGTCGAGTAATTAACGTTGTTGTCATCGGTTGTGGTATTCACGGGTTTAAGTCCCGGTACGGATAGTTTGATAAATTAATTTTTCAATCGAATTATGAATTTATGTTCGAAGACATGGATGTTTGTATCGCTTTAACACTCGCGGCTCGGAGACTAGAAAAATACCAATCTTCCGATGGGGGTCGTTTAGGTTACCCCAGTGGTTTCCTCATTATTGGCCTTGTTCTTCTGAATTAAAAAAAAAATAGTCTAAGGGCTTTAGAATATCTCTCTGCATCATTCCTCATACATTTTGTTTTATAAAAAACCGTGTTTTTTTAATAAATAATCATATTTTAAGTTGCGCGTAAAAAAGACGTCATCCCAGCACACATGAAATCGCAACTGACGTGATTTAGCGCAGCAATCATTGCAAATGCTATTTTACGAGCGACCGCTTATCGCATTATCGCATATTTATATAAAATGAGGCATCGATGTAAGTAAGATATTGTGTTTTTTTGAGAATAGTATTCGAAGATACATAAATTATTATCTTTACTTTGTACACATCAATCCGTTTTTTGTTCTACTTTGAGGATCTTTTTTATTTAGTTGATTTTTTCTTTTCTGTTTTATTTAATAGAGACGGAACTAGCGATCGAATATTATTTTTTTCTTCTACAAAAGGTCCAAAAAACTATGATATAAGAATACCTTAATTATAAACATTGTATCACCCATATTAAAATAGATATTTAAGAAAATGTGGGTATTGGGGTCGCATTTTTTGAGCTTAGAACAGGAAAAGTTAATATTAAGTATGGTCCTTAAAACGGGGAGTCATGAGAGCGATAAATAAAGCAGGCGTTCTCAAGCCCTATCCTTATATTCATATCTTCTTCGAAAATAGACGTTATTGCAAGGAGTTCATGTAGAAAAACTTCTAATAACGTTACCTTACTTTGAAAAGGTTCTAACTGACATTTTGGCATAAAATGACCTTTTGTTCGGAAAATGTTGAATCTAACATATATATTAATTTCAGAGTCATGCATTTTTTAAATAACGAAGTTAGAAGGATTCTAGAGTTCTATCGACACACTTTCTTTCATACAGTAATTTTACAAGCTTCTTAAAAACAATAGGACTTATAAACGATGTATAAACAACATTCGTATGATCAGTCAAATATTCCAACGCTCGTATATCAAAACATGGTAAAGTGAAAATATAACCTTTTCAAAGTAAGGTAACGATAAGATAAACCTAATTTGGAATACTAATTCGAAGCATTAAAAACGGGCATGGTTAAAAAAAGTACTACTAAAATAAAAACTAGTACAGACTTGATCAAAAAAATATTTAATATGGTCTACAATGAGTATACCTTGGACAAATATATTTTTATTTTTATTTATCTGTGATACATCACGATATCAACACCTTTGTCTACATAAATGAACTAAGTGAGATAACGGGCCACAGGAGAAAAGTGTTATGCGTTAGACTTATCGTTGACACGGCAAACTTTTTCAATTAACGCCGAGCGCTTGGAAAGTTCGGCACGGTTTAAGGGTTGATATATATTTCATTACTAAATTTAATAATGTTAAACTTTTCTTTTATATTCCTTAGTTATTATATAATATGTTACTTCCTAGATGGCTTCGTGGTAAAGAAGATATCGTCGTTGGCTTCGGTTATAGTGTTCACTGGTTTGAATCGCTTCTCGAAATTGATTTTTCAATCGGATTTCTGCTCGAAAGCATGAATGTATGTAATACCATGAATGTTAAATAATTTAAATAAATAAAAATAATAAAAGATTTTTAGTACTTTTTTCACTTAAAATTTAAAGATCAGGACCGGTTTCGCTCCTCACGAGCATTATCAACTGATAAGGAAAATAAATTAAACAGTGCTATTTGTACAAGTTAAATTGAAATAAAAAGGTGTAAGCAATTACTAACAATTAAAAGAATTTACAAATTACATTATAATTACAAAAAATTAAAATGCTTGACACCTATAACATACAATTAAAAAATCATCAATAAATATAAGTGGCAAATGATGTCAATTATAAACACAATTAAAATTTGGGAAATTTTTAAACAAAATGAAACTACATTACTAAAGTGAATAACTTAATGATTTTCTGTTTTTCCGAAACCGGTCCTGATCAAATAAATTTTAAGTGGAAAAAGTACTAAAAATCTTTTATTATTTTTATTATAATGCCATTCCACCAAGTATTGACAGTGAACACCTTAAAAGTAATTTAAATAAAATTGAGATTTGTGCATAGTCGGATTGAGTACGTCTGTAAACGAATCTCCACGCTTTCCGTGCGACAGTAAAAAGCTTTCCGATCGTGCAACGACTCAACGATAAAACTTAAAGCTCCAAAGTGAGGGATTATGAAAAGTATTCCGTGAAATTAACAAAGGAAACTTTGTGAGAAACAAAAGTTTGCTCTGTCAGCAGGCCACTGAAATTCCAACGATTCTGTGAAGAATTTCGAGAGTGCAAAGTCGCGCGGAAATATTTGCGAAAAATTCCGGAGATGACGTCTACCGTCAATAGATATTACATTCAAGATTTCAGTGTGAATTCTTGAACGAAAAAATCCTTATCAGCTTTTATTGAAATGCTTTACAGTTTTCAGAAAGGTTTATCGAAAAAAATTCCAACTAGTATGCTTCGAATAAGATCGATGTTTTTTTTTTTTTGTAAACTCACAATTTAGAAAATGTGGCTCACCAATGAAGGTATCTCAACAGCTTTTTCTACGAAAATTTTTCAGTTACTCAACCTCTCGTTTTCGAAAATATATAAAAGGTTATAAAAGGACTAGTGGTTAGCTTATCTCTCTCGCTAAGCTGAGTAATTATTGGTTTTATAACGATGGGAGGGAAGTTTTAAACACAACAAACACCCATGCCTTTGAACAGAAATCGATATACCGATTGAAAATTCGGACTGCGACTTGAACTCGAAAGGTCTGTCACAAAAGCTAACGACGTTGACCACTGCACTACAGACGCGATTTTAAAATTGGATGTTATAAACCATGAGAAAGTCAATGTAAGTTTAAGCACAGTTACGACGAGGGCATAAGCCGCAACAGTTATCAACTATAATGTTATATCGATTTATATTTACTCCTTATTACACTGGAGTTCTACCAAGTAAATGCCAAACCAATCAATGCATATAATAATGCCAAGTATCAGTTAAAATTACTTGTACATATTGTTTATAAAAACACTATATACCTTTGTACTTTATTTCACTTTATTTAAAAGGTCAGGACCTGTTTCGCTCATTGCGAGCACTGTCAACTGATTTTAAAAAAAGTGGAATAAATTACAAAGGAATATTGTGTTTTTATTAGTATAATGCCTTTCCACCAAATATTGACAGTGAACACCCTAAAAGTTACTTGTAATGGGCAAACACACTTCCGATATATATTTTTAAAAAATGTGTTATATTTTTAAAATAATATATTATGTTATTCCTTTTCCACGTAGATCGATCGGGACCAGTGATTCCCAAACTTATTATGCTCACGGACCCCTTCATGGAGAAAAATATGACCACGGACCCCCAAGTGAAATAACTCCCAAGGGAAATAACACCTCCAAATTAATTTTGACCGGCCACGGACCCCCTGAGCGGTCTCAGGGACCCCTGGGGGTCTGTAGGAACCACTTTGGGAACTACTGATCAGGACGATATGGACACTTAATGTAAAATAGTAAAAGTTGGTATGCAGCCGGGCAACTTCTATCTTCCAGAGAGAATTAGGTTAGACAATAGGACTAGGAAAGTATGTACAATCATTTTTACTATACACTGTATACCAGATGATGGGAGATATAATTAACCATCACAGACAAGTACAAATTCGTAAATCGATTAAAAATAAAATATTGTTGACTTCATTGCATTCTATGTTATTATAATAAATTAATATATTTTATGCCCTGAATGTTTGGCGGTTTTGAAAATGACGCATTAAAAAACAACAACAATTTGCGATGGCAAAAATCCAGCGAATGTCAACATGTGGAGTCAGATACAGTCTCTCGGCACTCGAGAGTCTAGCGTCACGTCTTGAATGCGGTTTACATCTCTCAATCACAACAACGCAAGTTAAGTGCGAGATGTGACACGGCGACTCGTAATGATGATGACTAGAATTCGCTTTGCGGCTACACGAAGTACTTCGCAATACGCAGGCAGGTGTTGAGAAACTATGGGACTTGGGTCGATTTATAAATATAAAACAATGTTTTGCTTTTGATGTTGTTGTAAGTTGTAACCAGGGATGTGGAGTCGGAGTCGGAGCGATTGGATTTTTTTTTCAAAAATATATTTAATGAAGTCTTAAGTGTTGGCATTTTAAGCTTGGCTGACTAAAGATGATCTGATAGTAGACATATATATAAGTTAAAATGAAATTATTGAAAAAAATCCTCGGAGTCGTTAATTATTTTAAAGCTGGAGTCGGAGTCGTCTTTTTTTACACGACTCCACAGCCCTGGTTGTAACACTTTTTCGTACAAATTCCAAATTTATTGTGTCGACTGTGGAAAGGGAAAAGGACGTAACCCAAAAGGAGGCACACAAAATGTCTTTTGATTATTTTGGGCTATATGCAAATTATGAAACATTATGAAATATGCACGACTCTGAAGTGCACGGAGACTTCTAAACTGGTGATTAATTGACATATTCTAACATTAATTTCAAAAATTGTCTAGGAATAACCTTTTTTCGGTCTTCTTCTTGGTATCAATTTTCACAAGCTTACCTTTTTTCAAACTCAAAAGCTAAATTTAGATACTAATTCGGCATTTGCAGCTTACGTCCTTTTGATAGAACGTGTATCAAGTTTCATACATTGTGATAATCGAAAAAAAGCTGTTTTGAAAAAACTGTGGGCTACGTACTTTTTCCTTTCCACAATCGATATATAATAAAATCAGGGCCAGTTTCGCCCATCACAAGCATTTTGACATCACGATATTGTGTAATGTATGTGGTATTTTACGAATCATAAATATTCTACGGCCAACGTAATGTAGCTAAAATATGTATGTGGCCCAGACGACAAAAAGGTTGAGTATGGTTGCTCTAGAGCGCTGACATACAGTAAGAGGTCATTCTCGTCTTACAGATCAAACACTAGACAATGTGCTTTAAAACGCTTCATTTGCACACATTGTTTCTCGTTTTAAAGCAAAGAATTAACTCAAACACAAGTAAAAACTAAATTTGTATCGTTCAAACTATGTACATTCTCACAGATTTTGACACAACGACCCAGGTTTCGCCTTTCGGCATCTTCAGGCGTTCAAGTGTACGGATGAACTTGAACTGACAAGTGAAAACACCATAATGTAAAGCCAGATTATAATTCTACCAACACTGATCGTCATGGATTTTTTTTATATCAGGTGATAATTACGTAAAAATACTTTAAAGTAATCAATATATATTTTCTTTTAATAAATTAATACTTAAAAACAAGGAACCATTTTACATAAAACTTGCTTGGCGATCAACGTATACAAAAACAATATTCGGGTTCTCAAATACATGCTTATTGTGATGGTATAGACACGCCGCTTTTAAATAGAATCTAGTATGATCCGTATCGAAAATGTTTTCATTCACTGTCATCTACCGCCTATGTTAGACAAAGGCGTAGAATAATTTTATTTCATTGAGTAAGTATGTTTCTGCGGTCTGAAAGATGTGAGTAATACAAAATGTCTAATCTTCATAATAAAACAGCCGTGCTTAGATGAATCACGAATCGAAACGGCCCGAGGGTTTTCGCTTCTCGTCTCGCCATAGTCAATTATCGAGTGGTTCAATAGCAACGACATTAAAATAAACAGAAGACATTATTTTTATTTACACAGTTTAATAGTAAAAGAATTTATGGAATACGTCTCGCAGTTACTCATATCAATACATAGTCGGCGAAAGAACATAAGTGACACAATAAATAAATTAATTTTTGGTAAATTGCATTTTAAGCCAATGATTGTTCAATATCGCCAAAGGCGTCAGTGACAAAATTTTTAGAGCGTTATCTTATTCGCTTGACATTTTTTAAGACTTGTTATCGTTTGCTCCAAGTGGATACCTATTAAGAAACTGTATTCAAGATAATTGAAAGTATTATAATATCAGGATAGGCATTGACCATATTGTACTATTTACTAATGGCACTTAAGGAATTCCTTTTTACCGAACTTAATTCATAAAAAACCTTCTATAAAATTTGTAAATTTTCGGTTACAAATTCCTGCCTATTAGGGGTTGATATAATAATTTCAACACATTTTCTCAAGACTATCTTTACAAAAATATAGTTACGAAGATAAGCATAACCGATATAACAAGTAATTTCAATACCGACATTACCGAAAAAACACTGTCCTATACATGGAACTTTTCTAATTCAGAATTACCGGTATTTCGGTATTAAAAATGAATCAAAATATTTATTTTAATGCATAAAAGCCATCACATATCGAATGTGGAAAGGAAAAAGGTCGTAACCCACAATTTTTTCAATACAATTTTTCACAGTGTATACGAATTAATACACGTCCTATCAAAATTATGTCAGGTGAAAACGCCTAATTAATATCCTAAATGAAGGTTTTATGTTTGAAAAAAGAAGGGTCTGTGGGAATTGCGATCAAGAAAAAAGACTTAAAAAAGATTTTTTTAAATACATATTAAATTAGTATCAGGTAAAGTCAATTAAAATTCTGTTTATTAGTCTTCATGCACTTCAAGGTTGTGTATATTTCGTTATTTGCCTTTTGCCTAAAATCTTCAAAAACGTTTTTCGTGTCTCCTGTATTATTTTATGTTTGGATTACGTCCTTTTTCTTTTCCACAGTCGATATTTTAATAAAATCATCCGCGATGAATTGAAATACTTTTAATCTGCTAAGAATTGTATTAATATTGACAGATTTCAGAATTGAGGAGTCTTTCAACAATGTATTATTACCGTAAAATACTGATAAATATGACTGATATATTTTTAATTATTCGCCCGACTTTGCGACTTTTTTTTTGCAATACCAGTATTGGTACATTCATTCGATATAGTAATCCATAGATATACCGAACCACCATACGGAGTGGACTTGTTCAATAACATACAAATTATTTTGTATGTTTAATTGTTATATTGCTAGACGGTGGTCGAATTTGAACATCCCTTAAACCACACACCCACGTCGAATTTAATTTTCATACAAGAGGTGAAACATAATAATTGATCATATTAAACGATTAAATCTAACAAAGAAATAAAGATCATTTAAGCGATCCAGATTCGACAAATTTTGGTTGGCGTTTTTTAGTTTCGCAATAAAGCTGTTTTCGGATGAAAGATTATTTTGAATAGATTTGGTAAAAACAATTATTATACATGTTACTAGATATTGACTCAGTACACTGACGGGTATCTGATATCCGGATGGCCTTCCAGAACCGAGCAGACAAGTATTAGATATACATGATACATATGCACGCCAACGACACCGGCGCCGCGTCGCTAGCAAGTGCTGGTAAAATTATAGTTTTATATTTATATATGCTATGTTCTGCATGCTATGTATTAACGAACTGTATTAAAAATATATACTCACTTATTCCGTATATCTAGTTATTTTCAAATGAATAAGATTTAAGATTTCAACTGAAGGTGCTTGGTGGAATATCAATATTAAATTTGAATCGTTCAAATTATTAAAAGGGCTCCTTAAAATTTTGTACACAGAAAATTTAGTGTCTTTCATCTATAATTTGTATCATTAATCAATTATTTTCAGATTTATTTACGATTTCGTAAATTCTTTTCAATACCAATTGTTTATTACACCTTTTTATTTAATTTTGTTTTGTATAAATAACAGTTGATAATGCTCGTTATAAGCGAAACTGGTCTCGATCTTGCTAAATAAAAGTGGAAACAGTATAAAGGAATAAAGTATTTTATTTTATTTTATATTGAAATTGTAAAACTGTTATTTCAAAAGTCAGTTTTTGTATAAGACCTAATCGTTGTGATGGTCGCCGTAAACCATACCCTACATTCCAACACCTAATTAGGATTGAATAAAACAGGAAAGAATAATAATTAAAAAAACATATTAATTAAAAACAAAGACGGTAGAACATAGCCGTATGAACATCTTAATAATATTAACTAAGAACCTCACACGTGAGGAAGAAAAACGAAGATACACCAACACAAATAATGATAATTAGTGAATGATATAGGTAGGAGGGCTTATCGGTTACTCATGACACATGAGTTATGGGAGCAGGGCCAGACAAGTGACGCGTAGGCCGATTCAATTAATAAAATTCTTCGATATCGGCAATCGGACATGTTAAATCCGCTCCAATTAACACTGCGGATACCAATGCCGTTTCTTTTAAAGAAATTGGTGTTTTTATTTTGATGCTGTTTATTCATTTGTAATTAAGCGATTGAACGTTAAAAAAATATGTATTTATTACGAATAAAATTAATATTATTCTTATGATAACGATGTTTTCTGTTAATTTACATTAACACTTCGTCTTCGGTGCTAAAATAATACTTCCGATATGTTGCTGGCCATTTAAGAACCAAGTGAAAAACTTATTTTTTAAATATACGTACTAGGTTTTTACTGTCCATCAAATGGTGGTAAGTGTTAAAACATGTTTTTTAATTTGGTTCTTTAAGGGCCAGCAACATATTGGAAGTATTTTTTAGCACCGTAGGGATAGTGTAAACGTCTATTTTTAAAAATTGATATTTGGCAAATTCAACTAACTAATTAAAAAGTGTATTTAATATAAAGACAACAGATCAATGTTCCCTCTAAGCTACGCGCGCGTACAGCAGTTGGGAAGCCCCCGCGCACTAAAAGACAGTTATTCAATTAATATTTGATCGGTCCGAGCAGCCTTTGTAATTTCTGCACAGCTAACTTCTTGTCTTAGAGCACGGGTTCCCAACCTGGGGGTCGCGAAGGGTTTCCTGGGGGGGTCGCCATTTTTTTTAGATTTTGGTGATTTGAACAATATAGCAAATCGAGGATTTGAAATTCCCCGGTGAGCAAAAAAAAAAAAAGGAGTTTCGGAGACAATCCGGGCGAAAAGTAAATCAAGGATTTCAAATTCCTCGGGGAGGGGGAGGTCGCTAGTCACATGGCTTTAATAAAAAGGGGTCGCCACCCGAAAAAGTTTGGGAACCTATGTCTTAGAGGGAGCATTGCAATATATATCTTCATTGTTTTGAGACGACAGCTTAGTGTTTTGTGTTATGTTATATTTTTTTTTGTTAATGTCACCGTAAATCTAGTAAAGTATTGTCTCTAGGTTGGTCGTATTTTAAAATTACATTGTATCCTACTATTGCATGGCATATATAGTTCAAAATCATTTTTTGTCGACTGCCCTACTGTGGAATTAATGTTGCGATATATCGTATAATGTCACTCCCTGGAAGGCTCTTCAGCAATATGAATGATAAAATTGTCATGAAGAAGTTAGGAAGACATAAATTTGCAACGGAAAATCAACAACAATATAAAATCATTATTTTTCGAAATAATCTATTTGGTTTTTTCAATCATTGATTTTTCGCGATTTTTATTTTAATAAAAAGAACCTTATGGGTCACTTTTAAGTAACAAATTTTCATTTGATAACTAGAAAACAGTGTTTTCTTTTAAAGAACATTAGTGTATTTGAGTTGGAGAAGTAGAGATTCACAAATATAACGTTGTTCTATTAAACTATAAACTATTTTTGAGACAAAGTTTGACAAGATAGAAAATAATTAATTTATTAATAAGATGTTGGCCTTGGCAGTGTTTTTAAAAATATATTTTTCGAGTATCTAATCTTAAATATTATACAAATCTATTTTTTTCTACAACAAAATATCAAAACATTGATAGGCAGTTTTCTTAATACGCTCGGATGTATCTGTAACAAATTTCAAGAAAAAACTAACTCGGGTTTGCTGAAGCGAAAAAAGTGTTTCAATATTTTTTCTGCATCATTAAACATACATACGAAATGTTTGGTGATCCGTGATCTAATATTACGACCTAAAAAACTAAAAATATAGACATCATTTCACAAAATCTAATCTGGGCTTAACCTTTGCCGGATTTATGAAAGCATAATAAAATCATCCCTAAAGAAATTGATGTTTTTTATGTGAAATATTTTTTTTTTTTATAAAAAACATTATTTTTCGTGAAATACATTCCATATTAGTTCAAACTATATTCAAATGAATATGTTATAGCGAAAGTGTATTATAGGTGAAATTATATTTTCATTAGCAATCAAGTGAAATTATATCCAATTATATTTTTACAAATGTGTACTTACTATATATGTATTTCTAAAATTGAAAATATTTTCATCAACGGTCACTAGTGAAATTTATATTATTTTTCAAACTGTCGTTGAAACTAAATTTTCAAGTTGTTAAAATATGACAGATGAAATCATATGATTTGATGAAATATTCAGCCTCTGTTTCTACTGTAGGGTTAGGTTAGGTATACAATTCATTGTACGAGCTAGCGAAAAAATATTTACAATTGTGGAAATATAATTTTAATTAAAACTTAACTTTGGGAAAATTATTAAATGCACACTCGCACGGTACTCTATCAATTGATACATGAATTTGAATCCAACGACTGTAATGTTTTCATCGACATCGTAGAGAAAACAACTAGTTTACTATTAGTCTTTTCGTCAACTCAAAAAAGGGAGATTGCTTTATAAACAAATCTCATACCTATATAACATACATACATACATCTTGGCAGTGCTGCTTTACGGTTACGAGTCATGACACCTTACATAGAGTAAACAAAGACTAGGTTCACGGTGATTTTATTCAGCCTGGGATACAGATACAGTGATAAGACAATGGACCAGCCCTTTATTACGTACAACATAAAAAAGCGACGATGGACCTGTGCTGCGGATGCCGCAAAGGGGTCATGAATCTTAATGACCATCCTCCTTAGGATGTACTCTCCAGAGGTAAGGGACTCCGGGATGACGTGAGAGGAGGCAGTGATACTGGCGGATGACAGAGAACCTTGGACTGGTGGTCCAGTGTAATGGTCATAAGCTCTAAGAGAATATGGTATTTAGAAAACATGGGTATATTGTTTTAAGCAAAAATGAACATAAAATGCTGTACGCAAGAAGGTTGAATAGATAGCTAAATTAGTTTCACTATCCACTAATTATGTATGAAACTAATAAATCAAAAAAATACCTTTATTGGGATTTGATTGATATGCTTGCTTATTATAATATTTTTAACTGTAAAAAGTTAACAGACTATCATACATTATTTATAAATGATAATATGGATGGCAGACATGTCAAGCCTTTGAAAGTTAAAAAATATCATAGCAATGAATTCTCAAAAAGGCATATTTTGAACATATCAGTTTCTGGCTCTTTGTCACAGATTAACAAGACGTTTTACATATCGTAGAGATACGGATAAAACACGCAATAAAACTGGAGTATTCCGTAAAGACAACAAATAAAAATTGTTTAACTAGTTGACAAAACATTTAAATAACGCGGCACTCACTTAAAAACCTGTACAAATAAACAACATAACATAATATATTATGTGTTCTCTAAAAAAGCCTCGGTCGTCGAAAGGGTTTTTTTCAGAAGAGTCAGGTATGCCAACGCAACAAGCCAGGACGGCGCTTCCAACATAATAAAGCTCAACGGGTAACTTTTTACACGTACAACGGCAAATTTTGCGAGAGATTAAAACCGCGTATCTTAAAAACTTATTTGATTTATCAAAATATCGGGGCAAATACTTAATGATCAAGAAATAAAAAGTGTCTCTATTAAAAATGTTTATCTTAAAATATAAAATTATATTTGAAATCTGTTATTCCACGCAGTGGCGTATTAAGCACTTTGGAGGCTCTAGGCGCAATAAATTTTGGAGGCCCTGTTTTCCGAATAATATAAAACTGTTCGTAGAATAATAATGAATATTGAAAACTGAAATTAAAATATAAGGTATAATTTAAGATTTCGACTGAAGGTGCTTGGTGGAATTTCACTATTAAATTGGAATCGTTCAAATTATGTACACTCCCACAGATTTTGTCACTAACGACCAAGGTTTCGCATTTCGGCATCTTCGGGCGTTCAAGCTTACAGATGAACTTGAACGCCTGAAGATGCCGAAAGGCGAAACCAGGGGCGTTAGTGACAAAATCTGTGGGAGTGTACATAATTTAAACGATTCAAATTTAAAATATAAGGTTTTATATAATTTATGCTTTGAGGCCCCTAAAATTTGGAGGCCCTAAGCGCGCGCCTCTTGCGCTTAACTAAACGTGAATTGAAATTGTTTTTCTAAATTATTTAATCAAATGAATAATTTAAAAAAAAATCTCTTTGGCATATTTTTAATACACGTAGTTTTATAGGTATAGTTATGTCGACGATATGAGAATATCATTATATTAAAAGTGTGGCAAAAATTCTGACGGGTAATTTCTAAAATCAAATCTTCTGCAGTATGACGAGAATAACAGGTAGGTATTAAGGGAGAAAAAAGCCGGTGATAGCACACGGGCGCAAAGCATGTGAAAGAAAAAATATCACATGGCCCTAGGAATGCGACGGCTCGCTCCAACCAGACAGCTGTTTGAGTAGCTTGTGCAGAGATGGAGTCATTAAATGCAATATTAATTAACCCAGAGTTTTATATATTTGTTAATTAAATTTTATTTTGAGTCGAGCCATGTAAAATTTAATACAATTCAACTTATTCACATTGCAAATTATAATGAGCAGCATTGTTACTGCATTGTATTTAAGTTTTAATCAAGTACATTTGAATCGTTCAAATGATGTACATTCACACGGATTTTGTCACTAACGACCCGGGTTTCGCCTTTCGGCATCTTCGGGCGTTCAAGTGCACGGATGAACTTGAACTGACGCTTAGTAAATGAATGTTTCGTGTTCATATAATAAATAAAATGTATCACCGAGTTTAAAGCCATTGCTGGCGAAAAGGATAATCCCATGGGAATGCCCACAGTTTGAGTAGTGAGTGGTTTTAAGAATTATATTTATTTTGTTTGTCGGAAAAGGTTTTATAATTATATTTATATAGGGTATAGAAGTGGAGATCCCGGCATGTTTAATATTTCATTTAAAATCGGAAGGCTATGCAATTGTGATGTTTATTTCCAAAATTTTCTGGAAAAAGAGCTTATGACCGTCCGTATTTGGGTGTAACATTTTTATCCCTTGTTTCTGATTGAACACGTTATTTATATTGATTGAACACAAAGTTTTATATCGGCAAAACAGAAAGGACACTGAACACCAGATTATCGGAACATATGGCAGCCTTTAGAATGAAAAAAGACACGTTTACTTTTGCTAATCACTTAATTTCGGAAGGACACGTTTATTTGTTTTTCGGAAAAGATTTTATGATCACATTAATATAGGGTATTTATTATATAAATACGAAACATTTATTATTCATTTGCTAAGCGTCAGTTCAAGTTCACCCGTGCACTTGAACGCCTTTAATTGCCGAAAGGCGAAACCCGGGTCGTTAGCGCCCTGCCACCTTTTTGACTTGTAACTTAATTTTTAAGTACATAAATATATAATTTAAGATTTCGACTGAAGGTGCTTGGTGGAATTTCAATATTAAATTTGAATCGTTCAAATTATGTACACTCCCACAGATTTTGTCACATTTCAAATTTTACATACATATAATCAAAATCGTTTTTTTTTTTTATTGATTTAATTGTTAAAACTTGCGGATTTTTTTACTCTGGATAGATAGGCAAGAAATCAATGACCGACCTTGTACCTATTTATTTACCACTTCACCATTGCCTGGTTAAATAAACAATCATTGGTTTCTTGTCAATCGCGATTTACACTGTAAAACTCTTTTTGTAGATTCTGTATATGAACTACAATATTAAATACTGCGATCAGGAGCAGTTTAGCATAGAAAAAATGGGTTTTTTTTTAATAATAAAAAAAATAGCTGTTATTATACAGCATACACCAACATTACAAGAAAGAACGCTAAGCGGTGTAACACCCGTTTTCAGTGGAATCACAAAGGACATTTTATGTCCACGTCAGATAATAATAAGAAACTCACAGGTCAGCAAATTCAAGAGCCCAGGAAGTTGAATGACATAAAAGTTTTGACGGCATTTTTTAAATGTTATTCCTTGATTCGGCACTGCACGGGTGTTTAAACAGCGTGGGCGCATGTATGAAGTGTCAGATAAGAAAGCTCACCGGTCCCTACAAAATCTTCATGAACGAAAGAACTTCCATGACGTCTCTATGGTCACATATGAGCGCTGCAGTGAACATGTCAAACCAATGATATTGATTGAATTGGCATTTAATTGGTAGACTCCATTATAATAATATAAACAAATATCAACATATTATAGTTAGAACTCGGTTATTACGATCGCGTAAATAGCGAGATCTCGGATGTAATGAAGAAACATTCGTGGACATTTAAGTTTATGGTTTTCTTTATATTTTTATTTCCTTTTATAACGAGCTACTTCTCGGGCATACCGACCAAAAATATCGTCAATGAGAGTGAAAACAATGAAACGAGCATCATTTTTTAATTTTACAAGAAGAGTGGACAGACAGAAAAATGTAATATGTGTGTCACGGGTGTGTAAATAAATTCTAATTGTGTATTTTGTTTGAATTGCGATTTTTTGTGTTATGTGACCTATCCAGATACTTCATGTCTTCATGGGTATGTTTGTAAGCATTTAAAATACTGATTCTCTGAGATAACGAGAAAATTCAGTCGGTCCCATCTTTCTCGTAATAACCAAGTTCGACTGTAATTGATAGCTATGTCGGCTTACGACCTCATCAGAACTATGGTAAACTTACAATAATTTGGCTATACACATATTCCGACTTTAAAAATATACACAATGCTTATTTATTCTTAAGTCCTAACGTATATTGAAAAATATAGTATTAAATATAATAAATTGACTTTATGTTTCGCGGAACGATAAAAAAATATAAAGGCCTTAAAGGTATGTAGTCTTCAAAGCGAATAAGTTACAATTTAAATGGTTTACTATAATAACATTAGCTTATTGTATATTGTATAAATTTAAAATCAAACCTAACCCACAATGCCTTTGTGGTGACAGTAATCAAGATTCAGAGCATATTCTCTGGAATTATCCGATTATGTCCGTAGAAAGAGGTATATTGTTTTCGTTATGTAGAAATAACCGTGATGGTCCTATCGGGCATCCAGATCTAGTTTCGTCTCCAGAAAATTTCCGTCACTTCAAGAAATTTGCTACTTCTTTTGGAGAAAAAGTTTACCTTCCCTGCCCCTCACCATTCAATCATATCTGTTTCAAAATTAAAAGTTGTTTCATTAGTGCCATTAGCTATCATTCTTGCTTATTATTATTTAATTATTTTTTACGTGTAGTTATACCAATTCAATGTATTTAATTAACCTTTATTAATATCTTTACATTTTTAATTATTACTATTGTTACCTATCAAAATTGTATCTAAAAACATGTATCTTAATTGTATCGTTGAGGAGATATCGTCTTCGGTCTGATGCAGAAAGGAAAACAAGTTTATCGAATAATAATAAAAAATTGTATTGGTCCAAGAAACGCGATGGATTAATATTTGTTGTTGGAATCCAATGTTGGATTTCTACAATATAATTCGTTAAACAACTAAAGGAGGGAAAAGATTTTCAAAAATATGGGCTTTGAATATGCGCCGCAGGCAAAACTTTCTACTTTTAACTTATCTAGGTTCGAATTAAGCGTCTTGCAATTTTTATATAAGGTATATAGTAACTTTTCTTATAATGTAAATTTAATAAAAAAAAAAAACTTATCAATGAACAATTCCTTTCGCAGCACTCACTCTGATGCGGCCGTCTCATTAAAGGCTTCACAGGGGCGACATAGGCACGACGTCGAAGGTATGGCCTGGAGGGCGGGGGGTGTGCGACTACCGCCGGAAATGAAAAAGTCTACGGCGAGCAGTTTACTTTGGAAATTGTTTTGTAGATTTACACAATAATAATTCAAGAAGGGGTCGCGTCAGCTTTTGACGGAGAGGGTTTTTTTTTGTTGCTGTATATACTCAATTTGTATGCAGCGAATGCACTTCGGAAATATGACACTTCGACGGTGATTTGTCATGTCTGAAATTACCAATAAAGAATAATCTGAAGCAAAAGAAGTGAAAGGGGGTCGGCAACTGTGGTTTTGCGAATAACAATCGAACGTAGTATGTAGTTGTGTTTTTTCAAACTTGTGAATTCGGGTAAAAAAACACGACTCCGACTCCGACTCCGAATTGATGTTTTCAATAATTTTCGTTAAGCTTACATATTTATGTATGCCATCAAATCATTTTAAGTTTGACCAGATGCAGTGGTCACCAATGTTCCCTTTAAGGCAGTGATGCACAACCTTTACCTTCTAGCGGGCCGCATGTAACAAATTATCTTAGGTTCAGGCCGCAAAGAAAAAAATGATTTAAAGTACGCTCAATCCTTTTTTACACGGAGCATATGTACGTTTCATGTAAAACAGCCTCACAAAAAAACCGTCTAAAAAAGATCAAATGAATTTAGATAAATGAATGATAGGTTCCTTTACATTATTTTGATCGTGTTATTTCGAAAACGTAAACATAAATAAGCCATGCAAAAAAAGATTATGAGTGGTTACTTATTAAAAATCGTTTCATTGTGAAACATTTATGTTTCATTAGATGTAATTCAAAAGTTAATGCGATCTTGGTCTGTTTATTTTTAACTGTTTTTTTTTTAATTTGACATATTATTTGTAAGCTAGTTTTTATGAACCGATTTATTCTCCTTCATTGAAGATAAAGCTTGCTTATATTTATTATATAAATGTTTTACGTGAAAAAAGATTTAAGGGCCGCCACAAAATTCAAAAAGGGCCGCGGTTTGTGCATCACTGCTCTGAGGCAAGAGGTTAGCTGCGCGAAAATTTCAAAGGCTGCAAAAATAGTAATTGAAAAACTGACTTGTAGTGCGCGCCAACCCAAAATGAGTGCGCGGAGGTATCCCAACTCCTGCGCGGCCACCCACGCGCGCAGCTTAGAGGGAACGTTTGGTAACACTAAAGACCGGCGCTGTCAAATAAGAGGATTTTAATACTTCAAAGTACAATTTTCTTTCATCTTCTAGTGGCAGTTGTTATGACAATTCTACGTCAGGTGGTTTTTTTGTTGAATAGCCCAAAGAAGTCCATTCATTCATCGTTTGTTGCTCTATGTAAGTTTTGTTTCTTGTCGAATGTGTGGGGCCTGCATTTCTTCACAAGTATCCGGACACAATAAGAGGTAAGAGTAAAGATCTCGTGACGAGTAATTCCTCGGCACTCCAAGACGACATGTTTTTGTGACACAGCACTATTGTTGATGAACAAAAGACGATGCCACACAAGTATTTATACGCCGCTATTTTTCTGACAATATCGTCAATCAATTAATAATGTTATAATATGAATAAATAATTTTATTTCATTTTATTTGGGCCCCCGAGAGGTAAAGCGAGCCAACTAGTAAATTGGCAAATCATTTTTTTGGACTTTTAAGTAAAATGGTTCCCGGTAAATTGCTCGAATGGAAATTGCTCGAATAACAAGATAATCAATTTGTTTCCGTTTGTTTTGTCCGTTTGTTCTGTCTTAGCCCTAGTCTTCTATGTGTTCTGGAAATATATAGAAACAGTTTGAGTAACTAATTAATAAGCAGTTCTCGTAGAAACACTTCTGTTGAGATAAACTCCATTAAAAGATCATATGTTCCGCATTTGGAGCGAACACGGTTAAAATAAATACTTACGAAAATTATTTTTATATTTCACTATCTAAACAAGTGTCGCACAAGATAAAAGTGAAATTCATAGAAAAAGTCGTGAAAAATCGTTTAAATATTTGTAATTCGAGCAATTTCCATTCGAGCAATTTACCGGCTACCAAGTAAAATCATGTCTTAATTTGGTATGTATTTTGGTTGATTGCATATTTTTTTAACTATATATATATTTTACGGAGATAACACTATTGCAATGTGTAGAATATTAAAACACATTTAACTTTTTAAAAATAAAATACCACATGGCTCACTTCACCACTAATGGCCCTATTTATCAACAACAACAAAAATATGACGGTCTCCGTCATCTAGTAGAGAATTTGCCTTAAAGATTAAATGGGTCCGTGTGCATCGCTAAAATCATTATCAAAATTCAGATAATTTAAATTTAAGACCTTTTATACAAGTGTTTGAAGTGTCTTTTATACTCGAGTTGATCTCGAGTAACTTTAAAATAAATTTAAAAATACTTATCGAAGATCAAATATTTTTTCCAAAAAAACATTATTAATTATGTCAGGCTAAGCAATACATATAATGCAGAAAATTAGCTTGTTTCCTAGACAAACATCCATCTAAATTGCGAACTTTTTCCAATATTCTAGTAATCTGGATTCTGGAAACAAGCTAAATATACTAAAACATTACTAATATTAAAAAATCATTGTTACAATCATAGATTTCACAATGGCAGAAATAGCGTTGCACTTCACTAAGCTGGATTTAATAATAACATTTCGGTAAAATTCTTGTAGAAAAAAGATCTGGGTGTACTTACTAGGTTCTATACTAAATTCAATTAATCTGTGTATTGCAGTTTGAATGGTGGGAGTCTTACCTGGAAAGATAGAAAACAAAAAAGTTAATTCAAAAATTCAAAAATGGTAAATACATATATTAATATAATTACATAACGACATTGCGAAAGTACAAATAGTTTTAAATTAACATGTTTAATAAATTGAATACATTCACTTAAAACAATTCCGTAAAAAATTAAATTATTTTCCACTAGACTTCAGACTAGAATAATGAAATATACTTATTTCTTCAGCTAGCGTGACGACGAAAAAGCTATCAACAGTAATACATGTATATTGCAGAACTTTGAAAGCTTTGCTAATGTTTATTTTAACATTTATTTAAGCTTTATTAATGAATGACTTATTTAGTACAATTAAATGTTAGGGGAAAGTAAGTATGGCTGTTAACTAATTGCCTATATTTTTTCCGGTTTCTTCAAAGATAAATCATAGAAATCAACCGTACAATTATTCCGAATGAAATTTATACAAGCATTGCAAAATTAAAAGCAATCGATACAGGTAATTAATTAAAGCCCCTGACAGAGGATAAGCGTAAAGCCGTGTGAAAAAATGTATAAAACATCCCTCTGGATTATTAAATTATCAATTGCAACCCAGTGGTCCACAAAGTTTAACTATAACGGCAACCTGTAGAAGTTTCGATAGATTATAATAACCTTTTACGCAAATGTACATGGAATTTTAAAAATGCTTTCAAAAAAAATCTGGCGATGGATTATCCACGCGATCAATTGACGGCGCGATGGTAACGATAATTCTGTCAGCCATAATATACTCGATACAGTAATGATAAGACATGCAATAAAATGTATCATACAAGCTGTAAGGTCAGTGAAAAAATCATTTATACAATATTAAATTGTATAAATAACTTGACAATTTACGACACAAGTGTCGAGAAATTCACGCGTAAAAAACTTATTCACACCATTATTTTAGCACTCTTAAAATGTCGGTGCTAAAATGTAGTAAATAAATTTCCGCGTCGTCAGAGGAAAAATACAAGACAGTTATCAACAACCCTTTGAACCGTTACGTAATAAATAATTAACAAAAAATAATTAAATAGTTTTACGAGTAGACGATGGATTATTGAAAAAAATTAACTATGTAATGTTGTCAGTCACGTTCGCGAGATTGACAGTTTGAAGACAATCATTCAATGTTGACTCACCAGCAGTTCTCTTGTGATTCTCATGTCGAAAAAAACAAGAAAATAAAGTAAATTATTTAGTTCTGCAAGAACTATCTATACATTTTATAATAATTAAATACAATGTATATTATACAAAACTATGGCAGATAGCTGAAACAGATGATGCGATGCCAAAAAAACAAAATGTTGCCTGCTGTGGTCCAGTTGGTTAGAGCTTGCTCGACCGATCACGCAGGTCTGGGTTCGATTACCGCTAAGATCACAGTGAATTTGAGAATCTATCCATTTAAAGTTGTGATCAAAGAATGGGTGTTTGTGATGTCAATTCACATTACTTCCTCTCCTCCCATCCTTCTGAGCCTTTAATAACTGGGTGTAGCAATAGCGATTAGTTAACTACTAGTCTTGTTACCTTATCCTTCTTTCCCTACTACTCACTTTGAAAAAAAGTGAGGTTGAGCGAATGAGTTAAAAACAGTTCTCGTAGAAAAAACTTCTGTTAAGATATCTCCATTAGGTGACCATACACTCCACATTGTGAGCGAACATAGATAAAAACAGATTATTACAATTATAAAAATGAGTTATACCAAGAAAATATCGACTGAATACAGGATCTAATGTTTCTTACTTACAATGTGTACCATAAAGAACGGATTCTTAGAAAAATATTACAATTTAATTGAACTTAAGCGGTCGATCGTTGAAAATAAATATTTATATATGAAATATACATTTTTTAAAACATATTTCTATATCGTAAATTCGGTATCCCAGCAAATAAATATAGCTCGCAAACCGATTGTTTTAGTCCGCCAACATCACGGACATTGGCGACCGCTAAAATATGTAGCTTTACTGGTCATAAACGAGAGAAAAGAAGACGAAGAAGTAGCCATAAAATGAACCCGCAGTGCATTCGTGAACACGAGTGGAGGAATGCAGAAAATGCAAGCCGCCATTCATTCGCAGGATTTTAAACGTCACGGCCATCACATATTATAGGAATATTTTTCATACTCGTGGAAATTTTTAACCGTATAGATCAGGAATGGGGAACCTTTTCATTTATCTGATTCAACATAAGTCCGCAGTAAAGAAAACGTTGACACTCCCCATTTTTTTTCCACTGTCGAACATATAATGGGTTGATTACGCTCTTATCCAAACGCTTGCATATACTATTTTGATCAAGTTAAAAGGCCGTATCATGCTAACAAAAAGGCCGCAGGTTCCCCTATATTGGTATAGATACTTACACGGTGAGAGGTAAGAATATAAAAAATAATTTTTGAACATAAAGACATTTAATGTCGAACAATTTTTTTCCGACTGACAACGATATTGTAAACCCAACCCAAATTTACAAAGCGCCAGTTCAAGTTCAACCGTGCCATTGAACGTTTAAATGTGTCGAAAGGCAAAAGCTAGGTCGTAAGTGACACAACATGTGAAAGTGTACAAAATTTGGACATTTACAATTGGTGCAAATAAAGCATTAAGGAAACGTATTTTAACAGCTTAACGACCGCGGACTCATATATGCGTATAGGCAAAGTATCTGGAAGCTAGGAAAATTAAATTTGGTAAAGATATCTCAATTGGTTTACAAATTATAGTGAATTTAGTAAAATCACAATTTTTGCAAATTTTTGGTAAAATTGCCCGGCCACCAGGTGAAATTCTATAAAAAAGAAAACGTGCGGTCGTTAAGGTGTTAATTAAGATAAAACTAAAGACTTCCAACTAAAACGGTCAACGATTCGCCCGCATAAATCCGTTATTTCGAAGTTTGATTGTAATACAAATCTGTAGAAATTATTGAGGGATGGAATTCGCTCTGGGCAGAATTTAACGAAGGTCACAATGGAGATTTATTGGCCTGAGAGATAGCACGCCTCTTTCCATTGACATAACGAATGATTCATATTGTTGCAAATAGTTGTTAGTCTAGTCTAGACCAGCGGCTAGGTGCGTCTGTGTATTTGGGAGGGAGCAGGAAAATAATAAATAAATAAAATATTATTATAAATTTTAGATGAATAGGTGGGCGTGGAGACTGGCAACTAATAAATCTCGGGTTCGACTCCGGTCGGCGTCTCCGCTTAGCTGTGTCGGCCGACAAGCACCTTAGCATGAATCCGCAAACCATTTAGGGAGACCAACACCTTGAAAACTAGTACAAAGATTTTTTTTTCTTTTGAATCTTGGCCTATTTTGTCGTTATTAAATAATTATATTAAAATTAATACTAAAATAATAGTTTTATTTATAATATCTTAAGTAGTATTTTTTGTTTTTTCGAGAATTGGAACAGTTAATTTAAGAATAGCAGCAGTGAGCTGCCTCCACAACAATATTAAAAATTGCAACGACTATACCCAGCGGCGCGGCGCCGGTGCTGTTGATTGAATGAACATGTGCAAAAGTACATATATATTTATTAAATACTTCGAATATTAAGAAAAACACAATATTCCTTTACACTTATTTCCACTTTTATTTACCAAGATGATGACTCAGTTGATGATGTTCGCCATGAGTGAAACCGGTCCTGATCATGGTAAATAAAAGAGGACTAATAATTACAAATCAATATTGTGTTTTTCTTAATATAATGCCTTTCCACCAGGTATTGACAGTGAACACCTTAAAAATACTGTGAATGCTAATATCACATTAAACAAATAAACAATTCTTCAAATTTATCACCATCAGCGATATATTAGAAAATAAACATTTTTAAAAAATGCCTGGCATTGTGTTATACTAACATTCTAATACTTTTTTTTTTGATCGATTTTCTGATTCTTATACAAGAATATTTTGGACCGTCCAAACAGTGGCGGCCGGTCAATGAAGCATTGGATCAATGCACCCCTTGTATACGCAGGGGCGGTTATACTTCATGAAATAATATTCAAACATAACATTTATACCATTTTATTTAATTTTAGACATTAAAACATTTAGAATTTAAAATGAGTGAATGGTATAAATGATAAGTTTGAATATTATTTCATGAAATATAACCACCCCTGCATAAACAAGGGGTGCATTGATCCAATGCCACATTGACCAGCTGCCACTGCGTCCAAATAAGTGTTAAGATCTTTATACACATGAGAATACTCATCTGGTTCTCAATGAGTCAAATAACACGTTTTGAATATCATATCATTATTGCAAATATATATTAAAACAAGTCAGGTAAAAAAAAATCCGTCTATAGACCTTTACAATTATTAATTGATTGCAAATATTTGGGTACATTTTTGAACGCGTTGAGAATTCTTTATTCTCTATCATTCCATTATTAAGTTAATTTATTGGACATGTTGATTGTGCATTATTTAATAATATACATCATCGATTTCTTTTAGATCGTGTTATGAAAGGTTTACTGTTCTAAATTAGACAGGTAACAGCCAGCCTAACAAGGTGTTTAACAGGTAAACTGTTCACAGAAAAAAAGTTCACAGAAAAAAATGATTAATTTTCCTTGTATAGTAGAAGGTGTATTCAGTTTATATCGATGACAGATAACACGACTTCATGATCAGAGACTTGCGGATTTAATTTATCGGTTTCCTTGGGTTATGTTAAAAAAATATTCTACGACAATCTATAATGATAAAAAATAATCACAAATATTTATTAGAAATAAAAAAAAAATGGTTAAAAATGAACAGCTTAGATCAGTGGTTCTTAAGCTTTTCGAAGTCACGGTGCACTTTTGATCATGGGAAAAAGTGGCGGTGCACCAGAATTAAAATATCGAAACAAATATGTGGACATATTTTTTGTGACTTTTTCGGTTTTCACTATTTTTTGCATTTTTCGGTATTTACTATTTTGTGGATTTTTTTCGATTTTACTAATTTTTTCGCGGTGCACTTGCAATAAGCTCGCGGTGCACCGGTTAAGAACCACTGGCTAAGATAAAGAGTTTTTGTAAATAAAATAAATCATTAATGAAACTAAATTTGAATCGTTAAAATTATGTACATTCACACAAATTTTGTTATTAACGACCCGGGTTTCGCCTTTCGGCATCTTCATGCGTTCAAGTGCACGGATGAATTTGAACTAGAGGTCTGCACGGGCCCAGGCCTGGCCCGCGGGCTCTTACCCGACCCGGCCCGTGGGACGGGCTCGGGCGGGTAAGCGCAATTGAGAGTCGGGCTCGGGCCGGGCCGGGCTTTGGGATATAATCTGGGGAAAAATATAGCAAATCGAGGATTTCAAATTCCTCGGCGAGCTAAAAAGGGTCGGGCGTGAGTTTTTCGGGCTCGGACCGGGTAGTTTTGTAAAATTTTGGCCCGTGCAGACCTCTAATTTGAACTGACGCTTAGTAAATGAATGATTCGTGTTTATATAAGAAATGAATGAATCATTGAGTTTAAAGCCATTATTTTATTATTAGCAGTTAGTTATAGCCATTGCTGCGAAAGGATTAGCCATGAGAATGCCACAGTATTTATGAATTATATTTATTTTTGTTTGCAGGAAAAGGTTTTATGATTATATTTATATAGGGTATACAAGTGAAGAGCCTGGAGAGGTTCAGTCGAAATCTCAAATTATAAGCAAGGTAATGTTTCAAATGGCACCCTTATATCCTATGGATAAGATTGTAATATACAAATGAATGAGGAGCTCAGGTAATATAAAAAAATCTTATTTGAGTACGCACTTACTAACCTTCAATGCGAAGGTGAAACGCAATAACCTGAAGGTAAGAACGACCCCAGCAATAAAAAAACAAATTATTTTTACCCCTGAAAGTGAAGCAATTTGTTTTACTACCCCTAATACAGTTAGAGGATCTTATCTCAAGGAGGATGAACAGCCTTCGCATGAAAATATTTGGCTAAAAATATGTACCAAGATTTTTTTAAACATAATAATCAACTAAAGGTATCAATTTTATCATTGATAAATATTTCCATACTAGACAACCGCTATTTAATCCATTTTTTACTGATTTATTAATACTATTAAATGTCGCCAATACTTTATATTTAATACGTTATTAATAATATTATGTCGGGTCTGTGGTCCAGTGGTCAACGTCGTTTACGGGTTCGAATCCAAACACGAATAGTACTTAAGAAGTGTTTTTTAACCAATTTCTGGTCGAAAGACACGAAAAACTGTGATACTTTCGTTGGTTTTGGCGGTAACTTTGTGGAAGTTCATTTTAATATAAAATTAAAAATAATTTGTATTATTCCACGTATTGAGCGACTAACTGTGACACGTGTTTCGCCTCTTTCAGAGTCTGAAGATGCCTCTGAAAGAGGCGAAACACGTGTCACAGTTAGTCGCATAATACGTGGAATAATCAAAGTTATTTTAAATTTTATATAAAAAACTGTGATGTTTGAAATAACCTTCCACCCATCAGAACCTAAAAATCGGGAGTAGCGAAAGCGATTAGCTTAGCACTAGTCCTAACCTAACCTTTATATATATATACCCAGTGGGTGTATTGGTAAATAAATAGGTACCAGGACGGTCATTGATTTCTGCTCTATTTTTTTTTATATCTGTCCGAAGTTAAAAAATCACAATTTTTAACAATCGAATTAATAAAAAAACGCAATTAAAAAAAACTGTACTCGCTTCTTGCACGATGCATTAAATGATAAAAATATAAAAACTTTCAAATAAACCAAATGAATACATGTATGTACTTGAAAAATAAGTTAAAAGTCAAAAAGGTGGCAGGGTGGCGACCTGGCTCATTGACAGGTGCCAGGTCGCCGACCTGGCCCCACTACACCATTGTATATATCCTTTTAAAAAATAGTGTTCAAGCTTCTGTTGAGATTACCTTCATTAGAAGGCTATATACTCAAAAATACTTTGACTATATACATACTATGATGAGCATTATCAACTGATAAGAGAACACAATATTGCAATTTTATTTATACAAAAAATATGGTGTAACAAAGTATTGCTTATAAAAATAATATCACACCTGTATTTTTACCTGTATCCAATAAGATTCTCAAAAATGTAAAGGGTCAGAGCATTAAATGCAATGCGCATCCAGAGACAGCATAAAACTGAAACGATCGAAAAGATACCCACAATTCTTGTATATATTTATAAAAGCCTGTATTTAATATTCAGGAATTTGCGGCGGGTCATTCCCCAATAATAATTTCGCGCCGGACTGCAGCGCCGCGTCCTACCCACCGGAAATGCAGGCCGAAACCTGTTTGGCTGATAGCCCGGGATCGCATCCCGTGCGGGTCATGCGCGAACTGGCCGCGCAGCTTTCCACATGAATTTTAATTGCCCTCGTTCCTTTCGAATCGAGCTGATAAGATTAACATTGTGAAATTGCATCCACGTATTACGAACGACGTTAATGCGTTTCTGCATGTATTCTCGCGTTTAAAGTTTTGCAACTATGTCGATATGTATTGCATGCAAGTCATCCGCCAAAAATTCCACGTTTTGTTATCTTGGCTGAGCCAAACCACTTTACTAAATTATTTACGACATCACTCATGAATCGACAAATCTATATGTCTAATTTGTTATATCAATGGCTTAGGCTTAGCTCCATTGTCCTACAACTAGATATAGCTGACCAAAGTTTTGACACATTTAACAGAGTTGTAGAAAGTGACAATTATTTTTTGTCTCATCTTTTTGGAGAATCATTTAGTCATGTATCTAATTCAATAATGTTTCGAGTTCATAAAATGATTTTATATATAAGTATCGACTGTGGAAAGAAAAAAGGACGTAATCCACACATATCAAATTTTACAGGAGGCGCAAAAAACGTGTTTTGATGATTTTGGGCCATATACAAATTATGAATTATACACAACCTTGAAGTGCACGGAGACTTCTAAACTGGTGTTAAATTGACATAATATACTATTAATTTATAAAAGTGTCGAAGAAAAACCTTTATTTCAGTCTTTTTTTCTTGGTTTTAATTTTTTACAAGGTCATCTTTTTTAAACTTAAAAGCTAAATTTAGATACTAATTCGGCATTTTTAGCTTGCATCTTTTTGATAGACCGTGTATCAATTTTGATACATTGTGATTATCGAAAAACCCTGTTTAGAAAAAACTGTGGGTTACGTCATTTTTTCTTTCTACAGTCGATATATAACTGAGAGAAGATCGTTTATTTTTCTATGGTTCCATATCGAATGGAAAAATGACGTAACTCTCAGTTTTTCCAAAACAGTTTTTTTTCGATAAACACAATGTATACAACTTGAAACACGTTATATCACAAGGACGGAAGCTGAAAATGCCGAATTAGTATCTAAATTTAGCTTTTAAGTTTGAAAAAAGAAAGGCTTGTGAAAATTGCAACCAGGAAAGAGGATCTAAAAAAAGGTTTATACAAACTTTGTATGAAAGTTTCAGCTTCTTGAGAATTAACCTAGAGCGCAGTTTCGTAGTCCTCAGGTTGAGCTCCCACCCAACGCGATTTTTATTCGTTTCATTGACAAAGTTGGCGTGAAATCGGTCGCAAATCGTAGGCGACGATCGCATTGTATTAAATTCTATGATAGGGTACGCCTTCGCAACAAAACTTTACCTACATATAACATTATCATCAAAATTCGTTCCGGGAATTGGAAATCATCCATTCGTAGAAAGCTTGGAGCGCTCGCTGCCTACGTGGATAGTAGAATCGATTGTAGCAAAAGACGGCAGGCGACATAAAGCCCTGTGATGTCTCAATATAAGACAGAATGTATTTAGGGATCAGTGGCTGTCAATCTTTTTCGGGATCAATTGGAGTGAGACCTGTCATATTTATACATAGTATAATAATAGCAAGAATGTAGGCACGCGTAGAAACGATCAGCAGGAAGCATTTTTTTCAGAATAAACGTCACATTTTTACCATGCACAGGTTTAGCAAAGCATTTCTCAGCGACAGCCAATTTGTGGCTTTGCTGTGCCGTGTTGTTAACCCTTCCCTTACTATGCAAAAAAAGCACAAGCTCCTGAGCTGTGTATCCGTTACACATCAGGCAAACGGGAGTGAATCATGACAATTATATAACACTACTACAGTAGTACTACATATAATTGTCATGATGTGTAACGGATACACAGCTCAGGAGCTTGTGCGTTTTTTGCATAGTAAGGGAAGGGTTAAAATCACATATCTTCCACATTGATGCCATACGATTCGGGTAATCATGGATCTATAGAGCTCTCCATTGACTGTAACGTTCTGGGTGGCATCATTTTTGAAGAAATATATTTGCACAATTTGAATACGTTGTTCTAGTGAAAAAGATGAAGAAATGGCAAACCAAACTGAACGCAAATCACTTGTCAGATATTAAATTGGCTGTTGCGAGATTCCCACCCATCTTATTGAATAGGGTCAGGGACGAACGTACTACCAGTTCACTTAACCTTTTAGCTGCCGTAGATAATTAATAGTAATTACCTAGCACGCCGGCTATAATTTGCAACTATTAAATTAATTAGTTATCGACGAGATAACTCGTCTGTGGCAGCCATCGAGTAAAACATCAGTGACCTAGTTTTATGTAATATCATATTACGTATCACTCAAAATCCAAAGATCTCGGATTTTTAATCCCGGGATTTCGGGACCAAAAACAACCCCTGAACGGAGAATAATTGTATAATATATCGGTTTATAAATAGTCATCTATTAATAGGAATTTTATTTACAGATTGGGAAGCCGCATTTCAGGTAAGCCACCCTGCCTAAATACAAAGCCCATCGCAAAACGTGGAGGGTGCGTTTTTTACGCAGCACCAGCCACTGATATTATTATTCAAGGCGTATCTCTATTTGGTGCGGTCACCACACATTAAAAACAATCGTAAAATTTATTTATTACATCTAAATGTAAATGTGTAGAGGTTTACTGACAGAGGATTTGATTAATTGTTTAACCGTAGGGGAAACAAGGGTGCAACGGTACTCAAAGACAGTGCACCAACAAACAAAGAATGGGACATGGATCATGTAATATAATTGCAAAGTGAAGGTTACAAAATGTCATATGAAAGGGGAGATAGGGAGGGAGTCGTACACATGCGACGACGCACGCTTTTTTAAATGAATTTTACATATTAAGCCTCTCGCTATTCCCAAACAATATATTATATTTCACTGTACCCACACTATGGTGAGCCGACATTAACACACAGACTTTAGTGGGCAATACCAATAGTTTTAATTGAATCGTTCAAATTATGTACATTCACACAAGTTTGAATTCAAACTTTTGTGCACACTTGTGTGAATGTACATAATTTAAGCGGATATTGAAATTAATTAAGCACGTTCAGTCGAAATCTAAAATTATAAAATCTTTACATTAAAAAAATAAATAAAGAAATGCCGGGTTCTCCACTTTTATACCCTATATAAATAAAATAATAATACCTTTTCCAACAAACAAAAATATAATTCTTAAAACTACTCACCATTCAAATCTGTAATCATTTTAACTCAATGATACATTTATTTCTTATATAAACACGAAACATTCATTTACTAAGCGTCAGTTCAGGTTCATCCGTGCACTTGAACGCCTGAAATGTCGAAAGGCAAAACCCAGGTAGTTAGTGACAAAATTTGTGTGAATGTACATAATTTGAACGATTCAAATTTAATATTGAAATTCCACCAAGCACCTTCAGTCGAAATCTTAAACTGCAGTGTATTATGCTTTTAAATATAAAAACAAAAGACAGGCGAATTAATTAAAATATTTTACAAAAAATAGCATCTATTGGAAGATAAATTAATTCAATATGATTTTTTTAATTTCAAGACGAAGTTAAAATCGTTAAAAATATCGATTACAAACAACATGTTAACGTGGTAACTTTTTAAAATTCTTTTAAAAATGTCGTGTTTCTTTCTTAGCGACACAACGGTCACCCTACAAAGGCGTGTATAAGCCGGGATGTCATTTACCTAATCTTGCTATTTTTTGCTAAACATTTAGCTCGTAGACTGCATTGTATTTACATTTTCTATGGGGATATTAGGTATGATGTAGCCATATAAACTCTCCAACAATGGCAATACTTAACCCGATGATGCGTCAAGGAATTTGTTAAATATAAATTTACCACAGAGTATCAAAAATGAATCTTTACCAACATAGCTGAGTATGTTTAGCTGTTATTGATTCTCAATAATCCGCTTTGTTTGGTATCAAATTTATACATTGTCTGTTTTGAGTATTCAGTAAAAAAAAAACGTTAATCTTCATGCGGTATATATTATCATCTCAGAATTTAAAATAAAGTATTTTAAAGTCGTCTTTTAGAAAATGTATCAATATACAGCTATCATCAAATAATGCGTTCGAATAATTATTATAATAAAAAAATATATTATATTTCTCATTCTGCGTGGATGCTGTACTCTTCTCAGGGCCGGCGCCACCATATAGGCGAAATAGGCAACCGCCTATGGCGCAAACCATTAGGGGGCGCATAAATGTAGTATTAAAATTATTTTTATATACTCTAATAATAATAATTAATAGTACGTTTTATTTTATTGTATTTTTTGTTGTAATTATGTATCTATTTCTATATGATTCGAAAAGTGAGTGACAAACAGTTCCCGTAGAAAAACTTCTTTTGAGATAATTCTATTAGGAGGTAATATGCTCCACATTAGGAGTGGACATGGATGTATATAAAAAAAAATATGATTCCGAATTGTATTTTCTTCATTATTTCGAATAAATGGGACTATTTTTTTTAAAAGGGGGCGCGCCATTAACCGTTGCCTAGGGCACCAAATAACCTCGCGCCGTTACTGTACTCTTTTTGACTCTTAATTTTTACGGTAAATGGTTGTTAATCTAACGCAGCGATACTTTTTTTAGTCTGGAACGCATGCTAGTTTTTGTTACATTAAGTGGGCCGCAGCATATTTATAGCAATACGTATGTCCAAAAATAGCTCAATTAAGACCGCGGTACCGAGCGAGTAAATCAAAATTGGTATTTCAACATTTCATATATGTAGAATAATATTGATACAACTCTTGGCAGATTTAAAATATTTTAATTCATGACGAACCATTTTGATTTGAACCAATTTTAGTTGTTTTCAAATAACGTTATTTCGAGTCCATTTTCAGATCGGAAGGTTGCTTTGGTTTGGTAATTACATCGAATGAACGATGATGATCCTGTAGAAATGGCGATGTCCAGTAATCAATAGGCGCAAATCATTAAGGGGCGCATAAATTGAGTTATCAAATTATTTTTTATATTCTAATAACCAATAATAGTTTATAATTGTATCTGTTCGTTATAATTATGTATCGTATTCTATATAATTCGAAAAAGGTAGGTTGGGCGACTGACTAACAAACAGTTCTCGTAAAAAACTTCTTTTGAGATACCTCCATTACGAGGCCATATGATTCACATTGAGAGCGGGCATGCATATAAAAAAATATTTCAAAGTTTGTTAAAAAAGGGGCTCGCCAATAACCGTTGCCTAGGGCGCCAAATAACCTCGCGCCGGTACTGTCGACAAGGAGGAAGACGGAGGATGGTGGAGAGAGTTGTTGGAGACGTCCAGGACCCACCCAGTCTGTCATGCTACTAATAATGACACTTTTTAAAAATAGATTAAAGCTTAACTGATTGAATATGAAGACATTACAGACATACACGCATTTGAATAAAAAAAAATATGCAAAATCCGCAACGGAATGAAAAAAAACCCAGCATGCATAAAAATGAGTTTTAAAATTCTTAAAAAAAAATTGAACCAAATGTTTTAATGTTGGTTGACCATCAAATTTTAAGAATCATTTTTTTTTTGACAACGTTAATCACACATCTAAAGTAAAATATCGACACTCAGGAATTCAGCCACGTCTGTGAACAAACTGTTAAAAAAACGTTAAAGGGAATAAAATGCATAAATCCTTGGGGAGGCACAGTTCTAACGATTTATAAGGACCTTTTCGGGACATAAAATGAGTTAGTAGCCATCCACTTGGGTAGGCCTAACTCCTGATAGCCCACAGGCAGAATCGTTTACTTAAATCGACTCATTTTATTATTTATATCCATGAGTAAAAAAATCGATGTTGGATTATAGAAAAGCTTTGATTTATACTATTATATTCTTTCCTATTACTAAAGGACCCATCTCTCATGACAGTGAAGCCATCATAATTATTAATATATTTACGATATAAAGTATCGACTGACGATGCAATCTTCTCGATTAAGTCCTTTCATTGACTTCCATAAGTCACTAACGAGTAGGGCATCCAATCACGGACCCTTTATGTGATACCGGGATTTCGAGATTCACAATTTTTCGATACCGGAATTGATCATTCACAATAAAGTCGTGTCACAATTGTTTGAGATTCTTGGAGCAATTCGGGATTTACAATTGTGAGGTTATGATGCAAAACGTATTATTAGTAAAAACACAATATTCCTTTGTACTTCATTCCACTTTATTTAATATGTCAGGACCGGTTTCGCTCATCGTGAGCATTGTCAACTGACGCTCGCGATAAGCGAAACCGGTCCTGACATATTAAATAAAGTGGAATGAAGTACAAAGGAATATTGTGTTTTTACTAATATAATACCTCTCCACCAAGTATTGACAGTGTACACCCTAAAAGTGATTAAAACGTACTATTTCCAAAACTCAAACTTTTCAGTAGAATCAAATATTATAACGCAAGGGTTCCCAACCTGGGGGTCGCCAACATTTTTCGATTTAGGATTTGAACAACAAAATAACGAAAAAGTATAACAAATCGAGGATTTCAAATTCCTCGGGGGGTCGCCTAGTCACATGGCTTTATAAAAAGGGGTCGTCACCCGAAAAAGGTTGGGAACCTATGCTATAACGAATAACACAAACAAAATAACATTTGCATAAATATATGATTTCAAACTTTTTTTAGCTCCCTACAACAAAAAAAAGCAATTCCACTGTTTTTACGGAAATGTTTCATGTGTACCGAATTTAACGATTTTATTTTTCTTGTCATCTTGAATCCCGAAATCCCGGGTTTAGTACTAACAGAATCCCGGGAATTTGGGACCACAAAATTGGACGGGATCCCGGGATTGGAGGCCTTATTGGCAAGCTATTTTTGACGCCAAAAGATGAGAACCGGGTCATTAATGACAAAACTTATGTAAGAGAAATGTAAATTCGCTTGAATTTACTAGTTATTCCAATTCGGTTGAAAATTCTCTATCTATTAATCAAAATTAATTGCCGTTATATAAAATACTACATGTTTGTGCTTGTGAATATGAAATAAAAATGTTTTATGTTATTTCAGTTACTATAATTTTCTTCAAAATGGTCGACTGTATAAGCTTCAGAATCAGCCTTCAGTGTGGTCCAAGGCTTGCCAAGCAAAGCATAGAAACAAACATTCAACCATTTTTTTGTCATACTTCATACGCACACTTAACAAAATACTCATCGGCCATTGTGAAGTGGTTTAAAAGTGATGATAAACATTTGGGATGCGAATGGGTGAAACCAAACATTCATGAGCTGGAAATAAACATAACAATTGAAAGATTGACTGCATCTTCTCGAATGAATCTTTATCCAGGACTAGTTATACATGTTTCCAAGGCGTACCCGACACCGTTTTTTTTATTTTGAATATTAATCAACGATTAAATTTTTGAACCTGAAAAGCATTTTCAGGTTTTCAATCAATACGAATGAATTAGCATTAAACCACCAAAGGCTAGCTACCAAAAGCCAAATCCAATGTCGATCATTGTGCAACCAAAATGGGCACAAACTCATGTTCAGATGTAAATTCATGAAAACTGTACATAATGTTATGTACATTTCAAAATTGGAGCATATGGACTCCAAATAAAGAATCTCAACAGAGGTTGTTTTACAAGAACAGCCTGTTATTCGGAGAATGGAGACAGTACATTATAAGTGGTCAGCTTATCACACACGCAACTTTTAAGGGTCGAATAAATATTTAAAAAATGTAGACAGCCAAAAAACAATGCTTTCGTATACAAATCCATAAATCGATTGAAAGATCAATGTATGAATATTTCTGTACCGATATTCAAAAACATAAGCACCTCAGTCGAAAAGAACGATTACGTTCACTTGTCAGATACAAATCTGCTAAATAATTTCGAGATTATCACGCACACATGCCAATGTTTTTCTGCCGCTGACATAAGCTGCCTGCAGGGGGTGTGTGTGTAATTGTGCATACATTGTGTAAAAATGTCCAATGGGACAGAAAATACATAAATCGTTGAGGACATTATTTTTCATATAATCTGACGTGATGATGAATACAATGTTAATTTATTAATGTCTTATTTCGTACCTGGAAAGAATGTAGGTAACTTTACAAGTCCGCGCCTGTTTAGAATTGCGAAATCCGTTTTTGAAGACGTGTAAAAACATTTCGAAACAAAACTCAACCCATTTTATAATAGAATCATATTATTTGTAATGCCAGTAATAGCTTTTGGCGGCATATCTTTGAAATGGTTCTATGATTTCTCCACACACGAATTCTGCGTACACAATTTCTCCATACAAGAAAACTCCGTACACATAAACTTCCGGTCACATAATACACCGTACATTTCAAGGTGTCAATTTTTTTTCAGAATGAAAACAAGCAAAAGTTTCAATTATAATGTATAATATATAAACAGTGTATCATTTCATGTTTTTAAGCAAATTAGTTTTAAAAAATTGTACTGTATTGTAATAGTCACAATATCCCAATATTTTGGAATTCCATAAACTAATACGTCAAGAGAAGAATTAACCCTTCAAGGACGAGCGTGACCATACGGTCACAGTAAACAGCGTTGTCTCTTGATCCCACTATTCATCCCTTTTCTACCTGAATATCGTTGCTTTCACTCATATTTCGTTAAGAAGGGTACAGACTTCAGTTAGTCATCAGCCTCGGGGACAGAAACGGCCACCAAAAGCACATGCGATTTTTTTAATTTCCGTTTTTTTTAATGGAATTTTTGAAACTGTTAGTTATTTTTTTTTATCAAAATATCAAATTATGTACAGTTCTTTTGATAATATATTTGTATTGAAAATATGTTGATCTAAACGGGTCAAATTGTAAATATTTATAAAAATTTCACGTTTAGCTATATTTCAACCCCGAATGTTTGGGTGCCCATACGGTCAGGCTCGTCCTTACTACTGTCCGTACACAATATTACACGGTAATAAAAGGATAAGCATGACCATATAGTCATTCGGGGTTTCTATACGACTTGACTTTTTTTTTAAAATTTTGTTAGGAATAAAAGTTATCCGTGATTTCAATATGGCTTAAAAAATATTTTTTTATCGAAAAAAAGCTCTCGTCTCTGAAGGGTTAAGCCCCGCCATATAGTAATTCGATGTAGAGAAACTGACTTACCAAATCAAACTACGTCACCACAATATTCATACCGACAATTACTTCATGTTAGGATTACGTGGATTATGAATGTTTAAAAAAAAAAACGAATTCACAGAACAAATACTACCTGCACTCTGCCATCCACATTCATCCCATCACAAAATTCTCTCGAGTCCTGCCACTGACACAATCATAGAGGCGCACAATAAATGTAATGGGGGATGGGATGAGGATGTTGAGGGGCCGTTTGTCGCCAACTAAATCATAGGGGTGAGTAATTAAATGAAACCCCACCATGAAAAAAATATGCCTACCATATACCCTGCAGAATCGATCCCACTATACATAAAAATGATTTTAAAAAATCGTATATTATAAATATAAAATAATCGACAAAATTAGCTTGAAGTATATTTTGCATTGTTTGCAAGCCATTCGCATTTTTTCAAAGGGTTGCGGTATTCAGAAAATTTTAATTCTGTGGTATAAATATTTAGATTCATTTTCAGTGAATTGTCGAGCTTTGGAGCAAAGTCGTAGCTATATCTGTACCTTCCTATCCACAATATCCGATTATGTCAACAAATGCCATCTTATCTAGCATGCAAAACAAATATGGGCGACTGACTGACAACGTGTTCTAGGTAAGCTCATTCTGATGAAATACTCGATAATTTATACAGTGAGAATGGTAATAGTCTAAAACATTGGTTCTTAACGGAGGCGGTACCACCCCCCTGATTAATTTTTCAGAATTTAGTGGGGCGCTGTAAAATCGCGAGGGGGCGGTTGAGGCATTCGTCGGTTAGCTAAAAAAAACGAGTTTCGGATATATTTTGCGTAAAAAGTACACGGAATTCAAATTCGTCGGTGAGAGGGGGGGGGGGCGTTAAATAATTTTGGATAATTTATTTCTGCAAAAGGGGGCGGGGCGATTCTTTCGATACGGTTAAGAAACACTGGTTTAAAATTAAAAAATGCACATAAAAAGTAGAACCTGCAAAAAATCCGCACGTGTATGAGTTAACCATTAGAGTGCGAACGCGGGTTCCCGAGCACCCCCTGCAGAGCTATTGTGGCCGCGCTGAAAATCGCGAACACTTTATACAATAACGCCAGTCAATCATAAAAATTATAAAAGTTTTCTCTCCATATTTACATTTCGCTGCACAAAAAGTTTCGAGTGAGGCATTAGGGATTATAAAAAAACGACTTAATTTCTGGGGCATATTATTTTACGCCTCGCATTTAGCAGCGACTAATATATATCATCAAACATAGGCGTCGAAAAAGCTATTAATTTGTTATTTAAAAACATATGTACATTTTTATGTTTTATATAATCAAATAAATGTATAAATAAAAGCAGTATGTCGAACATTTTAAGCGGTATATTTATAGCAGTGCTCTGTGACCCCCCCCTTTTGGCATACCACCTTTTACCAGATTTACACGGCACACCACAAATATCGCACCCCTAAATTAAACTATGACAAGTCAAAAATGGCGTTCTGAGATGATTGCATTAAGAGATTTATACTGTCTAAGGTCGGTCAGTCAAGGGGAACCTGCGGCCTTTTGGCTACTCTAATGAGGCCTTTTGACTTGAACAAAATATTCACTTTGATCAAAAAATTATACGTAAACGTTTAGAAAAAAAGAGCGTAATCAACCCATTATATGTTTGACAGTCGAAAAATAAGGGGGGGGGTCAACGTTTTCTTTATTACGGCCTTATGTTGAATCAGATAAAAGAGTGTGGCCTTTTGAAATGAAAAGGTTCCCCACCCCCAGTCTAAGTGTCATTCTTTTTTAAATGCCTATTTTGATTGCTTGTCATCTTAACTTAGAACCTTCGATATAATTAAATATGCATTTTCAAAATTATTGATTATTAACCCGTTAACAGCTAGAAAAAAATAACGTTTTTTGTCCTGTAAGCTAGCAATTTTCTAAAAACTAATAAAGGAAAACTTAATATTCATTTTGTGAGTCCTTAAGAGATGTCGGACCCTTTTTCAATGATGCATACTCTAAAAAATATTTATTGACGTCGTAATAATGACAACACACTGGTGGGTAGCGTGTGTGGTTAGTAGGTATGTGACACACCGGTGGGTCGTTAGCTTTAGAGTGGTTAATATAAGTAAATAAGGAAGCATAATTATTTAAATATTCAAAACAAAATAATTGCACATAGTTTTAGACTCTTACAAGTCAAAAAAAAATGTTTTGTCGATTATGCAGTAAGGTTAAAAATATGTCAAATACTTTAAAATCAGTCTAAATAAACTAATTAGTGGCTGTGACAAGAAGTCCCTGTGAGATTGGTTGTCTTCTATAACTTTACGTGAAAAGAGCATACCTAAATAAGATTGTGCATGTTTGGTCAGATTACTGAGTTGGGCAAAGTAAGAATATACATATATTTACCTATACCAAACCAACTAAGGAAACATGGCAAGCAATCAAAATCATGCATTTAAAAAAAACACGTTTAGTTAAAATGATATTAATTAGGGTATCCAATCCCGGAGCCTTTTTCCAATCCCGGGATTGAGATAAATTTACCGAGGAATTTGAAATCTCCGATTTGGTATACTTTTTCCCCGAATTCTCACGAAACCTCGTTTTTTTTTTTTAGCTCACCGGGGAAATTGGAATCGACAATTTGCCAATTTCGTCTCACTTTTCGAGATTTACTCAAAATTTCTCAATCCCGAAATCCCGGGATCGCGACCATGTCAATCCCGGGATTTCGGGATCAGAAAATTGAACGGGATCCCGGGATTGCGGGATCCCGAATCCCGGGATTGGATGCCCTAGTATTAATCTTTGCATACGATTACCTCAGGAAAACATTTTGGAGATAATTAATTAAAATAAGTAAAAGTGCTGGTATATTAATATTGTTAAAAAAATATTTATTATAGAATAAACAATAACATGCGATATAAAATACTTAAAAATATCCATTAATAAAATTTACTACCGCTAATAAACTTGCACTTTTTATGAGTCGCAAATATTTGTTTACCTACTGTAGGGCGCACGTTTTTTAACAGATGTTGGCAACAAATAACTGTGTACAGAACACTCGTCTGACGGCTGTCGAAATCATAATCGATTCAACCCATGAATGTGTGTTGCGAGTGTCATTCAAAACGAGGCTAAAAGGGTTACAACACAAAACGTGTGCCTAAATCAAAATTGTCTTCAATCACTGTCAATTCACTTCGCTGTATTTTTCGAATTGGTGCGAAATAATGTGTTTTGGAATTATTGTAAGAAATGTTTTTGAAACCCTTTATAAACTACCGGACATATGTATTGAAAGTTTTAGAGACCGGAGTGCTCGCGACGATTAAGCGCTGTCTGTTTGCAAAACATAAATTATTCAAAGAGATTTAGGAAAAAATCAAAGTAGAGAAGCCTGAAAATAAGATTATTTATATGTATGTTATAATGAAAAATCTGTATAGTTATTTCTCTTATCCTAAATTGTACAAAACATTAACAATTCAAAGTGAATTATCAGAGTATATAATGTTGTTACTAAAAGGCATTCAAAAAGTTTGCAACATCATGTGGAAAGCGAGTAAAAATTGCACCCCCGCAAGAAAAGTATAACAACTCAAAATCCGCCTTTTTGATAAATATGAAGCTTGATTACAAATATCAAAATAATTTATTTCAAAAAATGTAATTTCTATAGTTCCGTCATCGTATTGGTACTGGGTCAACGTAGCAATATGTGACACTAACGAACCGTTCTTTAATATGATCCCATTAGAGGTGACGAGGGCCAAGTTATTTTTTAGAAAAAAAAAAATTACATGCGTTGTAATATTCTACACGCCTGAATGCATCGTTAAAGTGAAGTAACCTCAGTTAATACATACTGCAATAGTTTGTTATCTCCGTAAAATACAAATATGCGATTGCCAAAGCACAAAGTAAAGACGTGATAGTACATACTTAATAGTCCAAGAAAAAAGTTAAACCATTTTACTAGTTGGCTCACTTCACCTCTAATGGGCCCATCTATTGTGTCATTTTTTGTGATATTTAATTGAATCTGATATCGAAATCAAGTTTTATTTTATTTGTTTTTGTATACATAACACTGATAAATTATATTTCTTATCAGTTGATAATGCTCGCCATGAGCGTAACCAGTCATGATCTTGGTAAATAAAAATGGAAATAATTATAAAGGAATATTGTAATTTTCTGAATATAATGCATGTCCACCAAGTATTGACAGCAGACACCCTAGAAGTGGTCGAAATCAAGTAGTAAGTCAAAATTGCAAATTTTGATTGGTGACACTTTTCTTGTCGTGGTGCGATATCATCTAATAAAAGCTTTTCCATTATCCACATCCTCGTTGTTTGCACACTGTAATGCAGGACACGAGGAACTCTTGAGAACTTTTAATTCGACATTTATTGCAACAATTTTTGAAACACGATTAAGGCTGTTACACCGCAGAGTACACCCAAGGGTGGAACCGTATCCGTGGCGGGAGGTGGTGTGCTCAACGTTGAGAACCCCCCAAGAGAATTAAGTCATTAAATAAGAAATATTATAACAAGGAAATATTATTGCACAAATGCTTTTACTCGCAGGTCGACCACAATTTAATTTAATTTGGGAAAGCCCTAGAGAGCTGATAACAATGCTGCGGTAACAGCGAATACAAGAGAAGGGTTTAGCAAATATTGTGTTTAGACAAGGCTATACAGATGTATATCATAATTAAATGCGAACGATTGGAAAGCCAACAAAACGTAATGCTGTGGGCACACCTATTAAGGATTGCTTGTATTCATCTGGCCAGTATTTAAATCAACCTTTGGGCAGAATTTAATATTAGATAAATAATCAGTATTTATATAATTGATCTGTATTTTAACCAATAAGTTGTATGTGTGTTGGAAAGCAAAAAGGGATTAAGTATTAAATCAGTACTTTTCAGGACAGACCAAACAATATTTGTATCTATTTAAATTAACTTAGGTGTAAAATTTGTAGTTTCAACGTTAAATAAACTAATTCGACAACGCTGAATTAATCGGTCTTTTTACTCCTATAAGCAAATGTATTTAAGATATTAAAGCATATTCAACAAGTTTTTTTTGCCTTTTGCACACGCATTTAATCATAAGCTTACTAAATTTAAAAAACACGGTTTTTGACTAAATTTTAAAGAAATACATACTGATTTTTCTACGTACATATATTAACTCGACAAACAAGACTGTTTTTATATATTAGAAAAAACACAATATTCCTTTGTACTTCATTCCACTTTATTTAATATGTCAGGACCGGTTTCGCTCATTACGAGCATCGTCAAATGAACGTTCAGTTGACGATGCTCGTAATGAGCGAAACCGGTCCTGACATATTAAATAAAGTGGAATGAAGTACAAAGGAATATTGTGTTTTTTCTAATATAATGCCTTTCCACCAAGTATTGACAGTGAACACCCTAAAAGGTATTTTTATATACTTACTGATTCAAAATTGAGATTTTAACTGACCATTCGTTTAACAAAATACTAACCAATTATATACAAGTCTTAATGATATTCCATTATCAATAACCATGGATCAATTTCTAAGAAATGAGAAGCATACCTATTTAAAATTCAATTGGAGTCCAGAGCCTTAGATTGCTAGCCACGAACTCTGATAAACAAGACAGCGTTTCTTAAAAGGTGAGTTTGTACATTTATTTTATTTCAGAGGAAAAGGGAGGGGGGTATTAAGGTACATGTGGGCTAATATGTAATAATCATTTTAAATAGTATATTATATTTTGTTTTGGAGAATCTACTTGCTGAATGGCACGAGTGACGAACATTTGAATATTTACTTGGTAGAACTCCATTATAATAAGGTAAAAATAGCAACGTATTTAGTTGTACCGTTTTTATATGTATTAGTTGATAGCTATTTCGGCTTTCGCCATCGTCAGAACTATGATTAAACTTACATTTTTCTCAGCTATATATACACAAATTTATTATAAAAACAGTGTCAGTACTGATATCAGATTATTTATTATTAATCAGGACCGGTTTCCCTTATCGGGAACATTATCAACTGAAGAAATTAAAAACTATATAGGGCTATTAACACAAAATTAATTAATACCACTGATAAGTTGTGATAGACAATTCGCGACCCGAGTACTACAAGGTTATATGTGAAAAATTTTGACGATACAAAAATAGCAATGTACACCAAAATGGTATTTGGAAACCTGCCGCATTGTTACTTTTGTTCCGCTAAAAATCTACACTTAGAACCTTGTAGTACTCGGGACGCGTATTGGTAAAAGAATTTATGAAAAATGATACAAATTATAAATTAACGACACCTAACTATATATAGTTCACTTTTAGAGTGTTCACTGTCAATACATGGTGAAAAGGCATTATATTAATAAAAACACAATATTCCTTTGTACTTTATACCACTTTATTTAAAAGGTCAGGACCGGTTTCGCTCATTGCGAGCATTATCAACTAATAATATATATATATATATATAAACAGTGCTATTTATACAAAACTAAATTTAAATAAAAAGGTATAAACAACAATTGACATTGAAAAGAAGTTACAAATTACAGCATAAGTGATTTTATAATTAGACAAAATTAAAATGTTTTAACACCTCTAACATACAACCAAAAAATCATCAAAGATTAATAAATGTTAATGGTGAATGATGTTAATTACAAACATAATTAAAATTTCGGAAATTTTCATTTTATATCAATTTGTTTTTGAAAAAATTGATATAAAATGCCACATATTACTTCATTACTTTAGTACATTGCTCGCAATGAGCGAAACCGTTCCTGACCTTTTAAATTTTGTGGAATAAAGTACATAGGAATATTGTGTTTTTATTAATATCTATAGTTAAAATATTTGAATTAAAATGGAAAAAAAAGTTTTTAAATTGTTGATTTTAGTAAATACATAAAAGTCAACATATTCACGATCGATATATTATATTATAAACAGTATTTAAACATCTAATAAAAAAAAAATGCTACGAGTAAGGACCAGAAGCAAGGAATATATAAAATGTGTTTATTTACATCGACGAGTCTAATTATAAATTTAAATATTGAATACTCGCGCAGCATAAGAAAGCAAGCAGTACAATTATTATTTTCAGGTAGATAAGATACCTATCGCTATTTGTCATTCTCTCAGTATGAGGTGACCGATAAAATTATTATTTAGAAACATTCAATTATTTGCTTGATTATTACTAGCTGTAAGCCCGTTGCCCAATAAACCCAATTCTCTAAAATAACTTAAATACACCGGGACTGCAAAACAAAATATGCAAATAGCGGATATAATAAAATATATTCATAATTGAGCTGCCCTGCTGAGCTGCTAAATCCAATATCGACAGCCCTGCAGTATTCATATTTTAGAATTTTTAGAATAATTCAAGAATGTTTCAAGTATGCAAACAAATATATTTCGGAGAAGAAGAAGACATCGGGACATATATCGACAGCCCTGCAGTATTTATATGTCATACTTTTTAGAATAATTCAAATGTTTCAAGTATGCAAACAAATATATTTCGGGAAGAAGAAGAAAACCCCGGGACATATATCGACAGCCCTACAGTATTTATTTATTATTTCTTTTGCCAATTATTAAATCTTGTTATCACCCTCACTCAATTTAATATAAATCGCCCTGTAAGTATCGATCTATATTTACATCGATTGATAATGCTCGGTATGTGCGAAACCAGTTCCGATTTTTGTTATAAATGTGAAATTATTTTACAATACTAATATAATAACGCCTGAGAAAATTTGGTGAAGGATATTTTGTATTATTTATTAAATTAGCATTATTACTATTATTAGTTGTCGGATCCTATGGCGCAGCGGTTAGCGTTGTTGGCTTCCGTGCCGGATCTCACGGGCTCAACAAGTTCCAGTACGAACAGCATTTGTTCGTTGATATTTTTTTCCTCGCAGTTAATGCCAATTTAATCAATCTAATTATTTTTATAATGTTTTAATAAAAAGTATTTAAATACATATATCACGTACATGTAAATTAACGAAAAGTATATTTTAATATTTCAGAGAGCAATTGTGTTGAATTGTACTCCTAACATACTTGATATTTAACTATGTATAAATTGTATGTATAAATAGTTGGTTTTCAGTTTCTTTATCTCTCGTGGCCTGGCAATATATATTTACCCCATGTCATGGTGTGTATAAACTACCGCCTGGGTAAGGATTTGTTTTTCTAACTAATCGGATAGGAATTGTAAATATTTACAGAATGGCGTTAATGTATCGGCGTGCCTAGTGCCTAGCAATCAAGGTTGCCAGATTCCGAAAATAACCGATTGGGACATTCGATAACCGATTCAAACGATACAAAAACATCAGATGAAGAAATCATCACCGGTTCACAATTTGTATACATACAAGCGTGACAATATTTGTATTTTGTGTACGATTCACGAATATTTATGATGGTTTTATATTTTTATATACCTTTGTAGAACTTAAACATAATCGATTGGTGTAATACGTAAGGCATCTAAGCGGATAAGAAAATTTGTAATTACAATCTTAAGAATTAGAATCAGCTTTTGGTATGAAATGAACTCAAAATGAGTTTAAAATGAACTTCCACAAAGTTACCGCCGAATCCATCGAAAGTAGCTTTTAGTATGTTCATAAATCTTGCAATGTTAATGTCTGATGATGCTTCTCAAATAGGCGAAACACGTGCCACATTTTGTAACGCAGCAAGTGGAAAAATAAAGTTATCAAATTTAATTTTATATGAAAATTAATCATTAGAGCAGGGTTTCCCTAACTTTTTCTGCAATGGGAACACTTTGCAAATACGGAAATTTTATCGGAAAACTTGGGTTATTTTAAATCGGTCATAATAGTATAAATAAGAAATATGTTGAAATGATAAACACTGATAAAGTCAGTCAGATTTGCATAATCACTTGCGCTGAATTAGTATGCTGGTTTTTCTGTCGTGGAAAATGGACTGCGAACCAAGGAATCATAATTGTTAGTTTTGGTTTTTAAGTTCGCGGATCACCTATTCAGGTTCTGTGGAACACCAGTGTTCCGCGAAACATAGTTTGGGAAACCCTGCATTAGAGTATCGATAAATAGCCGAAAACACTTTTTTTTTCTAAGTTATGATATTTGAAGTGTCAACCGTTAACAAAATTTTTATGACAGCCCACTACATCGAGAGGTTAAGAATTATGGTTAGTAATATCGTGTAGATAAAATCTTGATAACAAAAGTGAGTGATACCTAGAAATCTCTTAGCTGATGAAGAAGCCGAAGACAAACAGAACACTTCAAGTAAAGGAAGTAGAATTATGTCAGACGTTTGGTATGTAAGCAAACATACCGATGGATATGTGACACTGGGTGTTTAAAAAAATGGAATACAATGATACCTTTACTTACTGAAATTCATACAGAAAGTACATTGGATAGGAGGTGTGAACGACCTCATCCAGCAGCACAGATTGGTATCACACAGGAGCCAGATGCCAAAAATGTTAGGAATCTGGGAGACTTATTGTATAATTTAAGATTTCGACTGAAGGTGCTTGCTGGAATTTCAATATTAAATTTGAATCGTTCAAATTATTTACATTCGCACAGATTTTGTCACTAACGACCCGGGTTTCGCCTTTCGGCATCTTCAGGCGTTCAAGTGCACGGATGAACTTAAACTGACGCTTAGCAAATGAATGTTTCGTGTTCGAATTTATCATATGTTGTATCTTTATCTGTCAATCCCTTGAATATTTACATTACCAATTGTTTGTTACATAATTAGTTAGTTTTACTGGTAATAGTATAAATAGCCCTGTATTTATGTATATTGTTAACAGTTGAGAATGCTCGTGATCGATTTGAAACCGTGGTATGAAAAATAAATATTATTATTTGCTTTTTATATATTTTTTTTCATTTTTTAAAATATACATTACATTACTAGGCATAAAAAACAGTTCTAGCGTATGGGTCAGTGAGAAGAGAGATACTGGGTTACATTTGTATCTAACAAAGAGAATTAACTGTGTTTTAAACAAATATTATGAGAACTTATATCACTATTATTATAAAGTCCGAGAAAAAAATCGTACTACAAACAATACGAAATAAAAATTCAAGAGCGGATATACACTTTTTAATTCTGTACATTTTCTAACCACCGGGTACTTATAATCAAATCAAGATCATACCAAAAAACCTGGGAAGACATTAAACAATCAATAGTCGTAAAACACGAGTAAATGTGACAAGTTTTATATGTAAAACAGCTTTATATTGAAAATAGTACCTTATTAAGTTGCAAGATTTTGGGTAGATTGTTAAGAAGTTTACGTGAAACAAATATTTTTACACAGTATTAAAACTACAAATCGCAGGTAAAATATATCATGTGTCAAACAATAGATTGACTGTATACATACATAATTCGTTTGTGATATTTAATTTAATAGTTTTTTTTTTAAAGGGGTTGTGATTTGTGAAACATTTTTTTGTTTGACAAGCTGCTGTCATTTTTTACACAATCTTGAAAAAACATCTTTGTATACGTCGTACTTAATTTTATGATTACGTCATTATAAGGATGATCATTCGTAAAGCGAAACCGTCCAGACAATTAAGTTCAAAAATGTAATCAATTTTTATCTCTTAGACCCGTGGTATAACGATAATATATTATATATGTATTTGTATGATACATATATTTATTCAATTTAAAATCTCATTATTACAGATTTTTCTCCTAGATACTTTAAATGGAAATATTCAGATGTTTGTAGTAATATATATATATATATTTTTTTTACCATGTCCGCTCCCAATATGGAGCATATGGACTCCTAATGGAGTTTATCACAACAGAAAATGTTTCTACGAGAACTGCTTGTTACTCAGTTGCTCAACCTCTCTTTTACCAAAGAGAATAGGAATATAAGGAAAGGGCTAGGACAGGACTAGTGGTTAGCTAATCGCTCTCGATACGCCCCGTTCATAGGATAGGATGGGTGGGAGGGGGGAATTCAAGACATACATCCATGCCTTTGAACAGAAATTTATAAATCGATTGAAAAATCAATTTATAAAACTGCCCGTGCTGGGATTCGAACCCGTGCCCTCCGTAGCGGTAGCCAACGATGTTGACCACTCGACCACATAGGCGGCATATATAGTATTAAGAATAAAACCGCATAATAAACGATTGCAGCAAACTCAAAAAAAAATTAAGAATGGCATCATGATGAGACCTATCAAATATATTAGTAACTTAACCCAAAGTAAAATAAAAATTAAGAATATTTAGTATTCTATGGGCGAAATGAAATAGAGATTTAAAACAAAAAAAGAGAACTTCATACGTCATTAAAACTATATTGGATTTACTGCACCAGATATCGACAGGCTCTTATGTGAGAATCAGTAATTTTTTAAAGAAAAATCATTGTAACAAATCCGGTAACTTCCACATTAGTTTGAGACAAAGTCAGCTATCTGTAATCAATCGTTAAAAACAATAGCACCAATGTGGTAAAAAGTTAAATAAAACAGTACTCGTGAACGGTTTCTCAAATTTTAATTTATAAAATCCAAAATTTTCGCGGTTATTTATCGTGAAATCGTTTTATCTCATTTACATCAAAATAACCGAATATGGTGTTTGGCGATATTGTTTCTGAAGGTCTCTCATAAGCAATAATACGATCCGGAAACGACCCAAACATATGAATATTTATGTATGTATCATGTAGATATATTAATTTTACCACAAATCTTCCACTTTGAAATGAAGACGAAAGCAATACATTACATTATATTAATTTGCTGCAATTCCCAGAAGTAGAATCACTTACAAAAGAGTATAAAAACATATTTGGATGCAAGCCAAGCCTCATATGTTTGCAACATGGCCATTAGATTAAACAAGCATATTAATTTTATTCCGATGTGAATCAAATATTTCAACACGAGACTAATTATTGTGAACAGGATATCTTTTTATATTCAATAAAAGCAATAGCAGTAACATATTAAAACACATTGAATTTGAATCGTTCAAATTATGTACATTCACACAGATTTTGTCACTAACGACCCGGGATTCGCTTTTCGGCATCTTCAGGCGTTCAAGTGCACGGATGAACTTGAACTGACGCTTAGTATATGAATGTTTCGTGTTTATATAAGAAATAAATGCATCACTAAGTTTAAAGCTATTGCTGGCGAAAAGGATAATAAGCCCATGGGAATGCCCACAGATTTGAGTAGTGAGTAGTTTTAAGAATTGTATTTATTTTGTTTGTCGGAAAAGGTTTTATGATTATATTTATATAGGGTATAAAAGCGGCGAGCCAGGCATGTTAAGCATTTCATTTTAAATCATAAGACTGTTCAATTGCGCTCTGTTTATTTCTAAAATTTCCTGGAAAAAGAGTTTATGGGCGTCCGTATTTGGGTGTAACATTTTTATCCCTTGTTTCTGATTGAAGATTGAATTTTCATGTGTTTATTAGAATATATATATATATATAAATATCGATACACCAGTTGGCAGAGAGTCAAAATAAGTGATATTGAGATAGTATTCACGTATGATGAAAACTTAAAATTCCATTAAAAAAAATCCGCTATATCTTGGCAACACAATATTGAATAAGAGTAAGGCTTTGTGGAAAATTGTAGATGTTGGCGTGGCGAATCCAATGATGTCAACTCAAAAAATGTTCTCGTCTTGAACAGGTATATCGATATATATACATAATACAAATCGGGCATGGAAAATAAACAAGTCACCTAAGTGCGAATTTCGTCTTTAAAAAAAAATCGCATTACAGATAACAAAAGCCAATTCGTTCGATATTTTTAACACACTAACATCAAGACTTCAAATGTTAAATACAAAACATATTAATTTGGTGTTGACCTTGCAAGAACTTCAATACTGACCCACCTAACCTCAAGGTTTATAGTTCGTACCGCTTATCCACGAAGGTAGCCATTTCGAGTCATATTACTGACATTATATTAAAACAGAATTTGATTATAAGTGAGTCATTTGCTTGTTCATTCTGCGTTATATTGACAGAATAGCGAAAGAGTGGGATAATGAACATATAAAAATAATAATCAGCCAGTGTAAATAGTAAAATAAATTTATAAGCCTCCTACGACATAATAGGAGTGGTCAAAAAGGCACGAAACGTAGAATGACGTCATAGACGACTTACACCTGAAGGTAAGTGTTTGAACTGTATTTTAAACGTATTTTTTTTATCCATGTCCGCTCCCATTGTGAAGCATGTGGCCTCCTAATGAAGGTATATTAAAAGAAGTTTCTTCTACGAGAACTGTTTGTTACTCAGTGGCTCAACCTCACTTTTTTCAAAGTGAGTAGTAGGGAAAGAATGATAAGGCTAGAACAGGACTAGTGGATGATTAATCGCTATTGCTACCCCATTTGTTAAAGTATCAGAAGGATGGGAGAGGAAATAATGTGAATTGACACAACAAACACCCAGTATTCGATCACAATTTTGAATTGAGTAATTCTCAAATTCACTGTGATCTGACCGGGAATCGAACTCAGACCTGCGTGATCGGTAAAACAAGCTGTAACCAACTGGGTCATAGCAGGCGACATCGATTGATAGACTATGGCAAATATGGAATTATTTGGTAGCCTTCAAGAGACATTACTTACTTAAACGTAATTTCGAGATTATATTATAATACTGTTGTGTTGCTAGTATGTTTCGCAGTATTGTTGGTAAAATTCACTTATGAATTCTTAGGATAGCAAATGCCACAAGGACAGGAAGCTCCTGTGGGTATTTGTTGCTTTATTTGGTGTGTACGGGAAACGGATTGTTTACGCAAGGCGCAAATTTCGACCGCGAATGACAGAAATATGGGAGCGACGAGATGTGGACGCAATGCCGTTTGCCCACCGTCGATGATCTGCGCCAGACGTCGGTAGAATTGGATGACGAACCAAATTTTTAAGATCAGTCATTTTCTGATGGGTTCAAGCTCAGAGTGGGAAATTATATAATAATTTAAATAAAAATGTTTTAAAAAAACATGTATTTTTTCAATGCATTTTAATATTTCCTATATGTTAAGGTTATCAATAATTGACAGTTAATAAAAAAACTAATCACAAATTGAAATTTAAAAATATGTAATGAATACAACGAATTGTTAATTCTACTACCCTGGTTATCACAAGTTCATTATTAGCTGTTACAAATGTTGAAAACGGTAAAAACACTTATATTTAAGATGTAGGTACATGCTTTGACAAATTTGTAATGATATTTATTAAGATATAATTCATCTGCACTCTTAAACGACATTTAAAAATACAAAACTGAATTTTCGCAAGGTGCGCGAAACATTCTTGCGCAGACTGTATGTAATATGTATAGAGATCCATTGTAAATTATTATAAAATTAGCAATCAGTTAGTGCATTTATGTCTTAAAGCTGAAATAATCTCTAAAAAATAATGTTAGTGATTCGAGAAATATAAGTGTAGATTTTTGACTAACTACTAATTAACTTGGAAGACTTCCTTCTTCTTCCTTTTGTATTGTTAAAAATCAACACTAGTCGCGAGCAACGTTCCCTCTAAACTGCGCGCGCGCGCGGCTACGCAACCAGTTGGGAAACCCCCAAGCACTCATTCCGGGTTTTCGCGCACTACAAGACAGTTATTCAATTATTTGATCGATTCAAAAGTGTGTTGTATTTTTTATCCTTGTCCGATCCCAATGTGAAGCATATGAAGTCTTTATAGAAAAATCACAACAGAAGTTTTTCTACTATAACTGCTTTTAATTCAGTTTCTCGATATTTTTTTTAAGAGAATTTGTATATAGAGGGGTGCGGCGACGTTACCGTGCAATATATTTTAATAAAAAAAATAAAGAAAATGCAAAACAAAAATGTTTGAAAAGTTTCAAACAAATACACATAAAATAACCATAAAGACAATTTTAAAAATTTAAATCACAGTGGAATGTCCTTATCTTAATAAATTTTAATATTATACAACTATCATTAATAACGTTAAAAAAAACTAAATAGATTTTCATTACATAGTTAAAATCACATCCATTAGCGATTTACTAAACATGATATCAACGAAAAAAAAAATTAAGAGATGACATCACCTAATTGAAAAAAAAACTTTTATAGTAATTATAATGAAGAAGTTTCCCACAAGAATCTTTTATTCGATTTAACAATTTTATTTTAAAAACGAGCAGTAATAATAGAAACGAGATGGCTAAAACGTATCAAAGTTTTTAATATACATATGTAGGTATTAACGAAGCCGGGATACCGGTATTCATGAATACCGGTACCGTGATCAGAAATAACCCCCATTTACACTTAAATCGGGACCATGTAATTGGGAGTAATGTAATTGGGGGAGTGAATCTCATACACAATTAGGGATTTGGTTTTTTACGCGAAAAATACAAAACTAATATTTCCCCTAGTTGTTGAACACATACACGGAAAAATATTCTCGAAAAAAAAGACTGTCGATCCCTGCCTGAGGATATCGCTTCGCCAAACGAAATTAACCATGCGTTTGAGAGTAAATAAAACAAACTAGAAAATAAAGCAGGATATGCATGCAATCAACCTGAATCGTGGACAGGCAAACGGCTAACAGCTTTACCGATATATATTTAAAAACTAATAAATACTAGCTGTAAGCCCGTTGCCAGCAACGTGAGATTTTTGTTGCATTATAGAAATGTCAGAAATTTACTGGCATGAATAATTGAATGCATATTTATTATTATATATGTATATAATCTAATAACACATAATTAATAAACTCCGTTTTAATTTTTTCCCTAGGGTACTCAACGTTGTACCCACCACCACCCGCTACGGCTTCACACTCTTTTATAGGGTGTATTCCGTAGCGTAACAACGTTAGTCGTGTTCAAAATTTTGCCAGAAATGTCCCGAGAAGAAATTCCTCAAGACTTGGTTGCATGCACTACAGTGTGCAGAAATTAAAAGTTCTATTTAACTCAACTCTTTTGTCAAAAGACGCGGAGAATTCTTTAAATGCCCTATAATTTGCCTTAGATGCAACCAAGTCGACATGACCGACGGGGCCTACAGATACGACAGATAGTCGTATCGTCTTGAGCAATTTTTCCCGTTCATTATTTAAATCTGGACATTCCCAGAGGACGCGATCAGCATCCTGAATCATATATCCGCATTTACATTTAGAACTATTTACTAACCATTAGCCGTATCTAACTATTTTTAATTTATTTTTTAATTCCCTAGGGTACTCAACGTTGTACCCACCACCACCCGCTACGGCTTCACACTCTTTATATAGGGTGTATTCCGTAGCGTAACAACGTAAGTCGTGTTCAAAATTTTGCCAGAAATGTCCCGAGAAGAAATTCCTCAAGACTTGGTTGCATGCACTACAGTGTGCAGAAATTAAAAGTTAATAAATAATTAAGTGCAGTTGAAAATATTAGATTTTATCTATTCAACTCAACTATTTATCCAAAAGACGCCGAGAATTCTTTAAATGCCCTATAATTTGCCTTAGATGCAACCAAGTCGGCATGACCGACGGGGCCGACAGATCCGACAGACAGTCGTATCGTCTTGAGCAATTTTTCCCGTTCGTTATTTAAGTCTGGACATTCCCAGAGGACGCGATCAGCATCCTGAATCATATATCCGCATTTACATTTAGGACTATTTACTAACCGGCCAAGCCGGAAGAGCTCGGCAGCGAAGTAACCGTGGCCAGTTATGAATCGGCTGGTCTAGAAATTAGGAGTCAGGACTTTGGTTATCTCCATTCGCCATTTAACATTCGGAAAGAATTTAAAAGTTTGCCTCCCCTTAGAAGATAAATAGAAGACATGATAACATTTCCCTTAAAACTCATTCTTTCTCACCTGCTGTGATCATTCAATCGACTGTATTTTTAAAGAACTTTCAGACCTCACTCGCGAGCAAGCTACGTACAATTGAGCATTAGCGAACACCGATCTACAAAATAAATAGACCCACTCTATCACATGTTTGGCCCTGCAATTTATTTATTGTCATATCATAAGCTAAAGTAACCCTTAACAGGAATTGTTTTTTTTTTGCACTGTCGAAAATCAAAAATATACAGGTGTTAACATACTTATCGAATGAACCAAAAGTAATAAACTGAATTAATTCTCCAAACGAAAGATGTTTTAAGAATATTTATAGTGGTAATTTGTAAATAAACAGATAATATTCAGAATCAGTTAAATATGGTAGAACTGGTCTAGATCATGGAATTGTCAAAAGTAATTCAATTAACAATAACTGATATAATAATAACGATAAAAATAAAAATTGAAACCCAATTTAACGTATCTACAACTGATCGTGTCGATTTGAGCGTCGTTATGCCGCTACAATAAAGTACATTTTGTACACACTTTAATGCTTTTATTTCCTGCAATTGTATAATACATTACACATTTAAGGTAAATTAGAGAAGTATATAATAAACTGAATCATTTCTTCAAATGCAGTGTGTTTTTAAGGATACATATAATGAGAATTTGTGAGTAAAAAAATAATATTCAGAATTATAAATAATATTGTTCATCATAATCTGCCGTTAAATTAATACCGATTCAGGAAAAAATAGACCCACTCTATCAAATGTTTGACCCTGCAATTTATTTTTTGCCATCTCATAAACTCCCAAACAGGAAGAATTGTTTTTTTTTTTTGCACTGTCAAAAATCAGAAATATACAGGCGTTAACAATCAAACGCATACTTATGAATGAACCAATGGTCTTGAAAAATAAATGTGGAAATAAGTACAGTCAATCCTGTTTTTATGTGGTATTTTTGTTATGCTATTTCGAAGTTATGCGGTCTTTAAGAAATGCAAATTTTTCAAAAATGCATTTATATATTGTAAAATATAGATTTTACAATATATAAAAATGTTAAATATAACATCGAGAGCATGTATCGTTGTATTTTGGATAGAATAGTGAATGAATCATAAACACAACCGACATTTGGAAAAAAAAATACGATTTTGGACTGTTCAAATCATGTTGCATCTGCCATCGCTGAATTAAGTCCACCTACTTGGGTGTGTTACAGTCACTGAAACCATTGAAACACCGGTAATATCAGCTGAAATGATTACTTTAGCACATGAACTTGGCAGAGAAAGGTTCGTTACCTTTAGCAAAAATTATATCGAAGAATTACTTACGGATAATGCTATAAGTGACGATGATGTCATTAATTCAACTTTAACTATGGACGAAAAACCAGAAAACGATGACGAACTGGAAGAAATTTCAGTTCCTTCACTGTGAAAATAATTCAAGAAGGTCTCCAACTTTTCAGTAAATTAAAAGATCATTTTATTCTAAATGATTCAAATTCTGAACACGCATTCAAGTTTCAACGATAGCTTAAAAAACATATTTATGGGAATAACAAACTAATTTAATAGTATGAAAAAAAACCACAGTTTTTTGAAATTGATGCGCTGACTATTTCTTTCGAAAAAGAGTGATTTAGAACCACATGATATTCCCCGAATTTTCCTATACTTTGCGATTTAGTGTATATTTTAACTCGATGTTTCAAAGTTATGCGGATTTTAAAATTCATGTAACGTATCCCCACTTTTTCTATGGAAGTCAAGTTTTTTTTATGCGATTTTGGATATATTTTGACTCGCCGTTTCAAAGTTATGCGGATTTTAAATTTCACACACAATATGGCCAACGATTGCCTGATTCAAATAGCTTTATTAATTTATATAAATTTAAGCAAATCAAAAATGGCTTGACAACATCAAAAATATCATTCCAAAGTAATGTAAAACTTAGTTAGTAATGTACTTTTTAAATGTGCACTTTTTTCAAAACGAAATTCAAGTTTCATTATTTAGCCATTTTGGAATAAGCCGTGTTTGCAAGTAATAAATACTTTCAAAAATTGTTATTCAAAATACGCTAATTCAAATTATTTTTTAGAAAAAATTGACAATATTGAAAATGGAGATGAAACTTAATCTGTAAACGTAAAGCCACACTCTTATAAAATTTCCCTAAAGACTATATTTTGCGTCGTCACCCCACATTCTCTCTTGCCCTGTCGCAGTCCTTCAATCACTTGTATTTTCAAAGAATTTTCAGACCGCACCCTTGAGCACGCAACATATAACTGACCATGAGTAAACACCGGTTGCGGAAGAAAAAGACCCACTCTATCAAACGTTTGACCCTGCGACTTATTCACCGTCATCCCATAAGCTAACTTAACCGGAAACTGACGTCTACAAAGATTAAAGGGAACAGTCACATCCGACGATGTATCCAACGTAACTCTAGGCAAAAAATGAACAGTCCCCTTCCTATCACCCGTGATCACTTCAACTTGCAAAACATTATCATTGAAATTTCTCACAATCATCCTGGTTCCATTACACAAACCGTTCGCTATGGACATATTTCGCAATAACATGACTATAGCCCCGATCTTTAAATTTAAAGCGTGAGGTGGAAGACCCGGAGGATCGAAACTATTCAAAAATTCAACGGGAAAATTTACTTGAACCTCAGGATCGCTATTGCCGTCATCATTTTTAGCACAATCTACACTGTAAAATGTTCTCAAGGAACCTTCTAATATATCCAAAACTTTCTCATTAATTTTGTGGGAATCTATATTTTTCGGACAGAGAATACCTCTACCACTAAATGTAATCGCATCTGCTATCGAATGGGATTCGCCATAAATTTCTTTGACTATATCCTGACAAATCGTATTAGGGGGAAGCAACACCGAAGACTCGACACAGCCTCGGGGACTCGGAAGAATTCCACTACCTAATTCAAGTAACCAATTAGAAAATTCACAATCTGCATTTGCAACACGCATATTAATATTAAGTGAGACCGTTTTAAACAATTTCCAGAGTTTACTCTTTTTTATCGAAGATGCTATAATTTTACCACGCGGAGCTCTACGACATACTGGCAAAACTTGTCGAAAATCCCCACCCAAAACTATCACTTTACCACCGAAAGGAAGTCCGTTACCCATTACATCCTTAATGGCATTTTCAATCATTTCAAATGCTACTAAAGGCGCCATAGGTGCTTCATCCCATATTATTAAATCTGCATTTTTGATAGCTATTTTATTACTTTTTGAAACTCGACATGTCGTTGAACTATTTAAGTTTAAAGGCAAATTAAAGGCAGTGTGACATGTTCTACCCCCAGGAAGTAAAATCGCAGCTATCCCCGTCCAAGCAACACTCAAAACATTCATTCCCCTCGAGCGCGCTGAATAAATTAAAGTTCTATACAAAAATGTCTTACCGGCGCCACCCGGCCCGTCGACGAAAAAGCATTTGATAACATCTGAATCTGAAACTGCGGAAAGGGCTACGAAAATGGAATCAAACACTTCTCGCTGTTGCGTATTTAAGGATGACTGCATTTCCACTCCCAAACTCTCGTCAGACACAATATCTGCTCGCCCAGTATCTAAATCGAACGTTCGATCAGGTTCCGTCAGACCTTGCTCGGTGCAAGAAGAACCTTCAATTGAAAGCGCACCTTCAATTTCGAGAAGTGCAAGATTAATAGCTAAATCTAAGCTACGCGAGCTATTCAAAAAATCTTCTGACATTGCAGATTTAAAAGAATTCCAGAGGTGCAAGGGGTCGGATGGGTTACAATGAATTAAAATTATTACAAAAAGACTGCGCAGTGCTTTCGGCATCATAAAAGCCGCCCCTTCTTCTAAACATTTATGCCATTCATTAATATCGTCCGTGAGCCCTAATTCCCGCGCTGCATCACAGAACGTCGGAAGCGTTACCCCATTCACTGTCCGGAGATGTTCATACGATGTCGCCCCAGAAACTTTTAACAGCAGCAATCTCAGGTGATAAAGTTCCCTGTTACGCGGAGAAATCGAAGCTAATCGACCGATTACTTTATGACCGCCTCGCTTTCTTTTTTGCCAACTTTTGTTTTTAAAAATAAAAAAATTTGGTATCTCTTGATAAACATGAGAGTGAGCCGAACGGTCTAACGCATTCAAATTGAACCAAGCAGTCAAATGCGTATGACGCGTTAATCTAAGGGCCTCTTCTTCATTGCCCTGCTGAAAATAAACTTGTTCACCACCCGGTAAATGAACACCGAGTAAAAATATTGTATGAGATTGGTCATGAATCGGATTTTCAAAAAGACGCCAAGCGGCCTCTGGAGCACTGATAAATCGACAATCTAAAAATTGTTTTATTTCATCATGAACTATTGTATCGGTATCACTGACATCTTGAATATTCTGTCTAATTTCTATGCGCGCACAGTCATTTCCTTTCGCCAAATATTTATGTATGTATTTTACGGCTATTACTGACGAACATACCTCTACGTTGATATGGGCATTGAATTTTCTAGTTAAATATGGGCTATACGGAACTACAAAACTATTGTCCACTTTAAATTTCCGAACGGTGTGATTTTCTAAGGTATTATTCCGACGTCTATATTCAGGGTACCCACTGACGTCCGGATCGGTTTCATCCCTGAAAGCTTTTGGAAATCGTTTGGAACATTTTCCCTCAACCATACAAACCGAAGCAGGGTTTGCAAAACCACACGGGCCGTGAATGTTATGTTTTAAAACTAAGTTGTAGAAATCCCGGTCTCCATCTCTATCTGGCAACTCGGCGCATACTACATTATCAATTTCAGAGCTGGAATGGAATTTGTCTGATTCACAAAATGTGAAAAGACCATGCAGATGTGGCAAACCTCTCTTTTGTTCTTCTATCACATAAACATACGCTATCACCTTACCAAATATCTCTCTATTAATCATATCATTGACGAACTCATCGACCTTGACTTGAAACACTCGCGCAACTAAATCCGGTCTATCAGAGGCATTTTGCCATTCTTCCAATTCATTCTGTATCTCTTTCCAATTAGGATTGCAGGTGAACGTAATGAAAAGATCTGGCCGACCAAACTTTCTAACAATAGCCATCGAATCTTGGTACATTTTGCTCATGTACCGAGGTCCGCCTATAAAAGAAGAGGGCAATATAACTACATTTCCTGCACGAATACTATTGTCAAAATTAGCATTTCTATTATTTAAATGATCTAACAATCCCTGATAGCACTCTACGCGTAATTCTTTTTGGTGAAACCGCAAGAAATTAAGACGCCCTGATTCACAGCGAACATATGCGTTAACGATGTACTGTTGGAAAAGTTTTCCGGAATAATGAACGGGGTTAAAAACAGCACGCCTGACTGCAATTTTATGCGAATAAAACTGAAGAGAAGTTATAGTATTACGAACCCTGGTTGCATATTCTGAATGATGTTGAAGACCTATCGTCCATCCAGACTCGCCTGAAGGAAACAACAAAGGAAAAACCATTGAATCTAAATGAGGAGACAAAAGATTAACACGTTGAAGTCCATCGGACCCATTTGGGTAGACGGCAATATCAACGTCACCCGGTAAATTCCCCTCGTGATCAGCAACGTATACCATTCCGACATCGTTTGTGGATATGGGAGCATTATATGTTCTGGAATCATCATAAGAAGAGCGCGAAAACAATAAAACAACAACGCGCTCGGGACCCCCACTCTCCCTGACGCGTCGTTCTTCACTTTCAACAGCAACTCGAAGACTGCGGAAACTACTCGCATAAGGACTAACACAACGTATCACTCTATCAATAATCGACATTATTTCCCGATAACAATTTTTATTCGCTGGATGATTCATGCGCAGTTGAACAGCTTCATCGGCATCATACACATACAACTGCGCATACGACGCTACTCGGTCTTCGTCAGCTTTCTGCTTAGTCGAGGTAAGATGATATATCTCACCTGAAATTTTTAAGCAAAATGGACCTCTGCCTGGAATATTTACAATATTGGCGCCAAAAGAAGCGAAGGCACTGGCATTATTATATTGACGAATAAAATCTCTGAAATTTTTAGCGTTGGCTGAACTACCTAATAAAAGATTTTTAAGCTCTACTGGATATTCCGGCTGCTGATTTAAAAAAACTTTTCCGCTATGGCAACAACTATGCTTTAATCGAAGGCTTTCAGCAGAAAAATGTACTGCTCTACAATGGTCAACAGTACATTGAATATTTAAAGGACCTAAAAAGTGGATAGGTGGCGAAGTGGCATTCCGTGTTCCTCCAATTGCACATTTGTACGTAGCACGTTTTGTAACCACTCTGCCTGTCGAAGATTCTAGCACTCTTTCCGTTGATGTTATTGGTCTATCATTCGTCACCTGATCGTTAATGTCAATTACACATTCATGCTCAGCTCGCCTGTTACGGTTATATTCACTCATATTTAATCTTACGATATCGCGTTCTTCTTCACACAGATTCGCTCTACTTTCACGCTTAGCTTCTGCCGCTCTCAGTCTAGTACATTCAAGTTCTTTTTCATTCAGATTCGCTCTTCTTTCACGCTTTGCTTCTGCCGCTCTCAGTCTAGTACATTCAAGTTCTTCTTCACACAGATTCGCTCTACTTTCACGCTTTGCTTCTGCCGCTCTCAGTCTAGTACATTCAAGTTCTTCTTCAAACAGATTCGCTCTTCTTTCACGCTGTGTTTCTGCCGCTCTCAGTCTAGAACATTGAAGTTCTTCTTCATTCTGAATCGCTCTTCGTTCTCGCACTGCCTCGACCGTTTTTTCTCTAACTTCCACTTTTTTTTCTGCCGTCAATGCAGCTCGCCATGCACGCTTACGCGCATTCTCTTTCACTCTTTTAACTTCACTCTGTTCATGAGTAAGGGATTTTTTAGGCGGGCGCTTTCGCTCTACGTTCTTTTTTTCATCACGCATTTGTTGAGAAACACCACTTTCAGCCGTCACTTCCACTATATTTTCAACAGTAACATTCTCTACATTTTCATTAAAAAGCTCATCTCGCCAACAGTCTGATCTATTGCTAGGACCTTCCTCATTCGTCATTTTTTCAACACTTAATAAAATATTCTTTGGCAGTTAATCGGTAAACAATAGTTAAAATATTCACTGACAAACGTCATGTAAGAGTATATGATGGTATAGCGTTTAACCGCATCTATTGTCTATGGCAGACATTTCAACTGTCAGTTTGTTTTCGTTTGAAAAATTCTCCGTTTTGATTTTTAAATTAGTTGCCAGTACTCAAATATATTTTCTATCTTTTACAAATCAATGACAATAAAATATTTTTTTGGTTTATATTTAATTGAATTTATAAACTCAAAGGTTTGTGTTATAAATATTTAAGCTATACGATTGCTTTCGCCAACGACTATACCACGTTGAAAGCTCCGGTCCTCGTCCGATCACCAAAATGATCAGGAGTTAATGCCAAATTTATTTTTTGAGGTTTTTTTTGTTTGTACTATTCTAAAATGTTGATAATTATGACTATAAACAAAAACTTGTATTTGCATGCAATTTTTTTAGATCATAAACACAAAAATTCTTTCTCCTAAAAAAATACACTGCACGAAAAATATATGCAGTATTAATTATTTTGGAATTTTTAGAATAATTCAACTGTTTATGTATGCATGTGAAGTATGCGTATTTTGGAATTTTTAGAATAATTTAAATGTGTGCTTAATATATATAACTAAATTTGATCGATTCTGACAGTTGGTCGTTTGCCCGAGCGGTAACGATCTCAACTCATAATCCAGAAGCGATGGTTCGAACCACGGTCGCGGAGCTTTTTTGTATGAGAATTCAGTTTTTCAGCCATTTGATTCGTTTCGTCAAATAACAGTGTATTGGAAAAATATGTCTTTGGTATGAATAAAAAAATGGCGACAGCGCGGCTGGTGAGGAAGGAGGGGG
>CM062842.1:13875333-14080877 GCA_031772345.1 Himalopsyche anomala
ATCGTTGATCTACTGCATTACTTTAAATCTATCGACTGTGCCACGTGAATAACATCATTTCAATGTAATTTAAATACTTTTCATTTTGAATTTTGAACAATTATTGAACTTAATTCATTTTGAGTATTCATTCAAACTGAATTTAATTCAGCCAACACAACATTTATTGATTCTGAGGCGGTACGAAGTTCGTCGGGCCAGCTAGTATATAATAAAACTCGGTCAAACCCAGTATCTGAAGTTTCACAAAAAATGGTTAATCAATAAAAAAGAGATTTTTTTAAAATTTCATTTATTACAAACAAGTTATATACAAAATATAATAATTTTAACGCAATCGTGTCATCAAATACATATCTCTATTTTCACATGAAACCCGGGATTTTAAGCCGACAAGCCCAATCACTAATGGTACTAAATATTTTTTTGGGCTTTTGTTTTTCTTAGTTTCGCATTAAGAAATTGTGTACAATGAATATTATCGACTGTGGAAATGAAAAAGGACGTAACCCACAGTTTTTTCAAAACAGCTTTTTTTCGATATTCACAATCTACAATTTAATACACATTCTATCAAAAGGATGCAAGCTGAAAATGATAAATTAGTATTTAAATGTAGCTTTTATGTTTAAAAAAGATGGGCACGTGGAAATTGCGATTAAGAATAAAGACTGAAAAAAGGTTTCTTTTCAAGAAAATATTTAATTAATGACAGATAAAGTGAATTTAAGCCCAGTTTATCAGTCTCCGTACACTAAAAGTTTGTGTAAATAGCATAATTTTCCTTTGGCCCAAAATCATCAAAAAATTTGTTAGTCTCCTGTAAAATTTGTTATGTGTGGGTTACGTCCTTTTTCCTTTTCAAGGTAGATATGGTCCACTTACAATAATCTTTCGTCTTCCGTCATTTAAAAATATTGTTTTATTCTAATATAAAATCTATATTTAATGTTTTATGTCATTATTGATTATAAGCAGAGAAATAATCACAAAATTCATTACGTATTGGTTTAAATAATAAACTTTCAGTGACCTAAATATTTAATACATTAACTAAATAAACAAAATAATTAGTTTCCAAATACCTCAGATCCAATTTAGATAATTAGGCAAGTATCCGTGCCGGTTTATCCAAAGCTAATCACTTCTAATCTGTTAATCCTATTATGAAATATAAGGGTCACTATGCCAGTAGTTAACAAGTTATACATACATTTTGAATGAATACCATGAATAAATACTATTGTAAATAGTAAGCGGTATATCAATTATATTTTGTTGTTACAATTAATGCTTTTTTTGTTGCATATTTTTTTAACTTTTTTAAAAAATATATCACGTTATTATAATAAAAAATGCTTTAATTTAAATTGTAATTAATAGTCAAAATGCAGCATTAAATTATATTTGAAATTAAAGGCTAACTTACACTTGATTATGATTTTACTTGATGACCTTTTAAACAGTTCACTGCAGTGTTTCTCAACCTTTTTGGGAGCGAGGCCCCTTTTGAGTGTCTTTATTTTTCTGTGGCCCCCATACCTTTTTAATTATTTTTTTTAGCTCACTGAGAAATCCCCGATTTGATATAATTTTTCCCAGAATATCTCCGAAACACTTTTTTTTGTTTTTTAGCTCACCGAGGAATTTGAAATCCTCAATTTTCCCGTGGTCTTCCTGGACTGTGTTGTGGCTCCCCAAAACAAAAATAAATCTCTGTGGCCCCCTGGGGGGCCACATGGCCCACAGTTGAGAAACCCTGGTTTACTGTCCTTTTGATAGCTGGCATATTAAATTAAACTGTTGAAGTTTTTAAAAAAACATTGTTTTATTAAAAAGACTTAAACTCGAATTAAACACAAAAACTAAAGTTCAAAACAAAGATTTCTGACATAATTTACAGTTAAAAATCGGTATAATGTGGTATCGAATGATGATAATTTTAATGATATTTTTCAATTAGAGAATTGGTTAACTGACAAGTCTTGCAACACTGTGTGGAAGTATCAAGCAGTGCTATTACTTAGACGTCACAATATAGCAGCCGAGCTGTACTGCCTTCGCGGTGAGAATTGGGAGAAAAAAATGCAGTTGTCTATTTTTAATAACATTTCTTTTTGGGTTCAAAATTTTCACAGAAAACAAAATTATCTCAAGTTGTCATTCATATAGTTTTACTGTTTATTTTGTGAATGTGGTCAACTATTGACGCTACCACCTCAAGTACATTTTGAATTTCGGGCAGCGGATTGATTTTGTTATTATGATTTCCTAATGTCTGCAATAATGGAGCGGTGAAAAAAAGTTCGAAATGAAATTACCGTCGACCAGCTAAAGCCCACTTCTCACGATATATTGTGCGTGGAAGCCGGGCTATATCCAAAGCAATTTTATTGCCAAACGCCTAATGTGCGGACATTAAATATTTACCCGGAATAATTCGCCGATGGATGATCATAAAAGACGATATATTGAGTATCGGCATTTTGAGCTCAACACTTAACAAATAAAATTGCTCTGCTGGGATATTCCCATAGACCAGTGTTTCTCAACCTTTTTGGGAACGTGGCCCCCTTTGAGTGTCTTTATTTTTCTGTGGCCCCCATACCATTGTTTTGTCTTTCCATGAAAATTATAATTTCAAAAACCCACCTTTTTTTATAGCTCTTCCGAGATTTTCGAATCTAGAATGCCAGTAATTTATTTTATTTACGGATTTACAAAAAATAGCTGCGCGACGTCCGCCATTATGCCCTTCCCTGTATCGTTTTATAAATGCCCGTGGCCCCCTTTTTGCTTCCCGGAGGCTTCTCAGGGCCCCTCAGCTCCTTCCATGGCCCCCTAGGGGGGCCTGGAGGCCCACTTTGGGAACCTATGCCATAGACTAATTAGGGGAGGTCTTTCATACTTAACATGATTTTTGATTTTTTTTTACGGATGGTATAACATAACATAACATTTTTTTTTTTACCATGTTCACTCCCAATGTAGAGTATATGTACTCCTGATGGGGTTTATCTTAACATAAGTGTTTCTACGATAACTGCTTGTTACTCAGTTGCTCAACCTCTCTTTTTCTAAAGAGAGTAGGAATAGAAGGATAGGGCTAGGACAGGACTAGTGGTTATCTAATCGCTCTCGATACGCCACATTCAAGGGATAGGATGGGTGGGCGGAGGGAATTCAAGACACAGCATACATCCATGCCTTCGAACAGAAATTCATAAATCGATTGAAAAATCAATTTATAAAACTGTCCGTACTGGGATTCGAACCCGTGACCTCCGTAACCGAAGCCAACGACGTTAACCACTCGACCACACAGGCGGCTTAAATGTAATGATTGCGGCTACGTTCACTGTTGTTATCAGGGCTGTGGAGTCGGAGTCGCGGTATTTTGGCTGGAGTCGGAATCGTGAAAAATGAGCGGCTCGATTTTTTTTTGAAAAATATATTTAATGATGTGGAATTTAAACAAAATAGTCAAAAGAGTTAACATTTCATGTTTGGGTGACTAAAGATGATCTGATGATATATATATATATATAAGTTAAAATGAGATTATTGAAAAATTTCCTCGGAGTCGGAGTAGTATTTTTTTCACGCGACACCACAGCCCTGGTTGTTATGATTAAAACAAATAATCAGTATTTAATAAATCTCTTAAAAAATATCTAGCTATTTACGTTGTTCCTTGCAACTAATCCTTATACGTATTATATACACTTCATTTATACCAAATTCTTGTTCTGAGAATTTAGTTCTAGTTGCATTATCTCAAAGTTCAATTTCTAATATATTTCGGTCAACTACAGTTATTCCAATTTAAAAATATATATTATTTGAATAGTTGCATTGGAGTGCGCGCAGGCTTTCAAACTTCTACTTTCAGCTTCGAGAGCATTGTATATAAGTATTATTTTTAAGATATTCAAATTATAATGTTTACGAAGGGAGATAGCTGCGTTACACTCTCGGTCGACGCTGCGTTAAAACCAGTCCCACGTAATTTCGCCCTTTTCCAAACACTTACTTAAGATAAACATCAGTAATAGGCCTCACAAAACTGGTTATTTATTAGATCAATCTGAGTGACAGAAATACCAGGAGCCCATGATACCTGAGGAGGTATACGTATTATATGTATGTAAGGTGTAACCGCATTTCTATCCGATACGAATAGAATGTTTGTTTCTCCAGGCGGCCAATGGCCAAGACTAAACATACATGTATTAATTCACGACTGATTAAACCGGGTTCAGCTCTAATCTACCGTGAACTAACCCGTTCACACCTCCGCCATCAAAAATTTTATATTAAAGAAAGTTGAAACAATATATTCTTTAAATAATGAGTACAGAAAATGACATATCATTTCAGACATATACAGTCGAGCTCGGTTATTACGATCACGGAAATAGAGAATTCTCGGATGTAATGAGGAAACATTCGTAGACATTTTGTTTATTTAGACTTTAGATTGAAAAAAGACTCGTCTACTTTTGCTAATCACTTAATTTCGGAAAGACACGTGTTTCATCAGGAACAAGGGATAAAAATGTTACATCCAAATACGGACGCCCATAAGCTCTTTTTCCAGGAAATTCTAGAAATAAACAGAGCGCAATTGAACAGTCTTCCGATTTTCAATGAAATATTAAACATGCCTGGATCGCCGATTTTATACCCTATATAAATATAATAATAAAACCTTTCCCGACAAACAAAATAAATATAATTCTTAAAACTATTCACTACTCAAATCTGTGGGCATTCCCATGGGCTTATTATCCTTTTCGCCAGCAATAGCTTTAAACTTAGTGATGCATTTATTTCTTATATAAACACGAAACATTCATTTGCTAAGCGTCAGTTCAAGTTCATCCGTGCATTTGAACGCCTGAAGAAGCCGAAAGGCGTAACCCGGGTCGTTAGTGACAAAATCTGTGTGAATGTACATAATTTGAACGATTCAAATTTAAGTAGACATTTGAGTTAATGATTTTCTCTATACATTTATTTACTTTTATAACGAGCTAACGGGCATACCGAGCAAAAATATCGTCAGAAACTTTCTTAAAACTGTTAATGTGTCAATCGTTTGAAAACATTATTTTCGACTACAAGCAATAGAATCCGACCGGGCAGTTAGTTAACTAAACCGATACCGCCGGAATCGGATTGCGTTTATGATACTAGCACCTAATTGGTGTTTTCGCCGACAACATTGAAAAAGTATCCACGAATATAGTTGAAATTGCATGTAAAAAATCCAATTACTGTTTAAATTGCGACTCTTTGTGTTATGTGACTGCTCCAGATACTTCATGTCTTCATGTTGACATTGTGATGGGTATTATTGTAAGCATTTAAAAATAGCTATTCTGTGATACAACGAGCAAATTCAGTCGGTCGCATCTTTCTCATAATAACCAAGTTCGACTTTATAATATTAAGATTATGATCGGTGATACAAGTGCTGCTATGCCGCTGGTCTTAATCACTGGCTGTGTTGTGTTGAGGATGCTTCCAAAGAATTTAACACTTTACACCAGCTTGCATCCTAAAAACCCATTTTTGCCCAGTGTTTCAATATTGGAACATTTAGTGTTTTTACTTCCACTCCATTTATGCATGACGTAATAAAAGTTTAGATTATATCAGTCTCAATCATTCTACAGCTAACAACTGTGGGGATCGTTTCGTGTAGTATTTTTTTCAGATTTGAAGCTGTCGGAGTGAGCAGTGTTTTTTTATTTGCATCAATTACGGGCAAATTCAGGCAAAAATGGGTTAAGGATACTGAGGGAAATCATCAGGGAAGTAAAGCTATTTGCCGGTAACATGGAATCTTGGAGTGTGCTGAAGAAGAGGTATTCAGAAGAGTCACTGTTAAAGAGTTCGGAACTATCTCAACTCTTTAAAACATTTAATTTTCAATACTTTGGTTTTAAAGATGAACCGTTTAAATTTTTCACACGCTTTGTAACTAACGACTCGAGTATCGCCTAACGCCATCTTCAGACATTCGAATTCATCCATATCGCTATCAATATGTTTTAACATAATGATAATAAATTATATTCTTGTGTATACACGATACAACTATTTAACAAGCGCTGTTCAAGTTCATCCGTGCACTAAAATGTCTGAAGATGTCAAAAGGCGAAACCCGAGTCGTCAGTAACTAAACGGGTGGGATGTAGATTTTATATTGAAAATCCACCAACAGCATTCCGTCGAAATATTAAATTATATCAATTTCGTCTTGTTAGGTAAAAATAAAAATTCTAGAGAACTTCTATTGGATCAGGAGATAAAATTGAACAGCCGCCTGTATGGTCGAGTGGTCAGCGTTGTTGGCTTCGGCTACGGAGGTCACGGGTTCGAATCCCAGTACGGGCAGTTTTATAAATTGATTTTTAAATCGATTTATGAATTTCTGTCCAAAGGCATGGATGTCTCTGATGTCTTTAATTCCTCACTCCCACCCATCCTTTCCTGTGAAAGGGGCGTATCGAGAGCGAATAGCTAACCACTAGTCCTGTCCTAGCCCTTTCCTTCTATTCCTACTCTCTTTGGAAAAAGAGAGGTTGAGCAACTGAGTAACACGCAGTTCTCGTAGAAACACTTCTGTTGAGATAAACTCCATTAGGAGTCCATATGCTCCACATTGGGAGCGGACACGGTTTTAAAAAAATAATAATAACAAAAAATTTTACTGTTAAAATTAATAACCAAAAAATCATCGATCAACCGCCGAATTTATAGCTTTTATAAATTAATAATGAATACACCACTGCCTATGATTATTGATTTTATTTATTACAGGTTTTATGGTATATTAACGGGTTAAATAATGTATAAAATATTGAATAAATAATTTCGAGGAGCGGCTAAATGTCAAATTACATTCGTATACCCTCGATGACACGATAAAAAAATCAATTTTGATACACAATTAAATTTTAAGTGCTGGTTGCGGCCACTTCTAATGTTAATGTAATCGCTTCAACAGCAGCCCAACAAGTTTTGAATTAATTAATAATTATTATAACTGCCGATGGCGGTGAGTGCCGCAAGACACAATTTACAATATGGTATACTTCTTCTTCTTCTTTGGCCATGTTCGCTCCCTATGTGGAGCATATGGCCGCCACGCGGCACCTCCATGTTTCCCTGTCTCCTGCCAATTGCTTTGCTTCCTCCCATGACATGCCAGCATCCCTCAGTTCCGCCGAGTACATCCTATGGATAGTACCCAACGGACGTCCGGGACGCCGGAATCCCACCGGTCGAAAGAAAAGGCAGGCAGGATTGAGGCTTTCCGGAGGCATCCGCAGCACGTGACCCAGCCAGTTCCAACGTCTCTCCATAACCACTGACGTGACAGGACGCTGTCTTGTACGCTCCCTCATCTCTGAATTCCTCACAAAATCAAACCACCTAACCCCCATTATCCGACGCAAGCATCTGTTCTCGAAGCTCAGTATACGGTTTTTCGTCAGGTGCCATGATTCGCAACCGTAAAGCAGTACCGTATACACTGATATAATATGGTATACACTGGGTTCAAATCCAGAGTGATTTTCTAAAAAAAACTATTCAAAATATTTACGATAGATCCGAGAAAAGAAAGGCAATGGCGTACTTCAACTTACTTACTCTTAGATATGTTAATTAAAAACATAATTTGAATATATAATTTAATTTACAATTGTATTCCCAAGAAACTACTAGTAAATGGTTGGAAGTAGACTAAGTCATAACTACATCGAATATGGAAAGGAAAAAAGTCGTAACCCACACATAGCAAATTTTACAGGAGGCACAAAAAACGTGTTTTGATGATTATGGGCCGTATGAAAATTATGAATTATACACAACCTTGAAGTTCACAGAGACTTATAAGCTGGTGTTTAATTGACATAATCTAATATTAATTAAATAAATTGTTTAGGAAAAACCTTTATTTCAGTCATTTTTCTTGGTTTTAATTGTTTATAAGGTCCATCTTTTTCAAACTCAAAAGCTAAATTTAGATACTAATTCGGCATTTGCAGCTTGAATCTTTTTGATAGAACATGTATCAAGTTTGATACATTGTGATTATCGAAAAAAATCCGTTTTGAAAAACTGTGGGTTACGTCCTTTTTACCTTTCCACAGTCGACATATATACATTTTGTCCATGTCCGTTCTCCATCATATGGTCTCCTAATGGAGGTATCACAACAAAGTTTTTCGTACTATTCTCTTTGTACACAATGTCGCAAATGTGTGTCGATTTTTCAAAAAAATTATAATACATTATAAATAAATTGTATTAATAAAAACACAATGTTGCTTTGTACTTTATTCCACTTTATTTATTTGAAATGAATATAATGCCTTTCCACCAAGTATTGACAGTGAACACCCTACATGATAAATACAATTTTTACAAATCGTATCCAATGTCACTATTTACAAACAAATTGAAAGCAGCTACCGATGGTTTCGAGAAATTCGATTCCTTGATCTATTGATCTGAGACTCGATACAAAGCAGTACCATCCGAGAGGTAGATTATCATGTAATCGGATCATCTGAATCTTGTATGATTTGAATCTCTTGAGCTTTTCTATTGATACAAAATACATGCTTTCAAGGCGATTTGGTTACATTGTATTTCATACGGAAAGTGTTTTGTTTGTATACATATTATTGAGACATGATTTTTCTAACATGTTGCGGATCAGATAATACAAAATATATATTGATATGTATTTAAAAAATAAATAAATAATATTAAAACACTCTTAGGGTGTTCACTGTCAATACTTGGTGGAAAGGCATTATATTAATAAAAACACAATATACCATTCCACTTTATTTCATATGTCAGGACCGGTTTCGCTCATTACGCAATGAAAATGTATCATATGTACTTTGTAATTTTACTAAAACAATTTATAAAACTTTGAGAATATTATAACTGTGACTCCACTAATAACTTTTCCCACAAAATTTCTACAGGTCTTGACATTTCTTACCATGCTAATACTATATAATTACAATTGCAATAACAAATTACAATCATTTTTTTATTGTCGTACAAGTGATACGCGAGTCGAAAAAGGTTGGGAAACCCTGTTCTAAGCCATTAAATAGGTAATAAACAACTCTAGTTTTAATCCCGAACGTCTCTTACTAGAACAATTTCTCACATGTAAGTATGTATATAAAATGGAGAAATAATAATAAATAAACATGACAATATGCAGAAGGTCCTTAATAGTTCAAAGCTCGAACATTTACTTAGAAGCCTGCCACCGTATTAAATTTTGAAAGCTCACATATCGTAGGCACAATATACATTTTATTATCTGCACAGCTTTTACCCGTGTTTGTACTTACGGCAAAGCAAACATGCTAGTGCTTAATCTTTTGTATCTATCTACGCGATATCATCTCGCGATTATCCGTAACCAAAAGGATATAGGATTACAACATTATGTATATTGAGATGATTATAAAAATAATACCTTACTCGGTATTTCAAAAAGATTTTTTAACAATGAACGTCAGGTAAATTTTACTTTTCATTTCTCAGTATGATCGGTTTATTTTAAAAAAAATTATAAGGCAACTACGCAATTTGTAATCTTTAAAATTCTTTTAATTATAATGGATTTGTATTATATTACAGTTTTATATATTTACTGCGTAGATTTATTTAAATGGCAAGGAATTTCGTTGTGTTGAGAATTAAAAAAAAAAAAACAATTTAACGGATAGAAAACTTTTCAACGGAATCGATGACACTTTTTAAAGATCAGAATAAGTGTTATAATTAATGAATGCACTCCGAAACTCTCAGTTGAAAATGCTCGTAATGAGAGTAACCGGTCACTGTGATATTAAATTATGTGAAATTATGAATTGATTATAAATATGTTTTACAACATGCTACTCTTTTTCTAATAAAAAATGTACTAAATTACCCCAATAATAATACAGTTATGTGAAACCAATTTTTAAAAAAAAAATTGAAATTGAAAGTAACTTTTTTAGAAATAAATAATTGCTATCTTTACTTTTAAATACAGATGTTATTTGTAACTGAAAAAAAATACTAGTTAAATTTGCTTGTATTAAAAATGTCATTTTTGATCATGTGAATTACAATCAATTATAATTACAGAGTTGGTATTTAAGCCCAGTCCGTGTTTTATCAAAGTGACATCAATATCAAAGATGCAGATGAAACAATAAGTATTTTCGCACAAAAACAAATCTCTAATTGTCAGTAAAGATTCAGGGGTTATTACCATATGACGCCTAACTTCCAACCCATAATTATGTTTAGAATTAACAGACATACTTCACACAACATTCACCGGCAGACTTTTCTAAGTGCGCCACCGAAACAGCCCTGTCAGAACGAAATACAAACTTAATTAAATTTAAACTGAAAGCTTCCGAAAGCTCGTTTTGAACTTGAGCAGATTAGTTCTGCGATTTTCGTCGATTCGGCGAGCGATGGTGTCGTAAATTCCGCACAAGAAAAGTCCGTACACCGACTCTTCCGCACAAACATTTACGTCAATAGAAAACTACGGACACAGAATATTCCGTACATTTTAATATTTTATGTCTTGTGTTGTGACGGTAATGAAAAATGTTTTTTAAGTTGGGAACAAGCAAAAGTTTAAATAATTATTTATGATAAGTGTTATTATTAATTTAGAAAATTGTGCTGGATTGTAATAAAGCTAATACTTATATATTTATGTGTCTTCAATGCCATGTATTTATATTTAATATTTATTAAATTAAAAACGAAGAGACTGGGAAGACTTAGCTTATTACATAAATTAATAATTATATGAGGGTAATATTTGCAAACGCAGCATTCCAAAATTATTGAAATATGAATGTATTTTTTTTTTAATCCATGTCCAATCCCAATGTGGAGCATATGGCCTCCTAATGGAGGTATCTTAACAGAAGTTTTTTTCTACGAGAACTGTTTGTTACTCAGTCGCTCAACCTCACTTTTTTTTTTCAAAGTGAGTAGTATGGAAAGAAGGACAAGGCTAGAACAGGACTAGTGGTTGGCTAATCGCTATTTCTACACCCAATTATTAGAGGATCAGAAGGATGGAAGGAGAGGAAATGATGTGAATTGACATTACAAACACCCAGTCTTCGATCACAACTTTGAATAGAATAATTCTCAAATTCACTGTGTTCTGACCAGGAATCGAACCCAGACCTGCGTGATCGGTAGAGCAAGCTCTTACCAACTGGGCTACAGCAGGCGACAATTGTCGCAATTGAATATAATTTAGTACAACAAAATAAATTTAGAAATTATTTTTTGAAATCAGTCTCAAACAAGGCTTGGTAACATACAAAATATCATTTCAATTTAATATAAAACTAAATAATACTTTTAAAGTGTACATTGTTTTTCGAAACGAAATTCAAGATTTTTTTTCATTTTTAACCATTTTGGAATGAACCGTGTTTGCAAAAAAAACCCTCATATATGACATCATAGGAATCATGACAAGTTTACCTGTTTCTAACCTGAAAAATAATTGAAACACATGAAATAAATCATTAAATATAGTTTTTTTTGTATTTTAAAAGGTACGAAATATCATGTCCGGAATTTTCTATATACACGTATGTCTGTACGGATAATTCGTCTTCGGAAAAATCCGTTCATCCGAAAGTTCATATCACTAGACGCCACACGGAAACGTGAAGGCCGTGTGACAACTTTAATCCCGGGTTACACTGCTACTGTCACATAGGCCCATAGCAATATTATTGTGTCAGACAAAGAATATTTTTCTTCAGTAATACATTTACATTTCTTTTCTGAGATATATTTTCAAAAATTGGCTCAAACTGTCAATTACCTAAACACGCGACAGGATACGAAGAAAAATAAATACATTTTTACAAAATACATCTTATGAGCCCTTCGCTACTGTTTTGAAATATCATGTGATATGACAACCTCTTAATCTTATATGCGAAAATTGCGACACCGCATATGTTGGCCAAACATTTTTTTTATTATTGATCAAGTAAAAAAAAACGATGAAAGCTGCCTTACTTATATTTTTTTTCATCTCCGCTTCCAATGTGGAGTATATGAAATCCTAGAAGCGCATCAGGTTCCCTATGCTTCTCAACAGAGTACCCACCACGGCTTCACACCATTACTGTTACAAATTCTTTCCAGGAATAATATAATGTGGAGACATGGTATAATGACACAACTTTTATAATTTAAGTTCCACTCGCTCTCCATAGGACACCGCGGGTTATTTGAATGTCTTATAATTTTCTATTGATGCAACTCAGCAGGCATTTTCGAGGGGACCGACATTTCAGACTTTTAAGGATATTCTATGTATGGGTCTTTTACATTATGAACTAGCTAACCAACCGATCAAGAAGTAAGAGCTTTGTCGTCTAAAATTGTAAATTTTACAACGAACTTAGCATCACGAAAATGACTCTCTTTGTTTAAAAACAATTTGTATACTGTATGTGTGTATGTATGTATGCGCATGTGTGTGTACATGTACGGATATAGTATGGAGGAAGCATATGGAATGTGATTTGCAAAATAATGCATATGGAGTTCCCGTGAACTTCTTATCTCTGTAGTGATCGCGCCCTTCCGTCTGCAAACGACGGTAAGGGGATGCAATTTACAATTTTTCAAAATCTTTATCGATGAAGGAAACTGGAAGAACCTTGGTGCGTCCTGGTACTTGAAGCTCCATAAATTTGATATCCAAAAAAAAAAAAATCGGTGAAATGACCATGGCCAAAAGCAGTTGTTATCGTTATGTTACCGTAAATCGGTAGTCAACACGTTACCTATCTCCATTCAACATATGGGTTCGAAAAGATTTTTTAAGATTACTTGTAAGCTCTTGAAAGAAGATTTCCATGGATTCTGCCAAGCTAGCATTTTTTTTCTTGCTATTAAAATTTGCGGCAGTTGTAATAAAAGATAATAACAAAGTGTAAATATTAATTTAAAATTTAATCTAAGATCTAAAACGTTAAGGCGCTATTGTGTAAAACGTTTTTTATTTTGTTTTTTTTACAAAAAAAAATACCAAAAGAATTTTAAAATTCATTGTTCAATACGCTTTATAAAATTCTTTTTGTTCAAAAACAGCTGGGGTGTAAAATTTCAGAGGGCTTTTCGCTACACGTATGATTGATTATAGGGATTTATAATAACAATTTTGTTGCTTTTTGTATCGTTTCTTTTTTTATTATTCCGTTGTATTTTTTTTAATATTAAGCCGCAGTAGATTGCGTAATAAAAGTTTTACCCACTTATTACGGAGGCGGATTTCATTTTGAATACAAAGTACGAATTACAAAGAAATATTAGGGATTCCAAATATTCTTTATAGAATAATATATTCAAATATCAAATTATTTTTTTGAAATCCTTAAACGGTATACATACAAGCATCAATAGATATTTTTTCAAACTGAATTTTGCGGTCACAACACTTGGGTTATCCAGATGAAAGTGTATTTTCAACTCACAGCATACTTTCTTTCCACAGTTTTTAGCTGAGGAAGATTAAATGGGTATTTTTATGCAGAAAGCAAACAGTCCACATTGGCGGGAAATTTAAAAATAATGTAAGATACTGACTAAAGCAGTGAACTTCATACTATGGTCCGCGGACCGCTACAAATTTTCGAGAATCTCTTATGTACTAAAAATGAGAAATTTTAATTCCAAAAAAATCTACAAATATTGCACTAAAAAGGTAGTTTTATTGGCTTAATTGCGAAGTGTTCCATAGCAGAAAATGTTTGGGAAACGCTGAGTTACATAATGGTCAAAACATACAGTATCCGAATGCCCAATTAATTTATGACGAATGATATCAGCATTGAATACTATATGATCATTTTCGTATTGCATTGCTCTACATTTTCAATTAATTGCATTTTATGAGCATGCATATTGTGTCATTAGCCTCGATTTGACCCCTGTGCCCATCTCCGCATTCGGACGATCGTTTCGAATGGGTTATCAATTTATATACGCCGACAGATTCGAACGGCAATTAATTGGACACAATTGATCTGCTGGGGGGCTAATAAAAATAACAGTGCATATAATAAATAAAATTCTTAATACACTGACATATTATGTTGTTATGAACGGGTGAGGAGGGGTCAATAATTCATCAGAAAAAACAGGCATAGGTGAAAAAACGAAGATGAATTTTATCAGTTTTGATATTTTGGATGGATCCAGAAGGAACTTATTAAAAATTGCAATCGCGCAGCAGTTAGGGGCTTCCTAACTGCTGCGCTGCCGCGCACGCTCAGCTTAGGGATTGTTGGATGTAAGTGACTTAATTCAAAAGCGCTTTAGAACCAAATTAGCTACATACATTAACCACTTGAATACCAAGCGGACACGGATGTTCAAGACATTTAAAACATCAAATACTTGGTATTCTAATAGAATATAAGCAATATTTTGATGAATATGTGTAGTGCTATCTATACTGATTCAATATAGGGTTTTAAAATATCGAATTCGAGTGTATATTAGGCAAAATTATTTTTCTCAAAAACACGCAGTATCTCTGGGACATATTAATGATTTTTTTACGCGGTATTCAAGCGGTTAATAGTATTAAAGAATAAAAACATTCTGTCATATCAAAAAAATCGGAATATCAAGGAAGCGGTGAAAATAACAAAGAAACGAAATCTCAAAGAAAGCCCGCTGTTTAAATTCCTTCACAACTGGAACAAGGGCAAACATTGGCGATCAAACAGTGTTGGCTTCTGTTAATCCTGATAAAATAATCGGGCAAGTTTTTTTTTTGTTTATTTCACCGCCAGACTTATCTAATCTAATACTTTATGACTCTAGTATTCAACGCCGCAGCGGCACCTGAGAAATAGATAAAAAAATATGCACATTTCTTATCAGAGATAAAAAAAAATGTGTTTATTCTTTTTGGTATTTAAGTATTTTAATCAAAGTATAAAACGCTCAGATTATGATTTAAAAATGTCATAGTTTCGTAAAAACATTGTCTACAAATCGAATAAAGTCCAGAACATAGATGTCAATAAAAAATGAATATGATTTCCTCGACAGATATTGATGGTTCAAATGATGTACATTCAATGGCTTTAAACCTAGTGAGTAGTGATATATTTATTTCTTATTTAAACACGTTACACTCGTTTACTAAGCGTCAGTTCAAGTGCATCCGTGCACTTGAATGCCTGAAGATGCCGAAAGGCGAAACCCGGATAATTAGTGACAAAACTTGTGTGAATGTACACAATTAGAATGTTTCAAATTTAATATTAATATTCCACCAAGCACATTCAGTCGAAATCTTAAATTATTAAAAATGATATTGATGGAATATTACTTTTAGGGTGTTCACTGTCAATAAATACTTGGTGGAAAGGCATTTTATTAAGAAAAAAACACAATAATACTTTGTAATTAATTCACACTTTTATTTATCAAGATCAGGACCGGTTTCAGTTTAAAATGCTCTCAATAAGCGACACCGGCCTGATATCAATAAATAAAAGTGTAAATTAAGTACAAAGGAATATTGTGTTTTTTTTTCTTAATAGGATGGAATATGATGGTCTTCACACACCTTACTAGATATTATTTGAGTTCAAGAAAAATACAGCGTTCATATGTATTTTTTAAAAAATCATTAAGAATGGTATTTGCAACTCAATGATTCAAATAACTTACAATTTCTTAGATTAATAATACACACTTAAAAAGAGTCATCAATTCTTAAACTTATTTCTAACAATTTCATTAAAATATGTGATTGCTTCTTTACATTCAAAATTCGGCTTTATTTAATTTTCAAAATAGATATTTCAGTATTGAAAAAACACCATGAAAATTGAGATTCCGGTTTCGATAATACCGGTATTGCAATAATCCCTAGTTTCACTGCCTACGGCCACTTCAACTTTTTATGACGACTTCCATTTCTGTAAGTTTTACACCCATTATACGTATTCACTATTTATTTAATAATAATAACAAAAATAGTCCGACAACAGGTAAAAAGCAAGTGGACGGCTGGCTCTTTTACAGACGCCGCTATCTTGATTGGCAATCTTTATTACAGGCATATATAGATAACGCATTTGACATGCGAGTTGGCTATACATATATTAAAATGTATCTAAAAATCACCTTATTAATTTACACTTTGTTCAATGATTTTTTTTTACTACGTACTCACAATCGAGTAGTTTAGCAGCTTTGTACTTATTGATTAAAAATGCATACGTTAATATTTATTTGAATATATTAAATGTCCGTTTGATTATAGGAATATTTTTTAGATAAAAACTTTTATTTAATAAAAGTTTTGTTATTAAAAAATATAACTATATTACGAGTACTAGCTGTACATTTAAAAATAAATTTAATTGTTGATAAATTCAAAAAAAAAATCATTGTTAAAAACCAATCTCAGATATTGAGATTTATGTAAAACTGACATAGATGAGAAAAAAGATTTTAAAAATTCGTGTAAAACTTTTTTTTTCGGAACTAAAAATTAAATCAAACTAATGAATAGAAAAAACTAAAAACTTACTACCATTTCTATTTTTAATTATTTGAGTACATCCGAAGGAAAAAAAATGTTGAAAGATTAACTGTAAAAAAGGTGATGTCATTATATACATGTTTTTAAAATCCATGTCCCCTCCCAATGTAGAGCAATGTGGCCTTCTTATGGAGGTGGTATCTCAAAAAATATCTTTGAAAACTATTTGTTAGTCCGTTGCGGATAGAAAAGATAAAGGGCTTATTCAAGACGAGTGGATAGCAAATCACTCTCGCTAAGGGAATATTTCGATATAAAAAAAAAACCCGTGACTTCGACCGATTATTCGAAAAAATGCTGTTCGTATTGGGACATGAACCCGTCAGGTACGTCACAAAAGCCAACGACGTTGACACCACTGTACCACGGATTACTCCTGTTCAGGAAAATTATTGCATTGTCATGAACAAACTGCTTAAATGCGAACGTGGAGTCTGTGCAAAAAAATATTTTCCAAGGTAGAATGATAAAACTTTATTACATACAGATGAATCGTGAGACAGACGCTTTTTTATAATAAATACCAATGTTCATTCCATTACCTATTGCTTATGGAACATAAAAAATGCTTATGTCCACGTAGCGGTTAAATGTAATTGAAATCAATAATAAAACTATGCTATACAACAAAACAATATTACTGAAAGATTTACAAAAGCCCCGAGGATACAATACCAAAATGTCGGTTTCGATTCCCATCAGGCGCCATTATTATCTGACTATCGCCTAGCCAACGCGCATATTTGTTGGCTATCCCTGTCGCGCTCACTAATAAGAGTATATACTCTATCTCTCTCACGCTTTGCGATGTCATGCAGTTTGATCTCGAGTTCATTATATTTCATACAGGTGAAAGAGTTGCATCTCTGTCTTCATTACAGTTCGAAATTCAAACGTGAGATAGTTTAATTCAGAGCCGATTTAAAAAGAAACAGTTTTGATAGAGCCATCTCTTTCGTTAAGATATTTAAAAAGACACATGACGATAATGAAGAAGTAAGAAAGATGCGGATTAAAATATATTTCATTACATTAGTTTTTCAAATTAAATTGTATGGAAATATAGAAAAAAAGAAGAAATAAAACAATGTAAATATATAATAATATAATTTTCTCTCCAGATAATGTACCTACTCGATGATATGAACCCAATAGAGGTAAAGAGAGCCAAGTGGTATTTAAGAAGAAAAAAAAGTTAGATGCATTTTAGTATTTGTGTTGCAAATTGGTACAACCCTGTACGGACAGTTTTATAAATTGATTTTTCACTCGATTTACGAATTTCTGTTCGAAGGCATGGATGTACGTGATGTGTTGAATTCCCCCCTCCCACCCATCCTATTCTAAGAACGAGGCGTATCCAGAGCGATTGGCTAACCACTAGTCCTGTCCTAGCCCTATCCTTATATTCCTACTCTCTTTGGAAAAAGAGAGGTTGAGTAACAAGCAGTTCTCGTAGAAACACTTCTGTTGAGATAAACTCCATTACGAGTCCATATGCTTCACATTTGGAGCGGACATGTTTTTAAAAAAAAGGTTTTAAATGCAAAACCTTCATACCAATTAATACTATAAGCTTCTTTGGCCTACAATAACTGAACCACAGTATGAACTATATTTCATTCCGGATTGAAAACAAAATTGGCTCATCGCCGCGAAGAATTATACCAGCAAATTCATTATAGTGTTTTTTCTCCTTTTAGTACAGGCCTAATGATGATTTATGATGCGTGCTGTTTGCTTAACAATGGGTGTGCACTATACAAAACCCTCAACATTAAGGCCGCCTGCCACGGCTCCGAGAGACATTACGAAATTAATCAAGCGGATCTTCAGCTCCTTGTATGAATACATTAAACTGTGAACAAACAAGGCAATCTGTTAAGTAAATGCTAATACAAAACCCCGAGACAACGCGAGTGTTTTGGCATACGCAAAGATCGCGATCGGATAGGGGCGGGCGTTTACGAAACTAATCATGAATCAGCGGAGATTTAATTTCAACATTTTTTTAAACGCTGTTTTGAAAACAGTCTTCAGACTACTTTAAATCATTTAATGTATGAATCAACAATTGTTGCAATACTTCTAATAATGAAAAAAATACAGTAGTAACCTTAATAAAAACTATTGAGAAAAAACACAATATTTCTTTTGTACACTTTTAAGGTGTACACTGTCAATACTTGGTGGAATGGCATTATAATAAAAATTATAAAAGATTTTCAGTACTTAAGTTATTTACTTAAAAATTTCCCAAATTTTAATTGCATTTTAATTTTGTGTAATTATAATGTAATTTGTAAATTCTTTTCATCGTTATTAGTTGCTTACACCTTTTTATTTCAATTTAACTTGTATAAATAGCACTGTTTAATTTATTTTTCTTATCAGTTGATTATGCTCGCGAGGAGCGAAACCGGTCCTGATCAAATAAATTTTAAGTGGAAAAAGTACTAAAAATCTTTTATTATTTCTTTTGTACTTTAATTTATTAATATCAGGACCGCGTTCGTGCATGACGAGCATTGTCAACTGAACTCACCATGAGCGAAACCGGTCTTGATCTTGATAAATAAAAGTAGAGGAATATTGTGTTTTAATATAATGCCTTTCCACCAAGTAATGACAGCGGACAGTGTACAATAAATTATATTTAATAATATATATTTGTTTATAAATTCAATGCCTATCTATAGCGAATTGACATACACAACAATTTTGAAGAAAACAGCTTTATCATTGAAATTGTATACCATACACACAAGTTAAATAAAAAAAAATCAGCAGATGAATAAATACAAATAATAACAACAACCTCTATTTAAAATAACACAAGAGAATATGATTTACTAATTACATACACCAGTGAGCTATTACAAAAATAAAATAGTGAGGTTACTGAATAAACATTTTTTTCATTTGAACGACGCTTTTGAATTTGGAATCAGTAGTACATATTCAGATTTGTTTGATTTTCTTGAGAAACCCACAAATAGATTTGCCAAACACAGACGCGTAACGTATATACATTTCCCTGGCTGACTCACAGCTCGTCCATCACAAAACTGAACTCCAGTGGCAGATGAATGAACTAATACTTAATTTAATTGAAACATTGTAAGTGATATTTTATGAGAGCCCTGAAGGAATCAATTAAACATTTTTCTTCAGGACATTGGATTATCAGTTCCATGGGGCAGTTGTCAGTGGATCTCACGAGTTCAAGTTCAAGTGAAAACAGCATTTTTAATCGGTTAATATCTTTTAAAAGGTATGGGTGTAGTAATGAAAATATCGAACTGGGTTAACAATGTTGTAATAACCGCTTTTCGAATATCACAATTAACGGTGTTTTAGAACCCGATTTTTTAAAATCGACAAGCCCTAGTCGCGGGTCTTGCTTAGCAATCAGCTGTGACAATGCTTTTAACGAACAAAGGGTAAGATTAAATACATTAAATGGTACCTACTCACTCACGTAGAATGCCGTTTGTAAATACAATTTCATTGTGGCTTGGAAACCATTACTCTAAAGTAGGGATTTTAGTACCGGAGAAATACATCGGTACCGGTATTATTAATATCAATATAGAAAATTAGAAAAAAGAACAAAACAATAAATGGAGCATTCACTTTGTTTAAAAATTCCCAAATTTTAATTATGTTTATAAATTTACCACTTAAAATGTATTAATATTTGATTGGTAATTTCTTTTTAATGTCAATTGTTGTTTACAAATTTTCATTTTTGTATAAATACCATTGTTAAATTATATTTATTATCCATTCTGTTATCCATTACATTATTTTGACCGAGTTATTTCGAAAATAAATAAGCCATACAAAAAAAGGATTATGAGTACTTGCTTATTAAAAACATTTCGTTGTGAAATATGTATGTTTCATTTATTATTGGTCTTTGTTAATTTTTTGTAATTTGACATAATATTTGTAAGCCTGTTTCTATAAACCGATTAATTGTCCTTCATTGAAGAAAAAGCTTGCTTAATTGAATAAATGTTTTACGTGAAAAAAATATGTTTGAGAAAAAGATTTAAGGGCCGCCACAAAATTATAAAAGGGCCGCGGTATGTGCATCACTGTTCTATCCCCACTACTCTCTTTGGAAAAGAGGTTGAGCAACTGGGTAACAGTTCTCGTAGAAAAACTTCTGTTGATATACCTCCATTAAGAGGACATATGAACGGCCATTGGGAGCGGATATGGATTAAAAAAAAAACAACAAGCAAGCAGAAAAACATTTATGATCTTCTATGAGTTCATATGGTCTAGAATCGAAGAGGACATTGTTTAAAAAATGTCATTTGCATAACTTATTTTCACAAATAATTTAATTTTAATTTGTTTCTAAAGTACAATCAATATGACAATATTGATGGCATCTTCGTGCAAACAAGTCCGACTGCAGAAATAGCAATGTCACATTGAATGCTCTCCGGCATAGTCATTATTTATTTGTACCGTAATATATACTAAAGCCAAAAAACATGTATTTTTAAACAACTGCATTGACGAAATACCGGGCTTCTGGTTTCGGTAATATCGGTATGCAATCCCTACTCCCAAGTACTAGTCGACGAATAATAAACAATGTAAATATAAAATAATATGCGTGCATTCTGCATGCCAGGCATAAAATTGTTATTTTTTATTCGCTATAATAAAACCTATCTATAATAATGATGGAGGTGGTATATATAATGGTTATTAGCATCCGGTCGAAGCATGAATTGCTGTGCCAAGAATCCAACGTGTCCATTGTCAGTATTAACGACACGCTAGTTCAATAGGAAAACAAATCAGAATTGTACGATTTACATTTAATTATACTATATGTTTGTGTGTAAAAAGGTGTCATCATAAGTCAATTATGAAACATAACTAATTTGGCTAGGTTGCGAATCATTTGATAGAAAATGATCACAATTTTGATCAAAGTCAAAATGATAAAATACTCCATTAACTAAATTAATAATGGGTTAAAAATGAATAGCTATGAGTTTTTGGAAAATAATAAAGTCATTAATAGGAAGAAAAATTATTAAATAACGTTTTAAATTAAAAGATTAAATAATATAAAAGTTTTGCCTATAAACGGGTTTGCCTATAGCCGCCTGTGTGGTCGAGTGGTCAACGTTGTTGGCTTCGGTTACAGAGGTCCAGGGTTCGAATCCCGGTGCGGACAGTTTTATAAATTGATTTTTCAATTGATTTATGAATTTCTGTTCGAAGGCATGGATGTATGTGATGTCTTGAATTATCCCCTCCCACCCATCCTATCCTACGAACGACGCGTACCGAGAGCGATTAGCTAACCACTAGTCCTGTCCTAGCCCTATCCTTCTATTCCTACTCTCTTTCGGAAAAGAGAGGTTGAGCAACTGAGTAACAAACAGTTCTCGTAGAAACAAATATGTTGAGATAAACTCCATTAGGAGTCCATATGCTCCACACTGGAAGCGGACATGGTTAAAAAAATAAATATAAAAAAACGGGTAGTGAGTTTTCTTGCAGATAAAATAAATTGCTGTTTTTGTCAAACTTGTACATCGACACAAGAATTATTGAAACTCATGGTGCACTTAATAAAATTGAATCGTTTTTTTGAATTTGCGGTGACGATATTCCCTGTATTGTCAACCACATGGTTATATATTATAAAATAAAGGGTTTTAAAAAAGTGTCAAGAGAATGTGACATCGAAAAATAAATCGATTACGTTTCTGGCTACAATAAATTGAAAAAAAAACATGTCCAAAATACCGCAAGGTGATAACTTAATTTCGAAAGCAACAAAACCGCAGCACAGATTTTTGGAAAAATATAATTTGATTTTTTATTACGTACAAGGTGTTGTTAATTATTTAGATTGTGGGCAACAGCAAAGGGAATTAATTTTGTTCGAAATGATGATGTTGCTCATCCAATAAAACCATGAAGACATTAGTCGGAATAGAGCCGCCCGCCGTGCGCAGGGAATAGCAGGGCCGCCCAATGCGCGATCGCAACGGAATAGCGGGCCAGGAAGAAAGCGCCACTATTATGCATGCCTATTGGAGCTCGATCACAAAACATCCACATCTTACACATCTTCGGAGGTTTTTGGTGGGTGTAAAATTTGTAATAATCCACCAAGACGTTTTAGCAAATTGATGGAACATTAATATTATTTAATTATGTTAGTTACAGCTTTTGGACACAACCTTCAATCTGATTTGGAGCAGTAAAGTAAAGATTAGTGGTCTCTCATAAACTATGCATTTCTGAATTATCAGTTACCTCATTTCTAAGAAGAATCTAAGACAAATGATTTTTAACTATTGATAATTGTTTATTTTAACATATCTGGTAGTCGAACTAACTTTCTGAATGCAAAAGCTATGTTTTAAGAGACAGTGAGCCAAATAAAGTACTTTATTTTCAGTTTTTTGGACAGATCTAATGTTTTATTGTGGAAATAGGCAACACAATAGCTAGCTTTACGCTGAGGCGCAGTCATCCACGATTAGGTGGCGTGTGTTCCTTATGCCTACTGTGAATAAGGAAAATACGTCTACAATTCGTGGATGACTGCGGCTTGGTGTAAAGCTTGCTAATGATATTTTGTATTCTATAAAGCTAGGTTTTTGAAAGTTTTTTTTTACAATGGAACATGCACATCTTGGACGGAACCCGTAGTATATTGTGTTGGCTAGATAATAGTAATATGAATTCAAACATGTTTAAATATTTTATTTTAACCCATTTATGCCCAGTGTTCCAATATTGGAACATTTAGTATTTTTACTTCAACTCCATTATGCATGACGCAATCAAAGTTGAGATTGCTTCAGTAATACAGCTAGCAAGAGTAAGGATCGTTTCGTGCAGTATTTTTTCAGGTTTGAACCTGTCAGATTGAGAAGTATTTTTTTATTTGCATCAATTACTGGCAAATTCGGGCAAAAATGTGTTATAGAATAGCTAATGGTTGATATTTGATATACAATTATTTTCACCCCAATTTATAGTAAAAATGATATTTTAGTAGTAGTCGACTTAGTCATTCTTAAGCAAAAGCTCTGACAAAAAATATCATTGTCCACCGTTGCTTTATTGGGACCGCGGGCCGGCGGTTCCAGCACCCGCCACCGGGCGCGCATGTCGAACAATTACAATGATAAATAACAGCGCACTCTCCGGACCACCGTGCAAGGGAACAGGACGGACCTCTGACTAAGAACTGAGAGCAGGCGTGGAGTCGCGGGGTCCACACGTCTCGGTCCCTCGATCGGTCGAAGCGTACAAAAAAAAATGGACCTCAATTATGTGGATTAATATTTAATATCCGCGCTGGCGGGCCGCCGGTGCACTCGAGACGCTGTGATGAGCCCTGGGCAACTTTGGATGCGGCCCCCAATCTTGTGGCGTGACAATCCAGATAGCTGTATTACATAATAACACAATAATCTGCCGACTTTGAAAGATATCACGATGTACACAGTTTGGAGTCGGTATGTTTTATGTCTGATGTGAAAGGCCACAATGATTGAAAAATTTTGGACCAGAATATTATTAATAAAAACACAATATTACTTTGTAATTTATTCCACTCCATTTAAAAGGTTAGGACCGGTTTCGCTCATTGCGAGCGTTGTCAACTGACAAGAAATATAATTAAACAGAGCACGTATTTGGTATTTCCACCTATCAATTGTTTGTTGCTGTCTGTTATGGCCCAGTTGGTTAGAGCTTGCTCCGCCGGTCACGCAGGTCCAGGTTCAATTCCCGGTAAGATCACAGTGAATTTGAGAATTAATCAATTCAAAGTTGTGATCGAAGATTGGGTGTTTGTGATGTCAATTCAATTTGAATCGTTCAAATTATGTACATTCACACAAATCAGTGTAAATCTACATAATTTGAACGATTCAAATTTAATATAGAAATTCCACCAAGCACCTTCAGTCGAAATCTTAAATTATGTCAATTCAAATTATTTCCTCTCCTCCCATCCATTTTTTAATAACTGGGTGTAGCAATAGCGATTAGTTAACCACTAGTCCTGTTCTAGCTTTATACTTTTTTTCCTACTACTCACTTTGAAAAAAAGTGAGGTTGAGCGACCGAGTAACAAACAGTTCTCGTAGAAAATAACCAGGGCTGTGGAGTCGGAGTCGGAAAAAATGAGCCGCTCGATTTTTTTTTGAAAAATATATATTTAATGTGTATTTAAACAAAATAGTCAAAATTGTCAATATTTCATGTTTGACTGACTAAAGATGATCTGATGGTATATATATATATACTATATATATAAGTTTAAATGAGATTATTGAAAAATTTCCTCGGAGTCGAAGTCGGAGTCGTTAATTTTTTTAAAGCTGGAGTCGGAGTCGACAATTATTTTAAAGCTGGAGTCGGAGTCGTCTTTTTTTCACGCGACTCCACAGCCCTGACAAAAACTTCTGTTGAGATACCTCCATTAGGAGGCCATATGCTCCACATTGGGAGCGGACATGGATAAAAAATGTTTCTTACACAATTGTTAGTTACATTATACTTGGCTGTGTATAAGTAATCCTGTATTAGTGTACATTTGTATCTGTTGATAATTTCTAGCGATGAGCGCAACCGATCCTGATACATAACTATGGAATTAGTACAACAGTGTTTTCATTTATTTATTTTTAAAAAAAATTCAGTGTGTCAATAAAGATTGGGCACCGCAGCACCGGCGCATATATGCCAGGTGGGGGATCGACGACCCAGATACTAGTGACAGCCCGCGTGACGAATTCCATACTTTTTTTTATAATATAAAATATAATAATTACGACGATGATCTAAGTATAGAATTTATTAACATTAACATGACCGGCGACGAAGGTGAGCACGAAAGGCGTGTCGTGGTTTTTTTGTTGTTGACCGGATTGAATGTTTTGCATAGATAATAATTAACGCACAAAAAATGTAGTCATTCTTGGGCACAGTATTAACACAAACTTAGGGGATAAAATACATACAAATTGCGAAAATTAGCTAAAATAAGCGATAGTTGGTATAGCAATTATATGCATAGGTCCAGGGATGGGCTGGAGGGGGCTCGGAGGGGCTCGCACGAGCCCTTTGTTAGATTTTACCACGGCCGCCGAGCCCTTTGTTAAATTAATAGAAAACAATATTCCCAGATCAAATTAGTAAATAACTGCAATTTCTGACATATACTATCTACGACAGCTTCCATTATACACAGTAGTACATTTTTAGCCATTTACATTAATTAGTTTATGGTAAACTGCATATTGTTGCATATTTTAAGTGTATTAATTAACAATCGTTTGCTAATTTAAAAAAGTTGCATTTAATTGACTGATAAATTGCTTTGATATTAAGCGAGCCCCTAGTTAACGTATTGGCAGCCCACCGCTGCATAGGTCAAAATAAAAACAAAAATATATCAGCACAAAGCGAATGAAAATACCTAGTAAGTTTGCTTTACAACCAGTATTAATGAATGCATACTAATACATATAGGCAAATATTAAATTAATTTAGAATTAGTACATAGGAGTTAGTGTATCCAACCCCGGAGCCTTTTTGTGATCCCGAGATATCGGGATTGATTAATTTTCAATCCCGGGATTCCGGGATTGGGTAATCGACGTGACATCGTGTATAATTTTAGCTCACCGACGAATTTGAAAACCTCAAATTCCTATACTTTACCAAAATCTCTTCGAAACTCGTTTTTTTTCAGCTCTTTCTTCCAAATACAAAATACTATTAATTTTCAGGATTTCTTAATAATTTCTCAATCCCGAAATTCCGACCATATCAATCCCGGGATTTAGGGACCGCAAAATTGAACGAGATCCCGGGATTGGAGACCCTAATAGCAGTGTTTTATTTTTTTAATATAATGCCATTCCGCCAAGTATTGACAATGGACACATTAAAAAGTGTACATACAAACAAAAAACATTCATTTTTATATATTAGATATACAGTGGAACCCCCAATTACACTACCTCGAATTACCCGCTCGCTTGAAATATTCGCCGCGAATCCCACAATTGCACGGTCGCATTCCATTGTCGTTACTAAGAGACGGTCGTCTGTGCCGCGCATACAGTCAAATTTTGGCTAGCGTCTGTGTATTCAACATGTGCCAGGCTATACACGCATAGCTGAGCGTCTGACTGTGTGCGGGATATTTACTACTACAAATACTAAATATTTCGTTCATATTTTTTTTTTGCAAAACTAAGGGAAATCTTATTTTTACGTTTTCTGAGGAAAAAAAACCTAATCCCTAATTTTGTATGAGATTCACACCCCCAATTACACGGTCCCGACTATAGTGTAAATGAGGGTTTTACTGTATTTCTATGACGTGAAAATGCTCATAATGTCTGAGAATTCAAGAAAAATTAAAACATAATAAAAACGCATCTTAAGTATCAACAGTGCCCACGTAAAAAAGTGAGTATAACTACATAATCGTTTACATTATATTATATTAAATTTATCAAATGCCGCCTACATGATATCAAATGAAATGCGTACAGATATTGAATGATCGTTGGTATGCATTAATGGTCCAGAAATGTTTAACCTTTTTTCAAACTGACCACCCAGCGTACAAGGGATAGGTAAAGCCATTTCTAATAATATAGACATATTCCTAGTCAAACGTTTCGATAGAAAAATTATGTACACACAAAAGATTTATTGACTCGAGAGATGGCCTCACGATCTTTTACTTCCACGAAATAGTACTTTATCCTGCGTAGGGATATATTTCATTGTATTGAGGGTAGACGGTTTCCGGCGGGAAGGTAGGTAGGTATAAGTCACACAAAAACCGGAAATCAAATTGAAAAACAATTTAAAATTGACGTAAGAAATGATATCAAAAAATGTCTTGAAAACAAAACCTCAGAGAGCAAAAAAAAATATCATTTAAAATTGTACATCATTTGTTACTCAATTTTAATGAGTTCACTGTCAATACCGAGATTAATTTTTTTAAATAAAAAATAAAACACTTTTGTACCAATTCCACGTTTATTTATAGGAATCAGTACCGGTTTCGCTTAACTCATTCGCATCAATGAAATTTTTACGAAATTTTGCAAAAAATTAGGTACTTTCGAAAAAAGGGTACAATAATTTTAAAACTATTTGACATTTTAAATAATAATTTGGACAACAGTTGTGCAACACTTTGTTGCAAATTACTTTTTATATTTTAGCCTGCTTTTATTAGCGATACTAAACATTTGTATTTTTTTAATATAGAAAGTTTATTTTATTTCAAAAGAAAATTAGAAAACATAAAACTTTATTTTTAACCTACAATTGCTTATATTTTGGTGGCCTATTTTTTAAGTTATATTTTAACTGTCTGCTGATTTTTCGTCGCCGAAATCACCGAAAAAAAAATGTGCATATATTTTAATATTTTATTTTTTAAATGATGCATCAAACATTTGTTACGCCATCTCTGTAGAAAATCTAAAACATTTGTCGCATTGGATGTATATATTTCAACGCGTCAGTCAGACCGGCGAAAAGACTCGTATACGAGTCATCCGTAGCCAATGTTTAAGACGATAATTTTCAACTGAAAAAAAAAATGTATTAAAACAGGACTATTTAAAGAAAACATTTAAGATTAATAAAGGTATAAGAAACATTTGGTAATAGAAATATGAAAAGAATTTACAGATAATGTTGACTTGAATTGTGATGTTTAAATCATCTTACAAATAAATGCTACTTATTTTTAATCGAATAAGAAAGGTCACAAGCAATCAATTCAAACGTTTATCGAGATGAGGGAAACAGGTACCTCGATCCTATTAAATAAACGTGAAATTACTACGTGTTTTATTTTTCAATACAAAAATCAACAATGTATCGACAGCGAACATCTTAAAATTAAATACATTTTTTTTATCGATATATATAGAATTTGTGATGTCCTTTCTCCTCGAGCTGGTCTAAGGAGACTTATAAAAATGATATCATCAGAATATATTTCTTATACAATTCAATTTATCAAACCCTATTAATATGAAGATTTTAGTACACAGACAAGATATTTTAAAAATTGCAAGCATGATAATATTTGTACTCAAAATGCACTTGTGTTTTATTATAAGAAGAACAACCAAGAAATACAATAATATTTGCTTGTATATTTATTATGTCTGTAAAACGACATGTATTCTATCTCATTTACCTGAACAGAGTTAATCTCCCTGTCTCTTTCTCTAAGTTATAAAAAGCCTCTTTCATGTCTTTGCGAAAAAGTTGCGTGCACATTTTACTTCTCGTTCTTTTATGTTAGTAAACAGGTAAAAATTGCATTTTCTTTGATATATGCCGCCGCTAAATGCAAAAGGCAGGTGTGGAGTCACCCGCCTAGCGGGAAAAATGATAATTATCTTTTAAAAAATATGTTTCTCAGCGTCATTCATTTCTTTAATTATTAATTATGTGAACCACGACGACACGTAAATAATAATTATATCTAATGTATACTCTAAATAATTGCTCGAATAAATAGTAAACATTATAGAGCGGAAGAGACGAAGATAAACCTTATCCCGGTTCAACGGTTTATACTAGGGGGGGGGTGGAGAACCTTTGGTATTTTAGATACCTAAGTGCGAACACCATGCCGATATTCCAAACATACACTTACAGAGGTATTGATTGAATCGGCATAATTATTTGGCCGATGCTCCAATGTAATAAGGTAAAATAAAATATCACTACATATTTTAGTTCTGCAAATATTATTTTGCCGCCTGCGCGGTCGAGTGGTCAACGTCGTTGACTTCGGTTACGAAGGGCACGGGTTTAAATCCCGGTGCGGACAGTTTTATAAATTTAATTTTCGATCGATTTATGAATTTCTGTTCGTAGGCGTATATGTATATGATGTCTTTAAGTCCCCACTCCCACCCATCCTATCCTATGAACGGGCGTATCGAGAGCGATTAGCTTACCACTAGTCCTGTCCTAGCCCTATCCTTCTATCCCTACTCTCTTTGGAAGAAGAGAGGTTGAGCAACTGAGTAACAAGTAGTTCTCGTAGAAACACTTCTGTTGAGATAAACTCCATTAGGAGTCCATATGCTCCACATTGGGAGCGGACATGGTTTAAAATCTATATATATATATATATAGTTGATATATATAGTTGATAGAATAACATTTGTAGTTTTTCTGTTATTATAAAAATTCTTAAATGACTTACCAACAATGCATCGTATATGTTGTAAATCACAACCAAAATTTATGTATAACTTGTGCGTGAGACTCACCTGAAAAGACAATTAAAAAAATATATTAGTAATTTCAACAAAAAAAAAAAACTACATACATATGTACATTATTCCCACTATAAAGCGATGACTATTTGTTCGCGTTACATCTGAAGTCTGGTGAAAACAAAATGTAGCATCGACATAAATGTATTACATACATTAATTTATAGTAAGACCTAAATGGCAAGTTTGGGTAAAGTGACATGACACATTTATTCCTCTATTAAATTAATATAAATAGCTCGTGTACCTTCGTCACTTGATGATGCTCGTGATAAGCGAATCATGTGTAAAATCAGTACCAAGTGTTTTTGTTTTAAAATAAAAACAAGTATTTAACCTGTATTTATTATCAAAACTGACATACGATTGTGTATTTCAAAGGAATTGCTATATTTAAAAATACTTCAAATACTGGCTCAATAAATGAACACATAACAAATCTACAATACAGAAATAATCGATGGGAACAAAAACAACCTTTTCTCAAACGAAATTGATACTTACCATTTCATTGTTACATTTTAAATTGAATAAAAAAAGGTTTAGTCAATGTAAAGCTTAATAAAGTTTTTCTAAAAGCCTTTCTTCCATTGATTATCATAAAGCCCCTAATGGTTATCCCATTATAGCAGGAGGGATGCAAAGAAAGAATGGCTAAGGGATCTTATAGACTTATTTAATTTGGGATATTAGCGAGCGGGGATTTGAACGCGCGAGACCATAGAATAGCACCGTATAATGCAAATGTAATTATGGTACCCATAGGATATCAAAGGAAAAGCGAAAACGTGGACCAACCAGCCCTATAAATGCACATATTTTTGTAAAATTAGATACAAAATAATGAAACGAAAAGTAAATAAGTAAAATTAGAACTTTCCCAGTCGTATTATATTTATATATTTATTTAAAGTTTTCCTTTCTAACAACTAAACCATTGATTAATAAAAATTAGACCAATTGCGAATGCAATCACAGGCATGTAAATCAACATAGGTATTTGAATATTTCATTTAAAATATCGTCAATCAGGAACAAGGGATAAAACTGTTACACCCAAATACGGACGGTCATAATCTCTTTTTCCAGGAAATTTTGGAAATAAACAGAGCACAATTGCATATTCTTCCGATTTTAAATGAAATATTAAACATGCCGGGGTCTCCACTTCTATACCCTGTATAAATATATGCATAAAATCTTTTCCGACAAATAAATAAATATAATTCTTAAAACTACTCACTACTCAAATCTGTGGGCATTCCCATGAGCTTATCCTTTTCGCCAGCAATGGCTTTAAAGTCAATGATACATTTATTTCTTATATAAACACGAAACATTCATTTACTAAGCGTCAGTTCAAGTTCATCCGTGCACTTGAACGCCTGAAGATGCTAAAAGGCGAAACCCGGGTCGTTAGTGACAAAATCTGTGAGAACGTATATAATTTGAACGATTCAAATTTAATATTGAAATTCCACCAAGCACCTTCAGTCGAAATCTTAAATTATTACAAACACTTTCTTTATTTGAGTGGCATTCAACGCTTACCGGGAACCGGCTAGTATCTAATATTCGTTTATTGTTAATGAATTATTATCAACCCTTTGTCGCTGATAAAAACACATCAATATACAAAGGAGACAAGAGTTGTATGGCCAAGCATGAATAAAAAAATTAATAGGGTCGCCTATATTGAAAAGCGTCCATCAGATGAACGGATTGATTGGACAAATTCCTTCAAAATTGTGACATTCCGGCAATTGACAGTTCCCATAATATTGAAGGCGATGCCCCACTTGATTGCGATCCACAATGACTGGCAATTCTCACGATTGCATTCCTTGTTTCGGCCAGGCGGAAGGGTTGCCACAAACGGCTGCGTGCTATCGCGTGCTATCCACGCGTGAGAATTTGCTTGCACAGTTCATAAAATATAATATTAACATCAACATCATTCAATAAATATCTTATATTATATACTCATAACAAAAAAGGCAAATAAAAGTTACTCAAATTGCTAAAAACATTGACTTCTAATAATTCAAGGCAACATTGGTATTTGTATGTTGTCGGATTAATTACGTATAATTTGAGATAATTAGAAGAGATCCCCAAAGTACTTGACTATCTTTCGCTTTTAATTACAGATTGCATTATCGAGTAAAAAAGTTGATTACATGTTAGTTAAATTAATTGGAAACATAATACGATATTGTCATATTTTATTATTAACCCTTAAATGCATGGTGTTGCTTTTCAGATATACACTGTATATTTGATTATATTTCTTTATTCAAAGAAATATTCTTTATAACCTTTAATTTCTCTGCAGTAAAAAGAATGTTAACTATTTTTTCCATAACTCTCATTATTATAAAAAAAAACAATCCAGAAAAATATCATGCATTTAAGTGTTAAAGATAAAAAAAAACATTTACTACACATTGGAAGATCGTGGAGCAAGGTAAAATTTTGAACTATATGAATATTTAAAATTTAATTTAAGATTTTGACTGAAAGTACCTCTTCGTGGAATTTCAATGTTGAATTTGAATCGTTTAAATTATGTTCATTTACACAAATTTTGTCACTAACGACCCGGGTTTCGTCTTTCGGCATCTTCAGGCGTTCAAGTGCACGGATGAACTTGAACTTAAGTTCAAGTTAGTTACGTTCGTGACAAAATTTGTGTGAATGTACATAATTTGAACGATTCAAATTTAACCTTTACAGGAGTATGGAAGTACATGTACGTCGGCGCCATTTTTCTGTAAATGAGTATAAAAGTAGTTTAAACTCAACACAGAGTGTCTGTAAGTATATATACGCTCTAAGTATGAAATACATTTATTCATTGGGAAAGTCACAAAATTGTCATGTTAAGAAAAGGCAGTAAATTAAAGTAAGGTCTGTTATAAATCTATTCACTCCTCTAAAGCACGAGTTCCCAACCTGGGGGTCGCGAAGGGTTTCCTGGGGGGTCGCCAATTTTTTTAGATTTTGGAGATATAGCAAATCGAGGATTTGAAATTTTCCGGTGAGCTAAAAAAAAAAAGGAGCTTCGGACACAATCCGGGCAAAAAGTAAATCGAGGATTTCAAATTCCTCGGGGGGGTCGCTAGTCACATAGATTTTATAAAAAGGGGTCGCCACCCGAAAAAGCTTGAGAACCTATGCTCCAAATGTTAATATAAAAAAATAAAATAAAAGATTCTTCAAATTCGCAATACCCTGTCAATAATCGCACCCAATCGATGGACAGCACGAATGACTTAGTCGTATATTCGAGAGGATCATAGGGTTAAATATGACTATTTTTGCCGTGACCCTACGCGTCATTTGCCGCCACGGTATGGCACACTTACGTTGGTCTCCCCAGCTCATCGATACAAAGGCGATTTATTTCGATGCGGTTAGGTAACCGCGGCGAAACAAGGAACGCGGTCCAAGACGAAGAGAGAAAAAGCCCTTCGCCGATGATGGTGATGACTTTGGGATATTTCCACAAAGCATCACGCACGGGCATACAATAAGCCCGTGAACACACTGTTAATCTTCGAATACTGATGGCGGACAATGAAGCTGTGCTTAAATCGGCGTTTAAATTACTTGGAAGCTTCCGCGATCAATTTTGTGCCAACACTTATAAACCGTTTGAATACCGCGCAAATAAATCATTAATATGTCCCAGAGATACTGTGTTTTTGAAAAAAAAATAATTGCCAAATATTCACTCGAATTCGATATTTTTAAAATCTATATTGACTTAGTATAGATGGCACTACACATATTCATAAAATATTGCTTGTATTCTATTAGAATACCAAGTATTTGATTTTTTCAATGTCTTGGACACCCGTGTTCGCTTGCATATGTTCCGGACACCTGTGTCCGCTTGGTATTCAAGTGATTAATAGTACTTGTCTATTATTTCTGATAATAGGTAAAACAATATCGTATGAATAATTTAATGGGTTTTTCATACCTTTTCAAATAAAAACGTAAAAAAATATATTGTTCCTCCATTTTTTAAGGCAGTGGTTTCCAACCTTTATGTTACTGCGCCTCATTTTGAAAAAAAATATCTATGCGCCTCCCCATCCTTTATTTCATATATTTCATAGACACGTTTAAATGGGTAATTATATATTTTAAACTGTTCGCGCCTCCCTTTGCAATAAATAGTCCACGCCTCCCAGGTTGGAAATCGCTGGTTTATGGACTTCCAAACAAGTGACAATCTGGATAACATTTCGCGACCCTAGTACTACAAGGTTATATGTGAAAAGTTTTGACGAAACAAAAATAACAATGTATATCAATAATGGTACTTGGAAGTCTGCCTCATTGTTACCTCTGTATCGTCAAAAAAATTCACATATAACCTTGTTACTAGTAGACGGGTCGCGAATAATAATTGATAGGAAAAGCATTTCTTAAATTTATTAAGAAAAACACAATAATATTCCTTTGTACTTATTTCCATTTTTATTTACCAAGATTAGGACCGGTTTCGCTCATGGCGAGCATTGTCAACTGATAAGAAATATAATTTAACAGTGCTATTTATACAACAACAAATTGAAAAAAAAGGTGTAATAAACCAGTGCCAACCTGGGATTCGCAGGTTTTTAGCAAATTTTTATTCTTTCAACATTCTTTGTGATAAAATATGAACATGTGAAATAAAAAAAACTCGGGGGTCCGCAGATTATAGTTTTCTGATTTAGGGGTCCGTAGCATGAAAAAGGTTGGGAAGCACTGTAATAAACCATTGACATTGAAAATAATTCCGCAAACTCTTGGGTTTTTGAAACCGATCAATTTAGAAAATTAGAAAAATTACCGGGATTAGAAAAATTGTCAATCCCGAAATCACAAAACGGGTCCGGGATCGAATGCCCTAATAGAGACCAACCCGTGCCAACTAGAGGTCTGCACGGGCCCGGGCCTGGCCCACGGGCTCTTACCCGACCCGGCCCGTGGGCCGGGCTCGGGCGGGTAAGCGCAATCGAGAGTCGGGCTCGGGCCGGGCCGGGCTTTGGAATTTGGGATATAATGTTGGGAAAAATATACCAAATTGAGGATTTCAAATTCCTCGGTGAGCTAAAAAAAAAAAAAGGACTTTCGGAGATAATCTGGGGAAAAAGTATACCAAATCGAGGATTTCAAATTCCTCGGTGAGCTAAAAAAAAAAAAAAGGACTTTCGGAGATAATCTGGGGAAAAAGTATACCAAATCGAGGATTTCAAATTTCTCGGTGCTTCGGGTCGGGTTCGGGTAACAAGTGCGGCATTAGACTCGGGCCCGGGCCGGGTCGGGCGTGAGTTTTTCGGGCTCGGACCGGGTAGTTTTGTAAAATTTTGGCCCGTGCAGACCTCTAGTGCCAACGCAGATCGGTGTTCTATCGATAAATGGGTTATACCATGTTATACAGATCGATATGGTACCATTACAGTTTATGGAGCTTAATGGTACCACAAAGGTAATATGTGACCGATAACCATTGTGTAAAAAAGAGAAACTTTTAATTCTATATGTCCCACCGCGAGTGCCTTATTGTTCTTAAAGGGCAATTTTGCGTGGGAGGGCAGCCGGTGAGTGCTCTCGGTCCCACGGCCGATCAAAGAAAAGCGATTTAAGTGGGCCACTACACTCCGAGGCATTCTGCTCTTTACGACACCGTTTCCGCGTCTCGCGGAGCGTCGATTAACGAAATATTTATTCATGATCTGGTCCGCAATACGTGTTAAATTTTTATCATAACTTCTTTTTGATGTATCGTAAAAAAGCAATAAATTATTAGTTGGTTGCATATTTATGGAATGCGTCACAAAAACCAGTCCAGGGCAATGTTCCCTCTAAGAATCTGAGACGAGGTGCTTAGCGCAGAAAACCAAAAAAAATGTGCAGTTCAAATAATAATATTAACATTTATACCAGGTGTTCCCAACCTTATTCGCATTATTCCCCTTTCGACGTTGTTAATAATATAATACCCCCTACACAAAAGATAGTCTAACTAAATAAATAATATACATACATAAACTATTAATAATAACACATTATTAGTTTGTACTTCATTCTACTTTATTTAATAGGTCAGGACCGGTTTCGCTCATTGCGAGCATTGTCAACTGATAAGAAATATAATTTAACAATGTTATTTGTACTAAAATGAAAAGATGTAAACAGCAATTGGCATTGAAAATAAATTACCAATTACATTATATGTGATTCTAAAATAACTCTTCTAACATAGAATCTAACATAGAATCACTTATAATGTAATTGGTAATTTCTTTTCAACGCCAATTGTTGTTTACAACTTTTCATTTTTGTATAAATAGCATTGTTAAATTATATTTCTTATCAGTTGACAATGCTCGCAATGAGCGAAACCGGTCCTGACCTATTAAATAAAGTGGAATGAAGTACAAAGGAATATTGTGTTTTGATTTTATATAATGCCTTTCCACCAAGTATTGACAGTGAACACCCTAAAAGTGAATATACATAAACGTTGTTTTTAATCTCTATTTTTATATATTTGATGTAGATATTTATTACATAATATTATAAATGAATTGAAGTGATTGTTTCACTAACTAATTACTAAAAAAACAGGGAATTCAAAAATGTCGTCCATGTGTAATAATATGTTAAGTGATTTTATGAATAATAATTGATTAACATGTCACGTTGTATTTAAAATAATACTTTACACTAAAAAAATGGCGATTCAACGACTCACCTCTTGAAACTCACCCCAGAGGGGGGGAAATTCTCCACAGGTTGGGAACCCCTGATTTATACAATCGTCAATGTGGCATTATTTAATAACTGCTGTTACTTGTTACTTACATAAATACGGTGATTATTACATATACATATATAAATATATAATTGGTTGATGCTTAGCTTGAAGGGATACCAAAAAAATATTCAAAAATCGTTAACACTCGGGTACCGAAACGTCGAAAATAGGATCGTGAATCGATGGGGTACAAGTGGCCCAAGAAATATTTTCATAATATTTGCGTTGCAATGATAGAGGTATCATTGTAGATTACAATAATTATTGGCTTCAATAGATATTATTGGTATTTAGCGAACGGTTGAAATAAGAATAATTCTGCAATACGAATGCACCCCATAGATACACGAAGGTTAACAATAAATAACGTCAAAACATTTGAAGAAAGGAATTATGAAGTTAAATTAATTAATATATCTCTTTTTCGAAGTGCACGGTAAAATAGTTGTGTCCATATATTTTTTTTACATTGTGTTCAAAATGTTTCCCCGACTTCTCATGGCACCTTATTACCAACATGCCTGACATGTCAAAATAACTCGTTCAGTCTACGCCAGTGTTTCTCAACCTTTTTGGGAACGTGGCCCCCTTTTAGTGTCTTTATTTTTCTGTGGCCCCCATACCCTTTCCATGAAAATTATAATTTCAAAAACCCACCTTTTTTTATAGCTCTTCCGAGATTTTCGAATCTAGAATGCCAGTAATTTATTTTATTTACGGATTTACAAAAAATAGCTGCGCGACGTCCGCCATTATGCCCTTCCCTGTATCGTTTTATAAATGCCCGTGGCCCCCTTTTTGCTTCCCGGGGCTCCCCTAATCCCCGGAGGCTTCTCAGGGCCCCTCAGCTCCTTCCAAGGCCCCCTAGGGGGGCCTGGAGGCCCACTTTGGGAACCTATGGTCTACGCCTTTGACATTCAATTATCCTGTTAAAACATATCGATCAGTTGATGTATCCGAGTTCTTCTTTATAAAATCAGTTATGATAATTTGGTCATTATTTTAAGTAATTCATTGTAGTTTACAATAATGTTATGTTACAACAGTAGGGGTAATGGATATGATTACTGTAGAAAAGGGGGCGAATGCTTCAATAATATCCAAAAACCATATTGTTAGCAGGTTGATGTTATCAGATATTTGCTTTGATATCAATTAATATGAACTTAAGACGAACAATGAATCATCAAAATCAAATCGTGGTATTACTAAAATATTTTTAACTTTAACCACTTGAATACCAAGCGGTCACAGTTGGCCGGAACATATGCAAGCGAACACGGATGTCCAAGACATTTAAAAAATCAAATACTTGGTATTCTAATAGAATATAAGCAATATTTTGATGAATATGTGTAGTGCTATCTATACTGAGTCAATATAGGTTTTTAAAATATCGAATTCGAGTGTATATTAGGCAAAATTATTTTTCTCAAAAACACGCAGTATCTCTGGGACATATTAATGATTTATTTGCGGATTTATTCAAACGGCTAAATTGTGTTCTATTTGAACACACAATTTACTGTCGTCATCCATTCTTGGCGCAATAATTAATATATCAGTTGACTTGTAAACAACACATTATCACAATTCTAAATAAAACATCTTTATTATGAAGTGTCGATTTATTTTAATAATAATAAACAATTAATGAGGCCGGTGAAGATGATTTCTATTATGCTGGCAAGACATAATATATATTGCTTCATTTGATAAATAATTTATATATGAATATCTTAATTACGAGCGTAATGAATGCGAAGGTTAATGTATCGAGAGAGCCAGGACTGGTTTTTTAATGGCCCGCATTCACACATTAACAACGCAATTACTTACACTACAACTTACTAATTCGGAGTGGTTCCGAAATAATCCGTCGGCCACTGGTGCAGGGGGAACGAATATCAAGATAAATAGTTCATAGATATAATTAAAATATTAATAAAAACAATATTCCTTTGTACTTCATTCCACTTTATTAATTAGGTCAGGACCGGTTTCGCTCATTGCGAGCATTATCAACTGATAAGAAAAATATATAAACAGTGCTATTTATACAAATTTAAATTTAAATAAAAGGTGTAAGCAACTATTAACAATGAAAAGGATTTACAAATTACATTATAATTATACAAAATTAAAATGCTTAACACCTATAACATACAATTTAAAAAATCATCAAAGACTAATAGTAATAAGTAGAACTGAAATACCTTGATATTTTTACCCTATTACTTCTTAATAACATTTGTATTTAATTATATTTATAAATCTTTCAATATATTTAGCAATATACATCACATCCCTATTTCAATATTCTCAGTGAGCATATGACAATAATTGTATGTAATTTAAAAACACTGCACATACTAATTCGATGGTTCATAGGCAACGATACCGGTAGGTCGGTAAAATAATTATTTATGTCGCGACCCAAAGATTTAGAATGACTTTTATTGATACACGATTAATAATAAAAAATATATATAGCTTTATTAAATATTATTAATACTTGTATCAATATTATGCACAATGCTGATCGAAGAGTGAGTAAATCATGAACAAGTCGGCTTCACTTCAACCGTTTTGTGTTGCCATTAGTTCAATAGTAAAAAAAAACAGGGTTGCCATATTATGCCGAATAGATTGTCTTAGAATTGTTTTCTCGACTATGTCGACCCTTAATGTGTAGTATATGGACTCTTTAAACGGTAGCATCTCAACAAAAGTTGTTAACAATATGTAATTGGATTTTTTTTATTTCATCAAAAACACAACAGATATTTTAGATCCAAGCTACGCGACCATAGTCGAATGTCGAAAATTCTTTTTTTTTTATGCAGTCGGTGGTAACTTTGTGGAAGTTCATGTAAATACAAATTTTGTTTGTCTCGGTAGATTAAGATTATTTAAGATTTCGACTGAAGCTGCCTGGTGGAATTTCAATATTACATTTGAATCGTTAAAATTATGTACATTCACACAAGTTTTGACACTAACGTCCCGGGTTTCATCTTTCAGCATCTATATGCGTTCAACTGTACGAATGAACTTGAACTGACGTTTAGTAAATAAATGTATCGTGTTTATATACGAAATAAATGTGAATGTACATAATTTGAACGATTCAAATTTAAGATTAAGATTAATTGGAAAATATAATACATATTGTCGGTCATATGTTCAAATTGTCAATGCTATTATGTACCGATCTTCTTCGGTTGAAGTTTCTATGTTCGAATCCCAGCGTGGATTTTCATCAGACACTTTCATCAAACTAATTTTTAAATTGTTTAATGGGTGGTCTTTTAAAAGGCAGGGTAGTCAATAATGACTACATTCCCTTCTTCCCTCCTACTTATCAGATAATAAAAAAACCGAGGGAAGCGAACGCTAACCGAGTTGGCATTGCAGGTAGCTCATCTTCTTCGACTGCGGTTTCAACGGATTCGACTCCAAATACGGACCATTTCATAAAATTTACATTACAATAGATTTAAGGATTTGTAATCAAAGGTAATTTAGTCAACAATGACTAAATTCCCCCCAAATCATCGGATAAAAAAAAACTGCACGAAACGAAAGCTGTGAGCCCATATGCTGCACACTGGGAGCGAATATGTATGAAAATAATTCTTTCGATAATCGAAATCTTCTTATCAAGGACATGAAACAAATATATAATATACTATTTATAAAGTGATGATTGAAATAAATTTTGATATATGAATCATATACAAAATTTAATTAAAGTTTTTTAGCTTATCTATTCATCTTGGCTTGGTATTTCAAACGCGATTCTCTTGTCACAAACGATAAGTCATTGATTTATTGTCTTCAGAACAAATGCGGACTTAAATAATGGTAATTCATTAGTTTTTTTTGTAACAATATTTATGTCTAGCAATAAACAATTTATTCCAATCAATGTCAACGCTACGTTGGATATAATAAAGTTCTTCGACGACATTTATTGTGTTTTAATTAACGTTATCTGTAGCACGGAAAATAAATTTAGATAATAATTTATAAGTCTTCGAATAAGCGAATTTTTTAAATTATTCTTGCTTAAATTACGCGACAAAAAATTGGTGACCATTTTTTTTAATGAAATAAAGGAAATGTATAAAGAAGTGATTTATATGAGAAAAAACCTCAACTGAAATCAATGAAAAATGTCCAAATCAATTATCAATCTTACGGGTAAATTATAAACATTTTCGTTTAAATCTGTGACCGTTCCTAATGTGGTGCATATGTCATTTTAATGGAAAAATCTCAATAAAAAGATTTCTACGAGAATTACTTGTTACTCAGTAGGTTAACGTAAGGATATAATTATAGAACAAGAACATGATAAGTGGTCAAAAAATTGCTCATGCCATGAACTTGAACTGACATCATCCGTGCACTTGAACGCCTGAAGATGCCGAAAGGCGAAACCCGGGTCGTTAGTGACAAAATCTGTGAGAATGTACATAGTTTGAACGATTCAAATTTAATATTGAAATTCCACCAATTACCTTCAGTCGAAATCATAAATTAAAAAAGCTTAATTTAGATACTAATTCGGCATTTGCAGCTTTCATCCTTTTGATTGAACGTGTATCAAGTTTGATACATTGTGGTTATCGAAAGAATGCTGTTTTGAAAAAACTGTGGGTTACGTCCTTTTTCCTTTCCGCACTCGATATGTTTAAGACAGTGATGCACAAACGCGGCCCGCGGGCCGCATGCGGCCCTTTTTGAATTTTGTGGCAGCCCTTAAATCTCTTTCTTAAACATACTTTTTTCACGTAAAACATTTATTAAACAAATGTAAGCAAGCTTTTTCTTCAATGAAGGAGAATAAATCGGTTAATAGAAACAGGCTTACAAACATTATGTCAAATTAAAAAAAATAGTTAAAAATTAACAAAGCCCATGAACGCATTAACTTATGAATTGCATATAAATATTTCACAATGAAATGATTTTTTTGCATGGCTTATATATTTTCTAAATAACACGGTCAAAATAGTAAAATGGAACCTATTACTCATTTATCTAAATTCACTTGATCTTTTTTACACGATTTTAAGGCTGTTTTACATGGAACATACATATTTTCTGTATAAAAAAAGGATTGAGCGTACTTTAAATCATTTTTTTCTTTGCGGCCCGAACCCACGATAAATTTGTTTTATGCGGCCCGCTAGAAGGTAAAGATTGTGCATCACTGGTTTAAGACGATACCGGGTGTTCCTTCTATTCTATAAACACGTCTAGATTATCATTGTATTTTTGAGAAACCAATGTAACGTGTAAGTCAAAGGAAAGAAGATGTTCAAAGCATGTGCATGAGAACAAAAACCTTCTTAGTTTTGCAATACAGAAGAAATTATTGTTTCCCAAACTTATTGTGCAATGGAACACTTTGCAAATATGGAAATGTTACCGGAACACAGCTAAGTTTTAAGTCGGGTAATTCAAAATAAAAATATATGTTTTTAAATCACTTATTAATTATTGATTAATTATTTTTAAAACACGTTACATACAAATATGAGTAAATAAAACTCTTAGTGGCTCAAAATCTCCAGCTGTACCTATTTGACGTTTTAAACATCAGTGAAGATTTTCCACCTGTGTGGTCCAGTGGTCAACGTCGTTGGCCTCGGCTACGAAGGGCACGGGTTCGAATCCCAGTTCGTGCAGTTTTATAAATTGATTTTTCAATCGATTTTTGAATTTCTGTTCAAAGGCATGGATGTGCGTGATGTCTTGAATTCCCTCCTCCTGCCCATCCTATCCCACGAATCGAGAGCGATTAGCTAAACACTAGTCCTGTCATATCCTTATCCTTCTATTCCTACTCTCTTTGTAAAAAGAGAGGTTGATCAACTGAGTAACAAGCAGTTATCAGTAGAAACACATATGTTGAGATAAACTCCATTAGGAGTCCATGTGCTCCACATTGGGAGCGGACATGGCAAAAACAAGATTTTCCTTGATGAAGAAGTAGAAGATGCTTAAATGTGTTTCAGTGTATTTTACTAACGCAAATTTTCGCAGAACACCTATGTAGGTCCCACGGAACATAGTTTGGGAAACCCTGCACTACTGAATGAACTTGTTCCCAATTTCCACCGATGGATAGATTCAGGGCTTGGCAACACGTAACGGTAATTCATAAATGTATTATCACAATCCGTGTAAAAGATCTGGCCAGTTGTGGCGAAAGAAATAAGAGGCAGGCAGCTTTCGTGTGGTGTCTCAAGACCCTCTTAATGGCCGGCCGATTAAACTCGATTTCTGCCCACGCTTCTTCATCCAATATGGAAATCAATGCAGGTTTTGCCGACACACCGACATGTAGTCGCTTATATAAGTTAGCACACAGAAAGTGCAAGAGATTATATTACAATGTAGCGCAACTCTTATACATCCGATAACACCAGGCGTACGTTCCATGGCCATAGAACATGGCAGAGGAGATGTACATTGACTGAATTGGCATTTACTCGGTAGAACTACACTGTAATCAGGTGAAAATGTATCGAAGTATTTTATTAAGAAAACACAGTATTCTTTTGTACTTATTTACACTTTTAATATCAAGATCAAGACCGAATTCGATTAATCTCACACCAGATTAATAAATTTATTAATCTGGTATGACATTTTAATTCTATGTTAGATGTGTTTAACATTTTAATTTTGTGTTATTTTAGAATCACTTTTAATGTAATTGGTAATTTCTTTTCAATGCCAATTGATGTTTATAACTTTTCATTTTTGTATAAATTCTTCTTCTTTGGCCATGTTCGCTCCCTATGTGGAGCATATGGCCGCCACGCGGCACCTCCGTGTTTCCCTGTCTCCTGCCAATTGCTTTGCTTCCTCCCATGACATGCCAGCATCCCTCAGTTCCGCCGAGTACATCCTATGGATAGTACCCGACGGACGTCCGGGACGCCGGAATCCCACCGGTCGAAAGAAAAGGCAGGCAGGATTGAGGCTTTCCGGAGGCATCCGCAGCATGTGACCCAGCCAGTTCCAACGTCTCTCCATAACCACTGACGTGACAGGACGCTGTCTTGTACGCTCCCTTATCTCTGAATTCCTCGCAAAATCAAATTTGTATAAATAACATTGTTAAATTATATTTTTTATCAGTTGACAATACTCGCAATGAGCGAAACCGGTCCTGACATGTTAAATAAAGTGGAATGAAGTACAAAGGAATATTGTGTTTTTATTAACATTGTTTTTCAATCGTTTGGCCGCGTTCCAAGAGCGGTCCACGTGTTATTTAGTCTGGGCAAAAAAAAAACTTTTATATCTGTTTTACTGACGTCTGATCATTGATTAATTTTACGCTGGACATCGCCAGCGACATAAGAAACTATGCAATAAAACTAATAAACCCAGTTACAAGAACGAGATCGATGTTATCTTTATGGCGCGCTTGTTGATTGCCCCAAAAGCTGAGCGATCGGTGTGTTAAATTCCCTGCGACGACACTTAAATGCGGTTTTTATTACCCCCGCTTTGGGATACTCTTTTAATTAGTGACGGTCGAGAAGACACTGATAAGGAGATGGAAACGGAATGGTAGTTTGGTGTTGAATTAAGACACCAAAACAAAAACGAGCTGAGTGATTCGATCAATTCTTTTTTGTTGTCGTGTTTAAACCGACATTTTGGTACCATAGACCAGCGTTCTTCAACCTAAGATCCGCGAAGACTTTTGTTTCGATGTTGATACAAAATGGTGAATAAACTGCCATCCGATATCTTTAACGTGTCGGCTATCTCACGCAACTTCAATTTTCGATCGGTCAAAACTATTTTAATTTGTGGAATTTTTTGATGTTTTCTAGAACAACTGCCGAATTTAGGCAACCAGAACGTTATGTTATGTTCAGAAATCATGCAATGAGCGTCCAAAAATCAGCAAACCACTTCTCTAACATTTGTCTCGATGTAACAGACTCCGAATAACACTTATCAAGCCATTGCTTTGCTTGAAAGGTATTTTTTCCCATTAAAAAAGCGATGCTTTGTCAACACACAAAATTCAGATTTTTCCATTGTTTTGAAAATTACAAAAGTAGCGTCACTAAAACCACTGTAACTTGTGAACTAAACGTAAATAGTTATGAAATTTTGATTTGTATTATTTGAAGGTTGGTACTTCCTGAAAATCATATGAATTTGTTAATAGTGGCGCAATCTATATGTCATTCTACAAACATATTGAGTGATGTTGGTTGACGCCGGTCAGCGAGATATTTTTCCAATTTTTACCGGTCCGTGGATGTAAAAATGTTGAAGAATACTGCCATAGACAATTCAAGTTATCGCGGTCTTAAATACACTATCGTTCGTTTACTGCATTACTAGGTTAACTCACGTTTGGTATACTGTACAGAGAATTCACATTAAAATTTGAATTCACAATTTCTTTTGAAATAACAATGTTTGTTACATGAAATATCTAACGACTGTACAAGTTTATTCTGACATATCGGCAAAAGAACTTAACCGACACAATTCGATGCATTTTAGTGTTTTGACTGGTTATCGTCTGTTCCACGTGGACCCCGGTTGAAAAATGTTGATCCAAAAAACTGGACAATTGTATTGTAGTATCAGGATTAGCATTGACCATATATTACTATTTACTAACCGGTCTTAAGGATTTTTTTTTCGAACTTAATTTTAAAAGAACCTTCTCCTATAAATTTTATAAAAATAAAAGCCTATAAAGCTATTATACTATCTTAGACGAAATACACGACCAAAATTTTAAATAAATTTATTGCATCGCAGAGTTGTATAGAACAAAAATATTTGCATTTTTTTCGTCAGTTTTTTCAATGGGGTAATATGAAGTGTTTACTGTACGTGTAATATATTTACTGACTCACATTTGAACTTTTCAACACTGTCACTAACAACCCGGGAATTGCTTTTCAGCATATTCAGCACGGATGATTTTGAACCGATAGTTATATCTAGCCGCCTGTGTGGTCGAGTGGTCAATATCGTTTGCTACCGCTACGGAGGGCACGGGTTCGAATCCCAGTACGGGCAGTTTTATAAATTGATTTATGAATTTCTGTTCGAAGGCATGGATGTATGTGATGTCTTGAATTCCCCCCTCCCACCCATCCTATCCTATGAACGGGGCGTATCGAGAGCGATTAGCTAACCACTAGTCCTGTCCTAGCCCTTTCCTTATATTCCTACTCTCTTTGGAAAAAGAGAGGTTGAGCAACTGAGTAACACGCAGTTCTCGTAGAAACACATCTGTTGAGATAAACTCCATTAGGAGTCCATATGCTCCATATTGGGAGCGGACATGGTAAAAAAAAAAAAAAGTTGTATCTCTCTATCGCAGTGGTTCTTAACCTGGGGTGCGGGAAGATATTTTTGGGGGTGCGGGAGAAGCCTCTAACAATATAAATTCTCTAGCAAAAAAATCGAAATACATTTTTAAATGGGGATGCGGAGACCTATTTTCAGATTCAAAGAGGTGCGGCTCCCTTAAAAAGTTAAGAGACACTGCTCTATCGAGTAGCTAATTACAAAACGTCTAAAAATTTACAAAATTTAATATTGAAATTCCGTCAAGCACATTTAATCAAAATTTTATAATTACTGTCATTTGACAATACCGGTGAAATACTGGAAACTATATTTTTATCCGGTACTGCAATCTGTCATTCGACTACATTGAAATGTAATAGACAACATTAAACGTACGTCATGATAAATGTAACGCTGTTATGATAAGATTGAAAGATGGTTGCATAATGAAGTCATTGAGTTCACATACTGAAGGAGCAGTACTGGCACTTCGAAACGAAGAAGCAGCAGATATTTATTTTTATTACATCAACAGGAGAGAAGGGTCATTGAGGATGGATGATCAAGTAATAATAATACATATAAACCTTCACATTGTGACGCACCAGAAGATTGATGGGCCCCTTTATGTGGTTAAAAATGCACTATCAATTATGCCTCAACCTATTACAAACGCATATCGGAATTGTATCAAAATAAAATAAATACACCAAGTATTAGGGGTTACACTTTTAATGTGTTTTTTGTCAATACATGGTGGAAAGGCATTAAATTTAAAAAAAAAACACTATTTTATACTTATTGCACATTTATGAACATTTGAGGATAATTGTCAAACAAATTGATAATCAGGGCCTTAGACTTTACATTGGTGATCCAAAAACCGATGTGGTATTTACTATCCGAAATAGTAGTGCATTTTTTTCTATTTAACGCGGTGGAACGGCGTTCCGGCACATTTTTTATTGGCATTTTAAATGTTTCAGATCATAAGACGGAAAATTTTATTTTTAATTAACTTAAGAAACTTTTGAATATGAGAGCGATTAGTAAATCACTAGTCTTGACCTAGACATATTCCTCTATCATTACTCTTTTGAACAAACGAGAGGAAAAGCAATTTTGTAACAAGCAGTTCTCGTAAAAAAAACTTCTGTTGAAATACTTCTATTAGGAAGCCATATGCACCACATTGGGAACAGACATAGTTTTAAAAAAAAGCTTGACATAAAAGTGAGATTCGGCATCCATTTTTTGTTTAAAAAAAAGCACTGCGAAATAGTATTTGACAATTTGCTTGCATGAATATTTTTGAAATATATTTTCTTTAAATTAATAAAAAAAAAATAGCAGACAGGCGGGTTTTAAATGGTTGATAATGCTCGTCATGAGTGAAACCAGTCCTGATTTTTTAAAAATAAAATTGGAATTAGTTCAGATACGTATTTTTTTTTTAATTTGAAGGCTTACTATAAAGTATTGAGTGTTTTTTTTTAAATGAAAACTATCCGTGACCTTGTAAGCTCCCACATAGTCCCGACTGAAGCCTTTGTTTATTATCTAATCATTCAGATCATATCTCAAACAGGTACTAATAAATCTGTTTATGCGCTAAAGCAACCGAGTTAAATCTCCCTTTTAACAGGTCAATAATCACGCAGCAATAAAATTACAAGCGTTCAAAACGAAATAATGCCATTAACTTTTTAAAAATACGACTAACTCCCACCCCCGAACAGTTCAAACACTAAGAAGATGAGTAAATAATTCTATTCATACAACAGCCCTAAAAGAACAAAAAAAAAGAAGCAATACAGCGCCCGTGTTCCTTTTTTGAATCCTTTGTTCGTTACCAATTGAAACGCGGTATCGTGTTCCAACAGGTATCACACGAAACTCTCGGTGTGGCCAGGAATGCCAAATAATAATAAAAAATGATAACACTAAAAAATGAAATAAAAAAAGAGAACGAAGAAGAGCAAACATACGGCGGAGTGCGAGAGAGAATGTGTGTGCGCGCCAGTTGTACATAGTTGTATATGTGAAGGTGTAAACAATCACAGATATCATTCTCAATGAACGAAATTTACATAAACATTTTATTCGATTGAGTTTGAATTTCATTCTGAATTGAAGCACACTACCAAACAACCAGTGGAATAACTAAAAAATAATTTAAATTTAATATATTCTGGTTTGTATGGCGTAGCGATTAACGTTGTGTGTTTCCGTACCAGATTTCATGGGTTCGAATCCCAGTACGAACAGCATTTTTTCGATTGATTTATCGATTTCTGTTCGGAGGCATGGGTGTTTGTGATGTCTAAAAATTCCCACCCATTCCAATCCTTTAATAATAAGCGTAGAGAGAGCGGTTGGTTAACCATTAGTACTGTCATGGCCTTATACTTTCTTCCCTACTACTCTCATTAAAAATGAGTGGTTGAGCGACTGAGTAACAAACAGTTCTCATAGAAAGACTTCTGTTGAGATACCTCCATTAGGAGGCCATATGCTTCACATAGGGAGCAGATATGTATAAAAAAAAATATTATTAAAAATGAATTTCCAAAATTAAAGTATAATTTCTTGTATCTGTAAAGATCTGTAATTTTGTTAAATAAAACAAATATTTTTTTTTGAAAATCACCGCTGTCTGCCGAAAGTATTCGATATTGGCCTAAAAGTATTTTCTTCAAGGCGAGTTTTAAAAACGCAAGGTTCCTATTTGGGTCGCAACTCTTGAATTGACATACCGTCGTGAGACGGTGGTCTCTATTGTAACACTAATATGATGCAAAGAGCCGCAAATAATGATCGTGGCTGACGACATCGATGATGGAATATTAAATCACAATACGAGAAAATTAATACAGCGTAAAATATATTCTAAAAAAGTAGGATATTTACCATAAGGTGGAGAAAACAATATTAAATACACAAAGAGTTTAATAGGGTAAAAATATCTAAATATAGGGTAAAAATATCAAGATATTTCAGTTCCACAGTTATTTATATGTTATATGTTGATAGCTATTTCGGCTTTCGCCATCGTCAGAACTATGCTTTATAATTCATACATAGTTCAAGCATATAGCATAAAGCCGAAATAGCTATCAACATATAACATATAAATAACTGTGGAACTGAAATACCTTGATATTTTTACCCTATTGAAATGGAGTTCCACCAAGTAAATGCCAAATCAATAAATAATAATAATAAAAAAATCTAAGTATTTCAGTTCTACAGTTTTTACTGTAGAACTGAAAGTTTTTACTGTAGTTTACAGAAAACTGTAGAACTGAAATACTTAGATATTTTTACCATATTAAAATGGAGTTCTACCAAGTAAATGCCAAATCAATAAACAAAGAGTTCATTTTAAAATCTCAAGATGTGTTAAACATTTTAATTTTGTGCTATTTTAGAATCACTTTTAATGTAATTGGTAATTTCTTTTCAATGCCAATAGTTGTTTATAACTTTTCATTTTTGTATAAATAGCATTGTTAAATTATATTTTTTATCAGTTGACGATGCTCGTAATGAGCGAAACCGGTCCTGACATATTAAATAAAGTGGAATGAAGTACAAAGGAATATTGTGTTTTTACTAATATAATGCCTTTCCACCAAGTATTGACAGTGAACACCCTAAAAGTGATTAATTTTAGTGACGCGCTGTGTTCTAAGCTATCGTAGTTCTGTAATCAGAGGTTCAAATCTTCCAACGACACACATTGATTGTTCAGATCGTTAATTTATTTGTATCCAAATGCAACAATTTGTGCGATTGTATCATCTCTTGCTACGCTGCCCTTTATAGTGGTTATCAAAAGTAATTACATGAACAACTCAATTACGTATTTGTTTAATGTTCTGCATCACCTTTTAGAATTCAATTCTTGAGCCGTCAACAGGTTTCTACAACTTGGCGTAAATATATGTACATACAGTAGAATTACGCGATGGCTTGAAATATTCGTCGCAAATCCCCCAATTGCACTGCCGCATTCCATTGTCGTTGCTACGAGACGGTCGTCTGTGCGCATACAGTCAAATGTTGGCTAGCGTATGTGTATTCAACACGTGCCAGGCTATACACGTATAGCCGGACGACTGCTGTGTATTGAATTTTGGCGCACTTTGCATTTTATCACGTAGTAACTAAATATTTCGTCCATATTTTTTTTTTGCAAAACTAAAGGAATTCCTAGTTTTGCATTTTTCGCGGATAAAACCAAATCCCTAATTTTGTATGAGATTCACTCCCCCAATTAAACTACCCCGAATTACACTGTCCCGTCTTTATGTAAATATGGGTTTTACTGTATTGGGAATCAAATTGGCTGTGAATAAAACCGCCATTATACTTCTTGTGTCTTTAATTAATGAGCGTATCAGTTTCAATTTATTTATCAGGAGAGCCGAATGTTTGGATACTTTTTAACGAAATTTTAATTAACATAATCGATAAATATTAAATGACATTTAGTAAGATAATTAAAATCCTGCGATCTGATTGGCTCTCAATGACTTTGCCGATATGATGACGCCGTCGGCTGCGTACAGCATTACCTGACGCTATGGTAAGGAACTAACTCGGGTCCCATTGGTCTAAAAATTAATACAAGTAAGACTAATGTTATGTGTAGCCAAACCTGAGAAAGAGAGCTAGCCCAGTCGTATAGGAATGGCTGGAGCCACATTTACTTCAATGCACTGTCTGTGACAACACACAGATGGTTACAGAAATTCATAAATCGATTGATAAATCAATTTGTAAAACTGCTCGTAATGGGATTCGAACCCGTGACCTCCATAGCGGTAGCCAACGACGTTGACCACTCGATCACACAGGCGGCCAAAGAACCATTTTTTTTTAAAACCATGTACGCTCCCAATGTGGAGCATATGGACTCCTAATGGAGTTTATCTCAACAGAAGTGTTTCTACGAGAACTGCTTGTTACTCAGTTGCTCAACCTCTCTTTTTCCAAAGAGAGTAGGGATAGAAGGATAGGACAGGATTAGTGGTAAGCTAATCGCTCTCGATATGCCCCGTTCATAGGATGGGATGGTTGAGAGGGGGGAATTAAAGACATCACATACACCCATGCCTTTGAACAGAAATTCATAAATCGATTGAAAAATCAATTTATAAAACTGTCCGTACCGGGATTTGAACCCGGGTCCTCCGTAGCCGAAGCCAACAGCGTTGATCACTCGATACATCGCAAAAAAACAGATGTTAGATACTGGGTGCCTCATATTAATTTCAGTCATAGCATGGGTATAATGATTTTCGTTGTTTATCAATGTTGGATTTTTTTTAAATTATTTATATTGTACACAAATATGTCATATTCTTCAACTGAGCTTAACAAGGTCGTACTATATTATTTGCTGGCGATCAAGACCAATAAATTAACTTCGTAAATCGATATTATTATTTTCAATATCACGACTAAGTCGATCCAACAGCGGCGCGAAAGCCTTCGGTTATTTAGCGCAAGGTTTGAGAGCCTGAAAAACGGCGCTGGAATTCGAAAAAAAAGCGGCCTGCAGGGTGCGGGGGGAGGTTTGAAAATCCGCGTCGACCAGTTTTTGCGCCGGCGTGAGGCAATGCACCCGGGCGAGGCAGGTGAAATGGCCATAGGAATGCGCCTGCGAACCGAATTCCAAGCGCAGCACTGGATTAAACAGTATCTCAATACTATAGCCGAGCGTGGCAAAACCAAACCAACTGATAAGCTAATAAGGCTATCACAGATATAGTATGAATTGATCCCAAACGCCCGTTTTTGACGCGCAGTGTATAGTTCTAACGATGGCGAAAGCCGAAATAGCTATCAATTAATAAGTGTAAAAACTGTAGAACTGATAAGGACTGTGGAGTCGGAGTCGCGGTATTTAGGCTGGAGTCCGAGTCGTGAAAAATGAGCGGCTCGATTTTTTTTTTGAAAAATATATTTAATTATGTGTATTTAAACGCCTGTGTGGTCGAGTGGTCAACGTCGTTGGCTTCGGTTACGGAGGTCCCGGGTTCGAATCCCGGTACGGACAGTTTTATAAATTGATTTTTCAATCGATTTATGAATTTCTGTTTGAAGGCATGGATGTATGTGATGTCTTGAATTCCCCCCTCTCACCCATCCTATCCTATGAACGGGGCGTATCGAAAGCGATTAGCTAACCACTAGTCCTGTCCTAGCCCTATCCTTATATTCCTACTCTCTTTAATAAAAGAGGTTGAGCAACTGAGTAACAAGCAGTACTCGTAGAAACACTTCTGTTGAGATATGAGAACTCCATTAGGAGTCCATATATCTAAAGGAGGTATCTCAACATAAGTTTTTTCTACTTGAACTGTTTGTTACTCAGTCGCTCAGTCGCTCAGTCTCACTTTTTCCAAAGCGAGTAGTATGGAAAGAATGAATTGACATAACAAACACCCATTGAATTGAATTGAATAATTCTCCAATTCACTGTAATCTGACCGGGAATTGTACCCAGACCTACCTGATTGGTAGAGCTCTAACTAACTGGGCCACAGCGGCCGAATTTTTACCCTATTATAATGGAGTTCACAAAGTAAATGCCAAGTCAATTCATGTATAAAAAGACTTTCCATAAAATGGAAAACTTACATTCAGTCGGTCAAGTGGTCAACGTCGATGGTTTCTGTCACAGTCTCGAGAAACAGATTTCTGTTCCAAGGCATGTGTGCTTGTAATGTATGCAGTTCCCTCTCATCCATCCGTCCCTAATCCCGAGACAAAACGAAAGCGATATTGGCTAATCACTAATCCTGTCCATACCCTATCATTATATCCATAATCTGTTCGAAAAAGAGCGGTTGTAAAATTTCAGTAGGAGTCTATATTGTTCCACATTTGGAGCAGACTGGTTTGGAAGCCAATTCATTAAAGGGTTGAAGGATATTTTTACAGTATTTAAAATTAAGGATCTCAACAGAAATAGTTTTATAATTACTGATTGTAATCACCTGTAAGTTAAATAGCTGTCAATTTTTGGAGGAAAGTGCATTAAAATAATCCTGATCTTTATTTAAAAAAATAATAAATAAGTAACCATGTTATTATTTTTAGTTGCAAAATTTAGGCGCTTAAAATTTTTCTTTACAAAGGGCAAATAACGATGGGTAGAATCTGTTTTTAAGACAGTTAATAAGAAGTATTTTAACAAGAGCACTTTATCTCAATCGTTATATTATATTTATTTAGAAGTAATTTTGTAACGCAATTTTACTATTCTACGAAAATAGGATGAGGCAATTATAATAAGTCCACGTTAAACAGCGTTTGTTAAAATTAATAAGCTAAAAAGTGATATCGAAGGTCCCGGTATATTTTCTTTTTTACATAATTTCCCTTAAATTAACTAGAATTTTAAGATACGCAAATTTAATATAAAATTAAAAATAACTTTGATTATTCCACGTATTGTGCGACTAACTGTGACACGTGTTTCGCCTCTTTCAGAGGCATCCTCAGAATTACTATCGCAAAATTTGCTTAAGTAATGAAGCAAGATTGATTCATTTCGATTATATGACCCCCTCCTTGCTTCCCTAAAAAGGAAAAAAACTCAAACTCCATTTTGTAATATCATAATTTAAATGTTAGAATCAATCTTGCTTCATTACTTAAGCAAATTTTGCGATAGTAAGTCTGAGGATGCATCTGAAAGAGGCGAAACACGTGTCACAGTTAGTCGCACAATACGTGGAATAATCAAAGTTATTTTAAATTTTATATTAAAATGAACTTCCACAAAGTTACCGCCGAAACCATCGAAAGTACGCAAATTTAAGTCACGGATTTTTTTGGAGATAAAATGGCACTACTTTTGGAGATTATCAATAACTTCATAAATAAGTAATTTAATCTCCAATATTATTTGAATAATGAACGTCTAAATTTAAGTAATTTTTACATAGATTGTCTTCTTATAGAAAATAAAAATAATTCATACATTAAAGCGTTTAACTTAATTTGATATACGTTCGTTTTTTAAAAGCATTACATGTGCAAGGTTACAGTATCGATTATGTATACAACTCTACTCGAGCTAAAAACGTGTTGATAAAAATTAATTATTATCGTTTATTGATCGCAACTTGGTTACGTTGGATTGCCAAATAAATAAACGTCACGTGTGGTGGTGGGGGGTAAACCGACTTCAAAATTTAAACTACCGACCCGTCATTTATTTAAGCCTGAGTAAATATTTCGTTAGTGCCCACTCAACCCTAAGATATTCAAAAATGCGTAGCTTTAGTTTTTAAATACAAATGTCGATCAAAGGTTTCCGAGAACGATGAGCAACGAAAATTTATTCAAGCTAACTTTGGTAATAAATCATACGAAATCACAAGTGGGGTTGGGTAAAAAGCGAATTATAATCCAGGAATTTCACCCTTTTCTGTGGAGGCGAGTCGATCAACAAAAGCTGCGGGAGGCATTCATAATATCAACCGGTAGTGAATGGTATTCTAGTCTCACGGACAGCTGCGGAAAACCGTTGGCAAAAGGAGCGCTTAACAACTATTGATTTAGAATTAACTTAGTAGTTCTCAATTATAATAATATGTATATAGCAAAATATAGGATTGGAAAATAAGTAGTTAACAACTATTTCGGCCTCCCTTCATCGTCAGTATTACGTTGAAACGTACTTCTGTCAATTTAATGTGTACACTGTCGATAAGATATTAGGTTAAATTTCAACTAGTGAATTATTTTGTTAACAAAAACAAATTAATTATGGCACATAATTGTTAACTATGCTGCCATAACTAATATATATACATACAGTGAAATTCAAAGAAAATTAAAGTAATGAATCGTTGATAAAAAAATATTAATAACGTGGTTCAATGGTGATCTTGATGACACGTGTGTCGCCTTTTTAAGAAACACCTTCAGACTATTGATTGAATTGGCATTTACTTGGTAGAACTCCATTATAATAAGGTAAACAATATCAACGTATTTAGTTCTACATTTTTTTTTTATATAAAATGAGTTTATAGCTATGTCGGCGTGCGTCATCGTCAGAACTATTTTTAAGCTTGCATATACTTGCAGCTTTCTTACCTTCAGACTAACTCAATTATAAGATTTTTATTTATAACGTTCAATTAAACTTTAAATTTAAGCTTTTCGACTTCAACTGAACGCGGTCAGAGGGTTGTGTTATTAGATATCGTGTTTTTTTTTTTTTAACCATGTCCACTCCCAATGTGGAGCATATGGACTCCTAATGGAGTTTATCTCAACAGAAGTGTTTCTACGAGAACTGCTTGTTACTCAGTTGCTCAACCTCTTATTTTTCCAAAGAGAGTGGGAACCTAATCTAACCTAACCTAACCATGTCCACTTCCAATGTGGAGCATATGGACTCGTAATGGAGTTTATCTCAACTCAACAGAAGTGTTTATACGAGAACTGCTTGTTACTCAGTTGCTCAACCTCTTCTTTTTCCAAAGAGAGTGGGAATAGAAGGAAAGGGCTAGGACAGGACTAGTGGTTAGCTAATCGCTCTCGATACGCCCCGTTCAAAGGATAGGATGGATGGGATGGGGAAATTCAAGACATCACATACATCCATGCCTTCGAACAGAAATTCATAAATCGATTGAAAAATCAATTTGTAAAACTGCCCGTCCTGGGATTCGAACCCGTGCCCTCCGTAGCGGTAGCCAACGACGTTGACCACTCGACCACACAGGCGACAGATATCGTGTCAGGAAATGTAAATCTCAAGGTCAAGTACAATAGATTTTTAAAATACTTCATTTTTAGAATAATGTACTAATAAAGACCAACGGTTGCCCATGGCTGGAAGACAACGATGATGTATATAGTAACGCTGTCCACGGGCAAAAGCTTATGACAAAAGACCAAGAGGAATTTTATTTCGACTCTCGTCACGCGAAAGCTCGCTCAAATAGAATGCCCCTACAACTGCGTGTCTGATGATAACGATAAGTTCGAAATAGAAAATTTCTCAATAGTAAAAGAGAATGACACGACGACTAGAGTTAGTCGGACCGTTAAAGACGGTTAAAATAAGATTCGTCACTGTTTGAATTGTCAGTATAAAAAATAAAAAAAAAATTACTTAAGTTATTTTTATTTACTACTAACCGGTTGCCGGCAAGCGTTGCAATTGGCTTATAAAAAAACGGTTATCGAATGTCAATATTGTTCAAAAACCGGTTTATCCGGTTTTCGAAGTTTTACAAAAATGAATAATTCAATTAAATAGCGAGAAAAAGCTCAAATTTTTATGTAGTTTATTTATATACATAATGCACATAACGAAAATTTTTTTGGTGTTACTCTTCAGAAAATATGATTCAAAAAAACACAAAGCGTCCACTGATCGTTTTGTAACAAAATTTCCTTATACCGAAAATACCGTTCCTCTGGGTAATGTTGTGGGGCATATGGTCTTTCAGCCATCAAATAAAAGATCCAAATTTTCTGCCCTTTTGTTTATAGACTCGTTTATAGAAAATTCGGCACAATCGGTTACGAAGTTACAAATTTTGGCAAAAAACCGGTTTTTGAAAACCGACAAGCCCTAGATGCAATGCACTCAAAGAAAAAGTGTTTGTGTTTATTGAAAGTGCATGTCTTCTTTTTCTGACTGTTTGACGTTTGCTGCCGATTGTCTATGGTACGGTACACGCGCCACCTACTGTAATTGAATTGTACTACTTCTATAACCTTCGCGCAAGTTGCATGAAAGGTATGGCAGACGTACAAACATTGATTTTTATATATAAAGCCTACTGTAAGTAAATTTTAATATGCCTATAATCTTTGCGCAAGTGCAAGCAAATTTTTTGTCAAAGTTTTATTGCAATCGAATGAACGGTGTGGCAACGCGTAAAATACGAACAAACAAACATTCATTTTTGTATATTAGATTTTAAAGACTTACAATATTGTCATTCGTTACCGAACTGGAAAATGTATGGTTCTGAGTAGCAACAAATGAAAAAAATGAGCCTTTAGGTTTAGGCCTCTACCGTACATATGTTGTGTTACATTTTTTATCTATGACCGCTCCCAATGTGGAGCATAATGAAGACTAATAGAATTTACCTCAACATAAGTGTTTCTACAAGTTTTTCAACCTCTCCTTTTCAATGATAGTATTGATTGAAGGATAGGACTAGTAGTTAGCTAATCACGCTCGCTACACCCGTTTTTACTATAGGATGGGTGGGGAGGAATTCAAAACATACGCATCCATGACTTTGGACAGAATTATATATCAATTTATAAAATTACTCCGGATTGGTGTCCGAACCCGTGAATTAATAATTAACGAACAAAATAATAATAAGAAAAACACAATATTTCTTTGTAGATATTTCCACTTTTATTTACAAAGATCAAGACCGGTTTCGATCATGGCGAGAATTATCAACGGATAAGAAATATAATTTAAGTGTAATTTATACAGAAAAAATGAAATAAGCAATTGTATAAATGACACTGCTTAATTATATTTCTTATCGGTTGATAATGCTCGCCATGAGCGAAACCGGTCCTGAGCTTATAACAAAAAGTGGAAATAAGTACAAAGGAATATTGTTTTGTTCTTAACCCTTTGAGTGGTTTTCTTATATTTTGATTATTTGTAGTATTGCCACGCACAAAAATATAAAACTTTTTTTTTTTGATACTGACCAATCTGGGAAGAATTAGTTATTATTTCAGGGAGTAAATATTTTTTTAAAATTATAAAACTCATAGTTAAAAATGTAAAGTAAACTAGTTCATTATTACTTATGAATATTTTTAAGAAGCTATTACTTCGCTTTTGCGTCAAGATCTTTTTTGCTCTCATCTGTATACATGTGCCGCTCTACAAACGTCGATTTCAGAAAGGAATCGATCCCAAATAGAATTTTACGCTCAATATTAAGTATATGGCTATCGATTTGTTTACAAACTTTTCCCGTTTTTTAAAAAACATTTTCTTCATTTGCTATACAAAATAAAAATAATGTGGTGGCCAAAAGTCACTGGTGAATGTGTCTACTATCCATATCTGAAGAAATAACAAAAATTCAATAACAAATATGAAAATGGCAATAGATACTAGATGACAAGCTACTCCAACGTACGGGTACGTTGATACTCATCAAAGGGTTAATATAACGCCTTTCCATCAAGTATTGAAAGTGAACACCCTAAAAATGAAGAATTAATAGACATGGACAATTCATTGCCTATGTTCAAATATGTATTAATAAACTTACCGATAAGAACTACCAGCGAGGTAGTTAGTAATATTATGCCCCCGTTATTTCGATCATAACGAGGAAAAAATTCACAACTGGGCGAATCAATATTTACAATGCGCTGTCAATAAATAATAACAATTTCCAAGAATCCTCTGTTTGATATGCTGTCTGGCTGTATCACCTATCTCAAATGGATTTGATATGGCATGAAACACAATATTATTTCTCAATGATACCCGCTCTGGTCTGATAATGTGTTGACTTCCGATTGGAGAGTCGATTCTCAAACCATTTATTTGCGAGCACCCATTGAATAAGGTCAATTCCGTTAAACTTACTTGCTATGGTAAGCAAGTAATTTCGCAGGCCGATAGTACTTCGTACGGTGAAACTTTTACGTATTTGAAGGGTTTAACGGGAAAAAAATATCTATAAAGTGAAAGCGTTGATTGTGGGAAAAGACTTATATTTTTTCAATTATAAAACTCACGCAGAATATTTTAGACTATATTTCTGGGATGATTATATTAAACTAAACTTGAAAAATTGGTCGAGTACGTCATCAAAGATTTCTAGCTTTAAAAAACCTCAATTCATCAAAAATGTTTTGTCGTTTATTATCCATGTCCGCTCGTAATGTGGAGAATATGACCTCCCTTAACATAAGTTTTTTTAAGTAAAATCATTTCCCTAACCTATCCATTATTTAAATAATAAGGATATATCGACTGTGGAAAGGAAAAAGGACGTAACACACAGTTTTTTCAAAATAGCTTTTTTTCGATAATCACAATGTTTCAAACTTGATGCACGTTTTATCAAAAGGATGTAAGCTGCAAATGCCGAATTAGTATCTGAATTCAGCTGTTACGTTTGAAAAAAGATGAGCTAGTGAAAATTGAAACAAAGAAAAAAGGTTTTTCTTAGATGATTTCTTTAACTAATATTAATTTATGTCAATTAAACCCCAGTTTAGAAGTCTCCGTGCACTTCAAGTTTGAATATATTTCATAATTTGCATATGGCCCAAAATTATCAAAACACGTTTTTTGTGCCTCCTGTAAAATTTGCTATGTGTGGGTTACGTCCTTTTTCCTTTCCACAATGGATATGGATTGGGCAAGGACAGAATTTAAATATTAATGTTTATCGCAAATGGGTAAATCATAAATACTCCGTCACCTCTTTTAGGAGATCCTGCAAACGTGAAAAAAAAAGTGTTAACTTTGCCCATAGAATCTATATATTAATACTCGATAATGTCCGTATGATTGCATGATTGTCCGCGATATCCCCTCCCCCTGCCCCTTCCCCCTCCCTCCTCAAAGCTCCGCTGACGCAATATTTTTATTCATACTAAAGACATATTTTCCCAATACACTGTTTATTATTTGACGAAACAAATCGCTGAAAAAATTTCATACAAAAAAACGCCGCGACCGTGGATCGAACACAGAACTCTGGATTACCAGTCGAGCTCTCTATCAACTGAGCTAACGTCATAAATATCAAGGCGATAAAAATACATTATATAAATCAAGCATTTGAAAATGGAACGATATTTGTGATTCACAAACTGACTTCGATTGTTTTTATTCAAGATTGTGACGTCTGTCAAATATGAATGTGGTATATTTTACATAATATAGTTTCGACAGTTAAATGCAAATATTCCATGTGTGTCATATGCTGACGGCTATTAAATATTTTACTTTTTAACAGAGGGTATTTAGAATTTATCCCGATATTTTAAAAGTTTTGCATCTTTTGTTTTAAATAACGAGTAAACGAGTCTATGCTTTGGACAAGGTAAATTTATGCTCAAATAGTAATATAAATAAAGTAAGCGAAATAGTTTGATAAATATGCATTTGATTGTAACATGGAAAATTGATAATTTTGTTTTGATAAAATGTGCAATTAATTTATACCATTTTGCATGTGAAAAATGATTATTAGCAAACTTAAACATTATTTCAAAAATTAAGTAATTTACAATTTAAAACTGCAGGGCTGTCGATATATGCGCCGAGGTCGATTTATGCTACTATGAAAAATGATTGTTAGCAAACTTGAACATTATTCCAAAGATTTAATATTTTACGAAATTTCTGTCACTACGAAAAAAATTGTCAGCAAACTTAAACATTATTCCAAAAATTAGGTAATTTACGAGGTATATTTCTGCTAATAGGAAAACTAATTGTTAGCAAACTCAACATTATTCCAAAAATTAAATAATGTACAATTTAAATACTACAGGGCATGCTGTCGATATATGCCCCGAGATATATTTATTTTATTTTTAGAATTTCTGGCTTATTCAATAAATAGGTTTGTAATTTTCTGACTTCTTAAAAATGCAACAAAAATCCCCCCGTTGAGGTCAACGGGCTTACAGCTAGTGTTTTATTATTTACGCAACTGATTGACTTTTCTGGACCGAGAGTAACTGATATAGAAATATTATCGTGAACGAATGAATGATTGACAGTTTTCGATAAAGTAAAGTCTGAATATTTCACAGCGCAGGATATATTGATAACAATTGTACACATATATCAATATCGTGACATTTTTAGTTTGTCACCATAACCAAGAGCACTTATGTAGGGATGACGGAATCTTCCGTATAAGATTTTCCGTACACGAATTTTCGGCACACATATTATTACTATTTATATTTAACATGTAGTATTATCAAAATTATCCGTCGTCCTTCACTATTGGGTAAATCGAAGAAAAACAAATGTACGTAGTAACGTCACACGATTGGTCCGATGCAAAGTTTCACGGATCCGATCATTTAACAGTGCGATAAGTAAAAAAATATCGAAAAACCTACAGGTTAACTCGTGATGACCAATTACTTTGACAATTATGACATATTATTTTCTCACATTAAAAAAGCAAACCAAGGAAATATTAGCCAATTTTAACCGAATAAACCAAAACTTCTAATGTAAATCGTGGTGAGAGTTTCTCATGTATTTTTTAAAAATATTTTACATTACAGCTTATGTCAATGCGCCAAATATTTTAACGTTGAAAGAGCATACGAGAAAAACTCGATGAGAATTTTTAGTAGTGTAAGTCACTCGAGATAAACTCGAGGCAAATTGACATCACAAACACTGTCTTAGGTATTAAATTTAAATTGAAAATTTGAAATTTGGCATATATACATAATAATACACAACAAGAAATTATTTGGTGTTACTCCTCAGAAAATATGATTTAAGAAAACACAAAGCGTCCACTGATCGTTTTGTAACAAAATTTCCTGATATCGAAAATACCCTTTCGCTGCTTAATGTGAGGCATATGGTCTTTAAGCCATCAAATAAAAGATCCAAATTTTCTGTTCTTTTGTTTATAGACTCGTTTATGGAAAATTCGGCACAACCGGTTACGAAGATGAAAAACAGATTTTAGAATGTCACAAATTTTGGCAAAAAACCGGTTTTTAAAAAACCGACAAGCCCTAACTGTGAGACAGTGGTACAATAAAGGATAAGTAGCAAAGCTGCAAAACAAGCATTATACTCGGTCGATTCTGCCAAAGCGTTTCTCAAGCAAGTAAAATGCTGTGATAATCGCAAACTAGTCGAAGGCGGTCATCCTCAGGCTGAGGGATTAGTTCAGGGGCGTTTCAGGATCGCGGCGTTATATGAAATTGCAATTCACATGACAGGGGCGGCGCAGGACCCGAGGCGCCACATTAACTTATAAAGAGGCATGTAATACGAACGCCCACTAAGTGCACGCGAGCTACACACATTAGCTGTGAAAGCTAGCTAGTTCAGTTTAAAAAAAAAAACGTTTTGACTCCCTTCTCTAACCCTTAAGAAGTATCTTTTCATCTATTATCTATCGCCATTTTCATATTTTTGGCTGCTACTTTATTGCATTATGTTAAGCAAATAAATAAAATATTTTTTTAAAAAAGTTAATAAATCAGTAGCCTTAAAATAGTGAGCGTAAAATTACATTTGGGATCGATCCCTCTCTGGAATCCACATTTGTAGAGCGTCACATGTACACAGATGAGTAAAATGTTATAAAGAATAAGTTTAGTTTACATTTTTAACTATGCCTTTTAAAATTCAAATAAAATATTACATTTTTTTTTGTGTGGCAATACTAGTCTTTTTTTAAAATTCCAGATTTGTATTTAATGCTACAACGACAACGTCAAAATGTCGTCTTTAAATAACAGTTTAATAATGTTTGAAGCTAATATTAATACATAGAAATGTGAAATTAGTACATACATATGGACATTTAATGCATATAATAAAATAACATTTCGTTTCCGTCATGAGAATTGAGTATGAAACTAACATATAAAATTAATATTTTTTAGTGCACAACGATACAATTTATTTAAAAAAAAAAATAACTTCCGCTATCACTAAGTGAACCACTGTTTTATCTATTCAAAAAATCGTTCGATCTCCAAATTCCTCCAATAACAATTCAAATATAAACAGTCATAAAAATTCTTAAAGATTCTCAATCGCCCATCAATTTTATTATACATATTTTTTATCATTCATCTAATGTGCTATGTTTGATTTAATTAATAGCGCTTTTGAAGCTGACATGTTTATAGCGACACATTCCAATCGCAGAACTCCTATTTTTCTTCACCAACATGCGCTCGGAATAGAGGTTATAATAAAAACGTAATCGCGAATTAAGAGTTTTAGTTTTCGTGTTTCTTAATATAGGCGCTTCACTGACGAGTGGCAGTTGCATGATAAATGTAAATTATAGCCGTAAACAGTTTACGACGGCAATAAAGGAATTAATTCCTTTTGCAAATACACTGCTAAGAACAAGTTTTAGTACAATACATATTTATACATACAGCAATAATTTATTAACGGATGCCAATTACTTACATAAACGTTTTACATGACATGCATAAAATGTTCGTTTGTTGAAACTCAACTGATAGTAATTATTAATAGACGTTTGCTGTATGTATGGAAAAATTAATAAAATACATTTATATAAGAATTGAATTCATTGAAAGTCATATTATTGATTGAACATATTATGTATTACTTATATGAAACACATCATTAGTCCACTTTATTTCTCAGACAGCACCGAATAACCTGTTTTGAGATAATGTGAAAAGCAATATTAAAATTATCATATATGAAGTTTTCATAATTTGAGTGAAGTATTATTTTATTCAAATTTCGTTTATTCCAGTTGCCTGACTACTGAACTGGACGGTAGACATGGCAACCAAAACGTAAACTCTACGGGATTCCGTCGTGCAAGTATAGCATTTTAAAAAATACAAAAATTCATGTTTTTAGAAACAAATCCATAGATTGTAAAAAATATATTAAACGGTAGACTGCGGAACCGAAACATCATTGACTGACTCTCGGTTACTCGTAACCTAATTCAAAATCTATATTTCAGTTAGAGATGATTACTGATTAAGCGAAACCAACTCGATTTAGAAAAAAAAAGTGAAACATGTTTTAAATTGTGTCCGTTCTCATCGTAGTGAATTTGGACTGTTAAAACAGGTTATTTCAACATAAGTTTTTCTACAAGAACTACTTGTTACTCAGTAGCTCAACCTTTATTTTTCTAACGAAAAGAGTAGTACATGAAAATGACTTGAATAGGACTAGCGACTAACTAATCGCTCTCGCCATTCTTCTTTTTGTATCGGATGGAAGGAAATCATAAACATCCATATTTTCCAACAGAAATTCATAAATCGATTGAAAAATCAATTCATTAAGCCATCCGTCCAGGGCCGTACTGGGATAAGAATCCGTGAACACTCCAATCGAAGCCATCGTCGTTGACCACTCGACAACCGAGCCGAATATTTACAATAAATAATTCAATAGAAATTATATATAAATGTCACGATTGGTTGAACGTGGTATACCAGACTTATGGCGGAGTACGACTAAGATGGATACCTAATGATGACTTTGGGAATTCCCATGAGCTTACCCTTTTTCGCCAGCGATGGCTTTAGACTCAGTGATACATTTATTTAATATATAAACACGAAACATCCATTTACTAAGCGTCAGTTCAAGTTCATCCGTGCGCTTGAACGCCTGAAGATGCCGAAAGGCGAAACCCGGGTCGTTAGTGACAAAATCTGTGGGAGTGTACATAATTTGAATGATTCAAATTTAATGTGAATATTTATATCACATTTGACTCTTTTGTATATTTATATAAGTTGCAAAACTAACAATCCGGGTTCCGCCTTGTTTGTTTTTCAACCATAAGATTTCCCTAGTTCAAGTTTATACGTGTAATTGAATTCCAGGTCGCTGGTGACAAAACGTATTGATTGATATCCACTGTGGAAAGGAAAAAGGACGTAACCCACCCAAAAAACGTGTTTGGATATTTTTTTGGCCATAGGCAAATTATGAAATAAACACAACCTTGAACTGCACGGAGACTTCTTTACTGGTATTTAATTGACATAATCTAATATTAATACAAGAAATTGACTAGGGAAAACCTTTTTTCATTCTATTTTCTTGTTTTCAATTTTCACGAGCCCATTTTTTTCTATCTTAAAAGCTAAATTTTAGATACTAATTCGGCATTTGCAGCTTACATCCTTTTGATAGAACGTGTATCAGGTTGTATACATTGTGATTATCGAAAAAAATCTGTTTTTAAACAACTATTGGTAACGTCTTTTTTTCCTTTCCAAAGTCGATATGTAAAATATTTTAGCAGTATTTTATTCAGATTTTATGATTCTCATTAATATTTGTGGTGATGTAAAACACTATATTTAATACTTGTAGGACCGCAACGTGTTGAGGCATAAAGCACTAAAATCAATTATGTATTATAGTGGTGGGGCTCCACTAATAAAGATGTTAAAACTGGCAGGCAATCAAATATCCGGGAGTATAAATATTACATTAAAAAAATGATACGAACCGCTAAAGCGTCATGTTCCTTAATAATTAAGCACTAATCGCTTCTTATCTCGAATTAAATAAGCGCCATTTTTAAGCAACAGTTTAAGAATGTCTGAAACTAATTAATACATTCAAATCTCTTATTTGATAGCAGAAGATTTAATTAATTATTTAATTTGTAAGCAAAAGAAGTGGGAGAAGTATGTAACGCCTACATAAGATATCAGCCATACTCAACCTGCGGCCTAAGAGACGCATGCGGCCCGTTCGGCTTTTGTGTGTGGCCCAACATTGTTTTAAGCGCCTGGAATTGTTTTCAAAACCATGGGTTTCAATCGGTCCGTCAGAAGTCTTTATTTGACTAAAATATTATAATTTTTTCCAAAAATCACATATTTGCGTAAGCAAATAAATATTTTTTTATATAAATTTTGTATTTAAGTATACAGTGAAATGACGGACTTAAAATACAACGGACAAAATATCTAGCCAAAATTTTTTTCTTTCTGTTTGAATATTTTCATTAAAAATGTAAAAATTTCATAGCAGAAAACTTTAGGTCTCATTATTTACCTCACCATGGTTTGAATTAACATAATATTTTCCAGAAATTTTACTAATAAATTGAGCGCAATTGAAAAATCTTCCGATTTTAAATGAACATATGCATATGCCGGGTTCTCCACTTTTATTCCCCATATTAATATAATCATAAAACCTTTTCCAACAAACAAACATAAATGTAATTCTTAAAACTACTCACCATTCAAATCTGTGGGCATTCCCATGGGCTAATCCTTTTCGCCAGCAATGGCTTTAAACTCAATTAAACATTTATTTCTTATATAAATACGAAACATTCATTTACTAATCGTCAGTTCATGTTCATCCGTGCACTTGAACGCCTGAAGATGCCGAAAGGCGAAACCCGTGTCGTTAGTGACAAAATTTGTGTGAATGTGCACATACTTTGAACGATTTAAATCTAGTTTTATATAACAGACTGAAACTTAAACGAACACCCTCTCACCCACAATAGTCTCTTTTTTAGTGTATTTTTTTGTTTACTGTTTTTATGTAAAATAATTTGGTGATAGACATTATCAGTATGTGGTATAAAAGAAACATTGTTGAGTATGGCTGGGTTAGGGGGTTTCAAATAATGTGATGTTTTGTTACGAAAGGTTGTTTTTATAGGAAATATGTAGTAAAAAATTAAAGAAATGCAATTCAAGAATATAATATTTTGATAGTTGACAGCCCAATTGAAAACAAAATTTTGTTTGAGAATTAGTTTTGTAATGAGATGTAAAATAAGTGGAAGCAAAATTATTCATGGGACACTCGGATATTTAGAAGTGAATATATATGAAGATTAGAGTTATTTGTGGGTTCTGTGAATAATCAAATAATTTTAATTACTTTTCATAGTATAATTCTGTTGGCATTAAAAAAAAAAAAAAATTAAATATGCAAAGTTATTTTATTTTTGAATGGTTTGCACGTGGTCTTCCAAATTTTAGAAACTCTGTAAATAATGCACCTAGGTTATGTGTTGATAATTTACATAATGAGAAAGATTTTACCGAAATGGGCGCCACTGATTTAAACTGGCAGTTAAAAAAAAATCTTCGTGCAATAAGTAGATAATTTAAATATTTATGTCAGGATGATAATATATCATAGCGATCAGTTTTAATTGCTTGCAAAGTGGTTCGACAGATGGCGACACGCAGACGGCGTAAAGATCACGCAAAAATATTTTTTAAAAAAAGCGAAAAAATACATATTTCTTTTTGCAGCCGAAAATATGAGCTTCTTTAAGTTATTGCGCACCATAAATCAGCAAGGCGGCATAATATTATGAAAAAAGAGCACATACTACGGGAACATTTGCACGAGAGCTTTGAGCTTTATGGCTGATATGAAATCCACATGCCGTTAGTTACTACCAAAACTGCAGTGACTTAAAATAACCTTTCAGGATTTTTCATATGAGAAATATTATTTTCTAGGTAGTTATTATTATTTACTAGAAATATATATATACAGTGGACCTCCGATCTGCCGTTCGGCGGTTAAGCGCTTGGAAATAAAATAAGAAGAATGGTGTTACCAAGAGAACTATCAGCAACCGTCATTGTTTAAATGGTCGATTAAAAAATTATGCCTAAGTCCAAGAGAGTTCATTTATTAACCACGTGGCCTGTATAACAGATATTTTAATTGACATATAACATAATTATTTTACGTCTTCTCAGCGGTGATTTTTGAACATTATGCACAGGTTTTTCCGAAGGACCACTGTGAATATGAACATGTCATCATAAAAACTGAAGATGTATTGTGTATGTATGCAAAAACTTGCAGCACTCGCTAATTAAGCTTACAGTGCTGTTTCCAACGACTTAAAATGGCACTGCTATATTTTCGACGATACAAAGAATGACTGACTTTTAACCCCTGACTAGTTTGCAACATGGGTCTTGTAATTTGTAATTAACTTTCTCGGACACCGGCCAATATATAATATTCGCCGTTCTGGACTCGGTTTACAAATCACCTTTCAGAAGCTTTTAATCGCTGTTTTTTCGTACAGCTTTTAAGCATAAATCTATTTTTTGTATTGTATTTGGTGTGTAATTATTTGCATTAACACAGTATGAAGTTTATAGATTAGAATAGCAATTATGGCTTAATTAATTAAAGTGATGTTGAACTAATATTGACCTAAGTTCAGGATAAGTGTTACTAGGATTTAGGCGTATAGAAACCACAGTTTTTAGGTAAATTTGTGGCATTCGAAAGACGGTTATTACAACTTTGTAACCCGGTTTTAATTTTTAAATATTATTTAATTAAAACGTAATAATTTTTACTTGAAACTGCCTTAGTTACAAATAAAACTAGATGAAATATGTAGTTTAGTTAGTAGAAAGTATACTTTATTGATTGCGTTGAATATTTAGGTTTGTTTAAAAAATATTTTTGATGTGAATTTTGCCTCAGATACACTTCCAACTTCTAAGTACGGAGCCGGCATAGAGGTATATAATTAAATTTTATAATTGTGTTACAAAGTGTGACACGTGTTTCGCTTCTTTGAGAAGTATCATCAGACTTACCATCGCAAGGTTTACGAATAAACTAAAAATTGATTCTAATTCTAATGTTACAAATTATAAAATAAAAACGGGGTTTGTCCTTTTCTATCGGACGCAGAGAGGGAAGGGAGTAAGATACAGACTTTGATAGAATTATAAGCCAACAGATATTTTATACTAACAGTGTGTGGAATGTTCTTGTACGGAGAATGTATATACTGAGCATTCTGTACGGACAATTCGTGCTCAAAAGATTCTTTAACCTTTCTTCTGCGCAAAATGAAAAAGCCCTAAGTTCCATTATATCGTATCCGAATTGATAAATACGCACTCGACTGTAAACAAGTTTTTCTTTAATTAATATAAATCTTTTTCGCGGACGGTTCTTTGCGAATTTAATGAAGTAGAAATCCGTTTGAGAGGCATTCCATGAAATTTCAAAGGCTGGTCTGTGTTTCTTTGTTCAGCTATACGAAAAAAGGTTTTGCGTAGTAATTAGATGTCTGTATTATAAATTGAATCGAAAGAATGCCATTAAAACAGTATAATCGGCATGGGACGCCAATGCTATTAAAATTTTAAATAGCTTTGGGTCCGCTTAGCGAAATTCATTAACCCATCACTGATAGTTACATAAACTTGAGGCGAGGGTATCAATTTTAAACGTTGCGCTAAGAGATTATATTGTATCAACAATTAAATTATCTGTAATACGACATAATTTAAGAATTCTATTGAAGGTGGTCAGTGGAATAACAATATCAAACTTGAATAGTTAACATTTTGTACAATTTTATAAGTTGTCTCACTAATGACCCGACTTCGCCCTAAGGCACCTTCGACCACTCGAGTGATCTATAACTGACAACTATCAAACAGTTTGTATTTTTTTTTATATAATATCCATCCATCTTTCATTGGTTGAAAATGGTCGCGATGCAATTAACAATATGTACAACAAATGAAGAATTCTAACAAAAAGGTTTATTTTGTAGATAGTGTAATGCCTTTCCACCATAAATTGACAGTAAAAACTATAAATGTGAAATCGATACCAATTAGTAGGGTTATGGAGACGGGTAAAGAAACTACTAAGTCTTTAAATTAAAGCCTACTCCGAAAATATTTTTTCAACCATTTCCGTTTAACTTACATATAATAATGTAAGTATACCATCAGATCATCTATAAACAGCACAGCATGCAGTGGCAACACTATGGACTACTGGTTTCAATACAAAATCATTAATTATTATTATTTGTAAATGAGTTCGAGTCTTAAGATTTTTCATACATCACGCCCTATTAATTAGTATAAAATGTATCATGTATCGATTTTAAAAAAATTCATGAGTTGATAATGTCTGCGATGAACGAAACCGGTAATGACATCAGTAAAAAATGTAGAATTGTCAAAAAAGTGTTTTGTTCTCTTGTACAATGCCTTTCAACCAATAATTGACAGATAACACTTAAACAGTGACTACTTAGTTTCATATATAAACAACAGAAAAAATCCCGGTACATTATTTATTATTTTACTTATTTGGTGGAAAGTTGTAAGATTCACCCAAGTCAATTCAGGAAGTGACTCAAAACAAAAGCTCCCAAAGGTCACCTAAGTAAAATAATTAAAAAACAAAAGCTGGCGTTTTTAACAAGTTGAGAACTGGAGCTGTCAAAATGTCTCAAAACAAAGGAGAAGAAACTATAAACGAAGAGAAAAGAGGATAGCGATAATTTTAGACATTATTATATTCGTGCAAAAGAAAAGATGAGGTAGTACTTGTTTCTACGTGAGTGGTGGTAAAATAATATGGAAAGACGTCGCCTACTAAGGTGAAGAAATAATTGCACTAATTTACGCGAGTGCGACAGAGACGGCCGAATGAAATTCAATCTATTACGTTAAAAGTGCCGTAAGAGCGAAGGAAATGGAAGTTTAATAAACAGAGATAAAAAACTGTGAAATATTAATAAAAAAAATAATGTACTTCAATTAAACTCAGAATTAGATCAAACCACATGTAAAAAGCAAATCCAAGCGTGTGAAAAAAATAATCCCTGAAACTAATACTTGGTTAAGCTCGCTTTTTTACATCAATAATTTATGTAATATGATGAGAAATATGAATATGTTTGAAGCCCTGTCTGGCTAAATAATAGTGTTTTTTTATTATTCAAAATTGCTATTGATAACATTGGATTTTAGATTTTATAATAAATCTTATTTATACGCGGGAAAAGGAAAAAAACGCGTGAAAAAGTTGATGTGAACATAATATATAGGCCCTCTAGTAAACCAACTAGTAAAATGGTAAAAAAAAAAATGAACTTCTAAGTACAATCACGTTTTTATTTAGTGTTTTGGTGGATTGTTACGGATATAACACTATTGCAATGTGTATTAACTGGGGTTACTTCAATTTTACGATACTTTAAGACATGTAGAATATTACAACGCGTCTGACGTAATTTTTTTCCAACATACGACTTCGATCACTTTATCTCTAATGGGCCATTTATATAAATGAAAGGTCGCTAGTCAACTCGAGAACAATTAAGGCAAGTTGTGACAAGTAAATGCCACTATTCAATCAACAGGTGTGTACTTACAGTATTAGGTACCCCTGTCAAAATGGTTATAAACCATACTAATGGAATGAACCCAAAGGTTTCCTATCCAAGATGTAAACATCAATAGCTATAACACCGCAAAGAAAGTAAGTAAGCATTTACACATACAAACACCTCTGAAGGTTCAAATTTATTCAGTGCGAAAGGGACGCGCATGGTTTTTCCCGCGGCGAGCAAAAGGGACAAAAATAAAATTCATTCCGAGTGAGGGGGACGCCGAGACGGATGCAAGGTAAGTGGGAAAGAAGTGGCAAGATGTCGGCGAGAAGTAAAGAATGCAGCGATGATGGTCTAATGGTGACCCGGCCGTGGGATATGTCAGGTAAGCGATCATTCCGATAAACTGCACTCGATACAGCCGTGCTGACGGGTGCATTTTTGTCAATCGTCAAGACATATCGGGGGTGCAGTTTGAGATTAGATGCATTTCATTGAATAATGCAATCGGAATAGATAAACATTAACTAGGAGTAATCTGAACTAAACAGGATTCCAATGTCTCAATTCATCATTCACAAATAGGAATGTGTTCAAACAATCCATAATCAAACTTTTAATAGTTAACTCAAGACTACTAAACCTTACCAAAAGTATCAACGCCTAGGGACATGAAGGGGGTAGTTATTTCACTTTCTACAATTCTTCTCTTCTTTTTATAGTGGGTTAGGGAAAATGTGTTAAGGAATACAATTTTCACTCAAATATATACAGTTGTACACCAACATTAGCAGTAGATTATATAGCTACAGTGTAGAACAATAGCCCAAGTACGTTTAGCACTTGGCTGTGGGTCTGTAAAAAATGCGGAAAAAAGGAAATAGAACCTGCACAAAAGATTTTTCTTAAACACCAGTTTTAAGTCTCCGTGCACTTCAAATTTGTATCTACACCATATCCTTTTTACGCGATCCATTGGTTTCGCAAATTGAAGCGTATGCAAAAATCGCGTAAAAAAACATTACGTTCAAATAATTTGAAAAATTGGTTCGAAAATCAAAATATCGCGTAAATAAAAGTGTCGAAAATGTATAAAAATTAAAATTTGCTCTTCTTTTTTTCACATTTTTTTAAAAATATAAATATAGCAATGAAAAACAGATGTACACGTATTGTATTTACTTTTAAACATAAGAGTTATTCGCTGCTGTCACAGTGGGTTGCGAAATATGAACACTTTTACGAGTGTTCACTGTTAATATAATATACTTGGTGAAAAGGCATTATATTTTAAAAAATAAAATACGCATTTGTACTGCTTTAACTTTAATTTCGTATGATCAGGACCGGTTTCGCTCATGACGAAAATTATCAACCGATAAGAGAATTCAATATTAAAGTACTATTTATATAAAACAAATATAGTAAAAATATGCGTATTTTAATCGAAGATATATTAATTAAGGTTTATTCAAATATCAACATACAGAAACAATTTTAGTCCAATATAGTAGCGTAGTAATAAAAAGTTTAGTAACCTCCGATCTAGGGCTTCTAGGTTGTCGATGTGGGTTCGCGGTTGAACGACAATGGTCGCGTATGACAAAAGGTATCTAGGCGGGGAGGTGGGCGTTACGAGGATATGAAAATGTAGCCACGTGGAACACATCCGAAAGTTACCTTCGGCAATCTAATTATTCGGTAGCAAGCGCCACATTCAATGATCAAAGGGAGCCAGATTTGACAAGCAGGCGAAGGGACACGGAACGTATACATAACGGAGAGGGAAATAATCTCATTATAATATTTGAATATTCGTACCAGCTGAATTCGCCGGGAAACGCTTTCCAAACGGGATCCCAATTATTAAAATTAACAGAGACTTAGATTGAAAATTGAATTTATGATATGTTTATATCTATGTTGTCTGTAATAGGGGTCGCAATACCGGTATTGCCGAAATCGAATTTCCGGTATTTATCGTATTTTTTTCAATACCGAAGTACCTTAATTTGAATCGATTAAATTATGTACGTTCACACAAGTTTTTTCACCTTTTGGCATCTTCGGGCGTTCAAGTGCACGGATGAACTTGAACTGACGAGCCTTGATTCTGTGTGGATGGACATGATGTGAAAGATTCAAATTTAATATTGAAATACTTTCGATGGTTTCGGCGGTAACTTTGTGGAAGTTCATTTTAATATAAAATTTAAAATAACTTTGATTATTCCACGTATTATGTAACTAACTGTGACACGTGTTTCGCCTCTTTCAGAGGCATCTTCAGACTTACTATCGCAAATTTTGCTTAAGTAATGAAGCAAGATTGATTCTAAAAATTTTAAATTATGAAATTACAAAATGGAGTTTGGGTTTTTTTCCTTTTAAAGAAAGCAAAGAGGGGGGTGATTAAATCGAAATAAAGCAAACAAATAATGATACTAATGAGCTGCAATCAATTAGAAACACGAAACGGCGAAACACGTGTTACAGTTAGTTACACAATACGTGGAATAATCAAAGTTATTTTTAATTTTATATTAATATTGAAAGTTTACCAAGAACCTTCAGTCGAAATTTTAAACCGAAATACCTGTTTTAAAAATGTAAAAATTGCGATATTTCTGTATTGAAAATTAACCAAAACAGAATTTTGAATGTATAGAAATTATCACGTGATATTTTAATAAAATTGTTCGCGATAAATTGAAATATTTTAAATCTGTTAGGAGTTAAATTTGTCTCAATTTCGTATTATGTTTGAATTAAAATATTCAAAAAACATTTATACTGTAACTGATATTGCGAATATGATAACAATCACTTCTACAAAAGTTCCCAGCCTTCCATGCTTACATCTGCCCACTGAAATTTTTAAGAGATATGTATTTAATTCTCTGTTAAGAGCCGCTCGGGGTAATGAATTGACGGGCGTGGGTGAAACCGGTCCTCCGCACGACTCAGCCTCCGCGCTGCTCCCGTCGGCGCCTTCCCGGTATACTTAACGCATTTATTATATCAAATGCGACATTTTCTTTTTTTAATCAACGCGGATTAAAGACATAAAACATGCTTAATAATAAGCCGATACCATTCCGACGTGTAAAGTGATAATAATAATATTATTATACGGATTGAATGATTATTTTATAACAGTAAAACAAGTTAAATTAATTTATTTTATTTTTATCCCCATTTTAGCTCTATACAAAATCAGTTCCTTAAACCTCATTTAGACCAAACCAGTACGCGGCCGAGCAACTATATTGACCGAGTAAGCGTCGACATCACACATGTCAAACTCGTGACCCAATTGAAGGTTTTGTGCGGCCCTTTTGAATTTTGTTATTTGTTTTTCGCGCATCTTTTATTTAAAGTAATAAAGCTAAAAAATGTAATCATTTTTTTACGGTCAGTTTTCAATATCGGAATTTTTGCATTTTCAAAACCGGTATAGAAAAAAAACATCATGCATACCGGGATCCTATTTTCGGTAATACTGATATTACGATCCCTACTCCCAGTGGCGGATAAAGCACATGAGAGGCCTCAGGCGCAATCAAATTTGGAGGCCCTGTTTTTCGGATAACATAAAAACGTCAGAAGATTATAAGTTAAATAATAAAAATGAATCAAAATCTGAACAAAAAGTTTATGGGTTATACAATATAAGCTCTTTTTGAGGCCTCATTCGCTTGTAGGTTAATCCGTCACTACATACTCCGAGTGGAGCATTACAAAAGTATGTTAATCAAAGACCTGGTTACTTAGTACAGTGCTTCCCAACCTTTTTCGTTCCACGGCCCTTAAATCTAAAAAAAATTGTCCTTAATTGTCGACGAATTCGAAATCCTCAATTTTTTCGCGGACCCCAGGTTGGGAAGCACTGACTTAGTAAGTCGCCCTTTTAAAGGTAGGGTTTGGTTGATATTAAATATGGGTTTGGGAAATAAGTGTCAGTTAATTAATCGCTTCTTCTACTACCAGAATTGGTTATTAAGAATGTAAATCTATAAATAAATGTGTTCGAATTTATTTAGGGATTCGAGCTTTGATTCACGCAATCGAATACGACTAAAATCCTAGAATTGCTTAAGCAACCAATATAAATGCCACGAGTTGAGAAAGCCAAATGAACAAATTGTGATTTGAATAAACTAATGACATGAAAATTTATAACAAAAATATTTCCATTGAATGAAAAAAGAGTTTCAATCTCTTCGGAGTTCTGTGCGCCTAATACTTTGATTAATTTTCAATCAATCGTGAATGGATAACAATGCCTTCGCATTCGACCGCATTTGCGGTGAACATTTCATCCTGTGAATTTTCTGTTCTCCCGTTAACGGAACATCGGCGGTTTGTCAAATTGGAAAAGAAAAAACTTCAAAAAATACACGCTCACACAGTTCGGCAGAAGACCGCAAGCACGGACGAACCGGGAAAAAGCGAACGAAATAAATTAAAATGATATATGTGAAAGTTTTGGATTACACTCGATACCCGCAAAGAAAACCGAAGCCATGAACGATACATTCTAGTGGGTCTGGGTTTAAATTTACCACATTTCGTCTGGCATTTTTTCGTAATGCCACAATAAATCATTATTAATTTGAAAACACCCTTGTGTAAATTTTAGAGTTTAAATACGGACATATGTATCATAAAAACTATACTATAACTTATGCATATGGACTCCTAATGGAGTTTATCTCAACAGAAGTGTTTCTACTGATAACTGCTTGTTACTCAGTTGCTCAACCTCTCTTTTTCCAAAGAGAGTAGGGATAGAAGGATAGGGCTAGGACAGGACTAGTGGTAAGCTAATCGCTCTTGATACGCCCGTTCATAGGATAGGATCGGTGGGAGTGGGGAATTGAAGACATCACATACATCCATGCCTACGAACAGAAATTCATAAATCGATCGAAAAATCAATTTATAAAACTGTCCGCACCGGGATTTGAACCCGTGCCCTTCGTAACCGAAGCCAACGACGTTGCCCATTCGACCATACAAGCGGCATTATTAAAGTTATTATTAGCAGCATTATTCAACTAACACATTATTAAAGTTTTATTTAAAAGGGTAATTACTTGCAGTGAATTTGTGTAAGGGAGAATTAAATTAATTTACGTCTCACATTAACAATTGATCGCAATTGCTCGATATGAACCGTAAATTTGTTACGGATAGAACGATGAACAGGTTAAATAAAATTGGACCAAATAGTGTCATAAAAATGATGAATAAAAAAATAATTAAATTTATTGCAAATACCGTTATGTTACCACAACATTTTTTCGTTCCATCAAGTGTCTTGTAGTCTCAGCACCTTACCGACTAATAGTTTGATTTTATTTTTAATATAGAATTAAATAGAAAATATTTACACCAAGGGTCGTCAACCTTTTTATGCCTACCGCCCACCTTTGCTTATTTTTCATGGTAAAATTTCCTTACCGCCCACCAACATCGCTATATGTAAATCCAGAATATGGGTGAAAAAAATTCTAGAGGAAAATTCTAAAAGGAAAAATCGTCCACCGCCCAACACGAAAGCCTTTACCACCCGCTAGTGGGCGGTACGGACCATGATCAGGAACAAATGATTGTTTTCATCTATTTAGACGTTTACAAAATAGTGTATAGTATATTTAATCAGTTAAGTACACGGATTTTGTATAAAAAAATCACTGAACGATCCTTTTCGTTTATATTTATAATCGTCACAGGATAAAAACCTTTTCACTCATGCATGGGAAAAATATCTGGTAATAATTCTTGGGTACTCAGGGATTTTTCGTTTGCAATTTGTATTAGTTTCTCTGAACTTTATATAAGTAACCCTATATCGAATTTTATTTTCGTTTATTGATAATGCTCATGATGAGTAAAATCTTAATTTTAAATGAGTAATGAGCAACGTTTCCTCTAAGCTGCGCTGGTGCGCTGCCGCGCAGCAGTTGGGAAGCCCCCGCGTACTCATTCCGGATTGGCGCGCACTACAAGACAGTTGTTCAAATAATATTTGATCGGTCCGCGCAGCTAACCCTTCGGCTTAGACCAGCCATACTCAACCTGCGGCCCAGTAAGCTCTAAGCCGTGAGCTAAAAAAAAGGACTTTCGGAGATATCTGGGAAAAAGTATACCAAATCGTGAATTTCAAATTCCTCGGTGAGCTAAAAAAAAGGGAGTATACCATAAATATGTTGCGGCCCACGTAGAGAAGCAAATATCAGAATGCGGCCCGGAGGAAAAAAGGTTGAGTATGGCTGGCTTAGACGGAGAACGTTGGTAATGAGAAAAAAAAAAGAATTTTATTTTTATAGTATAATACATTTTCGCCGAGAATTGATAGTTAACCCATTAAAAGTTGATTCTTGAGAGTTAAAAGTGCCCGGGATTTTTTTGTTTGTAGTTTATCTTTAAAACAAATTAATGTCGATTGGATAAAAATTAGTTCACACTAAAAAAAAATTCAAAAATACTAAACTTTCGATCAATAAAAACACTTCTTTTGGAATGCCTAGCATCATGCATAATTTAAGAAAGCTTCCAGTATTGTTAACTATTCGGTACGCGATCGTTTATTCCAGAATTCTGACAAAACAAACACGGCACAAAGGAATCACGGTTATTCCTGAAATATGGCTTTTACCTGGCGCCTCATTTATCATCTGTCATAGCATCCCGGCCTTTTTTCAATTTTGTTTTTTTTTCCATCTAATTTGAACTATTTTCTGCTCACCTTTTTGCTAGTGTTTATGTTTACCGGCTCCTTATTTTATTATTATAAGTATCGATATTAAGAATGGAATGTTATGTGTGACGTGGCCATTTTTTACCTGTCCAAACTCGCACGGACCTGTCAGGGTTTACCTTCACAAAAGAATCTACTTGATTAAATGACGTATAAACATAGAATTAAAAATGATTCATTTATAAGCTGCCACTCGTATACTTTTAATTTTTTTATGCGATGTAAATTTGATTTCTATTAACGATAAAGAATATATTTTTAAATCATTATTCGTTTATTACTTATTTATTGATTTGGCATTAACTTGGTAGAACTCCATTTTAATAGGGTAAAATATCAAGGTATTTTAGTTCTACAGTTTTTAAAAAAGTTAAAGGTTGATAGCTATTTCGGCTTACGCCATCGTCAGAACTATGCTTTAAACGTTTAAAGCATAGTTCTGACGATGGCGTAAGCCGAAATAGCTAACAACCATTAACTTTTTTAAAAACTGTAGAACTGAAATACCTTGATATTTTACCCTATTCGTTTATTACTTACATGGCTTTCAACATGTTTACACCTAAGGACCGCGATTGCAGATATAAAAAAAAACTGTCTACCATCTGAGAAACACTGCTTTAAACCTTTGGTAAATATGTTTAATCCAAAGTCTGCCTGTTTATTGTGAATTTAGTTTTGACAATAAATCACACCTTGGTATAAAGAATCCTGATATTTTATGCAATCTTTTCTATTTCTAGTGTGGAAATATTTTCACGAAAAGGTCGCCATACTTGTTGTTCAAAACAAAAAATATTCTATGTTTTTTTTCTTTTATTCAATGTTCAACAGTGAACCAATGATTACAAATATAATGATATTAATGGGTTTCATTTATGTCAAACTGATACGTCACAAACTTTTTAAATGACGAATTTACGCGTGGTGATTTGGCCGAATTGACAAAATCAAGGCTTACATTTTGTGGTGCAGTGTGCAATGTTGTAAACAATCATCAGAATCTGAACATACCTGAAAATAAAAGAAAACAAATATTAATCAATATGTTAAATTAATTGTCATAAATGCCATCTTATTATCATAAAATAAAAAATGAAATTTTAAAAAGTGTCCGCGGACCCCAGGTTGGGAAGCACTGGTCTAGTTGGTAAAAGCTATCTACCGATCAAGCGGGTTGGGTTCAAGTCCCGTCAAAGTAAAAATTAAATTTTAAATAAAAAAAATACATGGATGTTAGTGATGACAATTCTTTTCGAGTTGATCTCTAAATTTCATACTTGCGGCATTGATTGCGAAATATATTTTTTTAAGAAATTAATAATGTCAACTATCTGCTTATTATTCGAAAACGTTAGATTTTCAAGCCCTATAAAAACAAATACAATTGAAAAAATATAACTTAAAAATAAGAATTAATTTTTAATCTTTTCATAAGCCTTGCGATATATCACTTTTAGGGTGTTCACTGTCAATACTTGGTGGAAAGGCATTATATTAGTAAAAAAACAATATTCCTTTGTACTTCATTCCACTTTATTTAATATGTCAGGACCGGTTTCGCTAACGGTCGCTGACGCTTTTGGTGACGATGCTCGTAATGAGCGAAACCGGTCCTGACATATTAAATAAAGTGGAATGAAGTACAAAGGAATATTGTGTTTTTACTAATAACTTGCGATATATTTCACAATGTTACCGCCGAGCAACGTTCCCTATAAGCTGCGCGCGTGCACGGCCGCGCATCAGTTTGAAAGCCCCCGCGCAGGTAAACTCTTGTCTTAAAGGGAAAATTGCCGCCGAATCCATCACTTCAAAAATGTTTCAAGTAAAATGGAAGTTTTTTCATTTTTGATATGCGCTCGTAGCTACGCGCTATTTTTTTTCCAGAAGGACGACTTTATGCATGCCAAACATTGATACACTTGGCACCGAGGTCCACCTACGTGAATTGCAATTAGCCACAGGTAGAAGACGCATGCGTGGGAAGCAGTCTGTGACCCGTCTCCCCAACGATGACAACTTCCCGCGTCAATACCGCCAACCCTTCCGAGTCCTTCGATCATCCAGATCGCAGCCATTAAGCGTGGCAATGAGCCTCTGGGTGGCTTGACAAGAACCAACGACGCGCAAAGAGCCAGGAAACGGGGGCGAAGGTATCGAGAAACGGCATAAATTTGAAACAAGGGAAAAATATGAAACAATAAATGGAACGCCGTCAAAAGAAAAGAGAATAGAATGTCTCTGCGACAGGTACCTTGTTGAGTCAATTTAAGAAAGGTGACTTATATTTTTTTAAATAAGTTAAATATGTGTTAACTACATCTCATTTTGAAATATGTATCAGACGTATAAAATTAATTTTAAAAAACTTGCAAAGTATGTTCGACGAGATTAAAAAATGACATTACAGCTAATTGGCATCGGATAAAATATTTTTAAAATTTAAAATCATACGAGATGAAACATTACAATCAACCATGTCTAAGATGTAAAATTTAAAAAAAATCTGAAATTCCAGACCCGTGCGATCGCTAATATTAGACTCTTACCAACTAGACCAGTGGTAGTAAATTTTCGTATGTGTGCGCGTGCTAAAAATTATAGTTAATTTATGCGTAACAAAATATTTGTCTATTTTTTCTTCATTATAATAATTGCTAACGTTTAATAGACGCCAATGTCCTAACGGAAGTCCAATAAAACTTCGTGGAGTAAGAAGGTATCGTATAAATTTATAAACCTAAGAAATACTGAATAATATTTGTCTGTCTGCAACACATAGAACAACACCGCGTTTCCGCACAGTGCGCGATTGAGCCAATGCTGACTGGTGGTTCTACTATTATAAATGTCATATTGATATAGCCTGGACAAGGCTCGAAACTATTTCACCTGCTTAATAATATAAGGGGGTATCTAAATTTTTGCAGTTTTAATGTACAGTAAAACCCCCATTTACACTTAAGTCGGGACCGTGTATTTTGGAGTAGTGTAATTGGGGGAGTGAATCTCATATTATAACAAAAATAAAATAATATGAACAAAATATTTAGTTACTAAGTGATAAAATGCAAAGCGTGCGTAAAATCCAGCACACAGACAGTCGTCCGGATATGCTCGTATAGCCTGGCACCTGTTGAATACACAGACGCTAGCCAACATTTGACTGTATTCACCGCACAGACGGCCTCGTAGAAACGACAATGGAATGCGACCGTTCAATTAGGGGATTTGCGGCGAATATTTCAAGCTAGCGCGTAATTCGGGGCAGTGTTATTGGTGGTTCCACTGAATCGCAGATCAACTGAAATTTACTTCGTTGGAGAGAAGAATTATTGAAAAAAAATATATGCAAAAATGTTACTATACTTTCAACAATCTTTGTCCCCAAAGATATATATTTTAGTAAGACTGGAATATCTTATAACTGAGCATTTAGATACGCCCTTATGTTATTGTGAATGTGATTAGATTATTTATTGATTTGGCATTTACATGGTAGAACTCTATTTTAATAGGGTAAAAATATCAACGTATTTCAATTCTACAGTTTTTTATATTTTATGCGTTGATAGCTATTTCGGTTTTCGCCATCGTCAAAACTAGTTGACGATGGCGAAAGCCGAAACAAATATCAACGCATGAAATATAAAAAAAAACTGCACAATTGAAATACGTTGTGATTAGATCACTTCACGGAGCAGTTTCCGCTAGCCTACAATTATACAATAAGCTTAGCTTGTTGGTCGTAATACATTAAAATCTACTACAAATACTTGTTAATCCTTGAATAACTGTGCATAGTATTTACACCCTCCCTGCCCAGAACACATACAAGAAAGTTCCTCAAACGAAATGTCGAAGGAATATAGATTGGACTTTCATATTATAGCATACACGTTTCGCTTCACAGATTCGCATTATAGGCACAGTTATCAACCATTTGTAAGGATGCTCTCGATAGAAACGTATAAGGAAAATTTGCGATGTCTAGACACTTTCGTTTGAACGCGACTCAACGAGATCGCTAGAAGTCTACTCTTCGTCGACATCCTGTCGAGGATCAGCGACTACCAAGGGTAATTGGCTTGACACTTCCGAATAATTAACTAAACATTTTTAATATATATTTCATCGTAACGCCATCGTCACAACAATATTTTAAAAAGATTTTGTATTTATATAATTTGATAACTTGTTATGTGACGAGATTTTTTAGGCCTAAGCTCAACTACCCCCTAAATTACGAGTCATGTCAAACTCTGTCATAAGTAAACGGTATATTCCAAATTGTAACAGTTGTTAATTAAAATTTCCCAAAAACAAATAAATTGTTTTGAAATAACAGCGTACGCCATTTTACTAACAGCTGTATCTTTTACGCCTGTCTAAAATCTTATTCAAGACATTTGAGGAAATTTTATAAAACATATACATATATTGAACGTGTAACAATGAAAAATAATAAAAAATTATGTCTACGTACACACGTTTTATCCGGAATCGGTATATATGTAATCCTAATTGCTAAAAATTATAATCGAAGTACTTTCACCTAAAAAAATCCCTATTACCGATTTGATACGAGTTGACGATGAATAATATTTTTTTTTTTATAATGTTTCTGGAATACTCGTTCCTACCTGGCCTATGTACAGTGCATCACACATTCAACAATATAAATATGCCGCTTGTATTTTTTAAATACTGTAGGAATATAAATAAAATAGGATCAACTGATCATTGCTTCGTGTTTTGGGTTTAATTTTTCAAGTAAATAAAAATTAGATATGTTTCCTTGATCCTGAGGAGACGAAGAAAAGGCACAAATAATAAGTTATCCGTAACTTAAATTAGGTGAAAAAATATCAAATTATTTTAGTTCTACACATTTTATTATTTTATATATGTTTGAAGTTATTTCGGTTTATGCCATCATCGGAACTAGTTAAGAATAGAGTTCTACCAGTAAATTCCAATTCAATCAGTAACTAAAATGTCGAATCACGTGAGAAAAAAACATGTAGTATTGAATATAGTTTAACGTTGCAAAGCAGTTTTATTATCTTCTCTGTGCGTGTTTATAATCCCTGTCGAAGAGGGCAAACTGCATTTTAAATGGATGTAGGCAGTAAGTGCATACACAGAGAGAGCAATAAGAAAGAGGCTCATGCATTTGTTAACGATGAATCCGTTTGGACTGAAAATCAAATCGGCATTACCGATCATTAAAACAATAAATCATCCCTCAAGCACTCAGTTTCGTTAAAAAAAATACAATTTACAGTAATATTAACCACTCTAAAGCTAACGACCCACCGGTGTGTCGCATACCTACTAACCACACACGCTACCCACCAGTGTGTTGTCATTATTACGACGTCAATAAATATTTTTTAGAGTTTGCATCATTGAAAAAGGGTCCGACATCTCAAGGACTCACAAAATGAATATAAGGTTTTCCTTTATTAGTTTTTAGAAAATTGCTAGCTTACAGGACAAAAAAACGTTGTTAAAAAAACGTCTAGCTGTTAACGGGTTAAGCACTAAAAGATTAATTACCTAATTTATCTAGCTCTTCTGCGACACATCGGAAATCATAATCGCAAAGGGTGGGTATTCTGGGGTATATAATATTTATGTGAAATAATGGTAAATAATCAATCCCGGGTTTGAATATTTATATATCCCGGTAAAACCAAAAGGACCCGGAATTGGATGCCTAGTTGTGACCATTTTTCAAAATGAAAATTATAACAAAAATTTCAATGTCTCATTTAAGCCGAGAAACTTTTTTATGACTATGAAATATTTTGCGTAGGTGATAGCAGAAGGGCATGTGTACGCCTTCATGTAATACAAACAATGAATGGTCTTCTTTGTATTTATGTATCCTTCAGTCGTCTGCAATTGATCTTCAACAGTTAAAAATGCAAGTTACCAGTCTAATCTATCATTAGCAAAAAATGTTTCGGACAGCTGGTATTTTATTATAAAAAACATAAAACACTTTAAATAGGATCACGCCTTTTTTAGTGGAAAGTAATTTATTAGATCAACACATACATATACAGTCGAACTTGGTAACGAGGAAGATGGGATCGACTGAATTTGCTCGTTATAAAAAATACTCGTTATATTAGAGAATAGGTATTTTTAAATGATTATGAACATACCCATCACTTGAAGACATGTCACATAACACAAAAAGTAGCAATTCAAACAAAAATAAGATTTTTACATGCAATTTCAACCATATGCGTTGATACTTTTTCAATATTGTCGGCGAAAACACCAATTAGGTACTACTAGCTGTAAGCCCGTTGACCTCAACGGGGGGGGGGGTTTGTTGCATTTTTAAGAAGTCAGAAAAAATCGGGGACTGACAGACCGACAGACAGACAGACATTATCGACTATTAATATATAGATTGTCATAATCGTAATCCGATCCCGGCGGCATCAGTCTAGTTAACTGCCCGATCGAATTGTATTGCTTCTAGTCGAAAAAATTGTTTTTAAGCGATTGACACATTGACAGTTTTAAGAAAAAAAAATGACGATATTTTTGTTCGGTATGTCCGAAAAGTAGCTCGTTATAAAAGTGAATAAATGTATGGAGAAAACCATAAACTAAAATTTCAAAGAATGTTTCCTCATTACATCCGAGATTTCGCTATTTCCGTGATCGTAATAACCGAGTTCAACTGTATTATACAGTCGGGGCTGTTACCGAGTTATCAACGGTGTCATATTTGGTAGCGTTAGTAATGGGTTCGAATCTCAGAACCAGCAGACTCATTAATATGTTTTGTCAATCGATTTGTTGATCAGTGTTTCAATGCATGCATGGTGTAGATGTCTACATTTTCTTCCACATACATTGGGTAATATAAATTAAAGGAACTATTGATATTTAATAATCCCAGAATTGAAGCCATAAAACCCAAATCGAAATAACTTACCGAGTTAGTAATCCGTAATCCCAAATGGGGAACAAAAGGGTTTCTAGATTTGATTCAACTAAATCGCGAGGGAATCGAAAACTTTCGTAAATAAAAGAAAATTTCTGAAAGATAAATGAAAATGGACGGGGGTTCGGCCTAAAACGCTACTGAAATTCCGCAAGAATAAAATCTTATATATCCCTTCCCTAAAAAGCTCAAAAAAATGCTGTATAAAACTTTTGTGGCCTTTGAATATTTGAAAGCTCTCTCACGAGCGATACGACATTAGAAAAGAAAGAAAACAACACTTAACAATGAGTAAATATTAATTTCTTCTTTAAATAAAGAGGCTGGATTCATTGCAAAGTAAGATTCTCGAATGACCATTTTTACTCTGTGAAAAGATTTCTTTATACATATTTGAGTAGAGAACTTTTTCTTTATTTTTACTGCTTCTTACAATACTGTAAGTGCACTTGGCAATAATGAAAGGGCTGTTAATAATTTTATTATGAATACTTGAAGTACGTATAATAACCGGGTAATTGAAAAGATAATAATTAGGCACACGGAGCTATAATATAATTATTATAGATAATTTAGTTTAATTTATAATTTGCTTGATTGTTTTCGTTATATAAATTCTATGAGTATATTTTTAACCACTTGAAAAACTTGACATAAAATCACCAAAAAGCACAAAGCTTATTATTTCAAGTGAGGGTATCTTGTTTGTATCTTGCTGCATTTTAATTAATAAATCATTAGCAAAATAATACGATCAATATGGATCTAAAAACAGGGCGAATAAATCAAACACGGCACTTCGATAATGCAAATAAAATACGGGCATTAAAAAATATACAGAACCATAAACAGTTGATTTTAATAAAAAAAATACAGTTACTTAAAATAATAATACACCATTAAAAAGCGCCATCTATACTAGAACCTGTCAATATAAATACTACAACTTTATTAATATTGACATGACTCGTTATTTTAAATCAAGCTAGTTTCATTTGTTGTGAGAATTTTTTTTTTTTACACCCAAAGAATGAATCCACACTAATGGAAGTCATTACGACCAACCGCAGTTAGAATGATAAGTTAAGGTATAACAAGTAGGTAGAATGAAAAAAAAACATCGCTCAATTGTTACGAAGCATGTTTATTGAGAATTTACAATCATTTAATTTAAATCACACAAAATTATTAACAAATAAAATTTACACTACACCTGGCTTGCACAAATGACGTTATAATTATAATTTTTTACTTAAATATGCTAAAATTTGCGCGCCCGACAGACAACGAATAATTATTTTTAATTATAGTCGAGATTGAAAAGGATTACTTCTTCAATCTCGGACGACGAGCTTTCCGATACGCCATTCTAGGAATAACATATCGCACAAAAACCAAAAAAAACCACAAGTGAGTTAAAACTAAAGGCCGCTGGAAACGATTTCCCAGCAGCCGGAGGTTCGACACACGTTGTGTCCGGTTCACGTCCCAAAAAGCAAGGAAGAAAAATCGTTTCGGGTTTAGAAAAAACAGTGTTGCCATTTACGGTCATAAACAATAAAAACAATCTATTATACTGGTTACATGATATTTTTTTTAAACACAATTAATTGAACTAAAACTTTTAAATATCAGCCAGTTGTCATCACAAAAGGGGTTGTGGGAGCTTGGCCTAAAAAATCTCGTCACATATCAATATATGTAGGGCTTCCAATTAACCGGACATTTAAACTAACCGGTTTTCGGTTTTTTTCAAATAAATAAACCGGGTAACCGGTTTAAACCGGATTTATTTTCAAAAAACCAATTTTAGTACTACACTAACCCATGTTTCAAAAAAAAAGTATTATGATTACTTAAAAACAGTCAATAAGTGCATACAGTTAGAAAGTAGATAAAATATATCGCTGTTTTCGTTTAAGAAGGTCACGGGTTCGAATCCCGGTACAGACAGTTTTATATATATTTTTTAAATTTATAAATCGATTTATGAATTTCTGTTTGGAGGCATGGATGTTTGTGATGTCTTGAATTCCCCCCTCCGACCCGTTCTATCCTGAGCACGGAGCGTAATGAGAGCGACTAGCTAGTCACTTGTCCTGTTCTAACCCCACCCTTCGATTTTTACTATCTTTGGAAAAAGAAATGTTGAGCAGCTGAGTAACAAGCAGTTATCGTGAAAGAAATTGAAATAAACTCCACCAGGAGTCCATATGCTCCACATTGGATGTGTGTGTGATTAAAAAAATATTTTTATTTAAAGAAAATATTTATTTTTAAAAAATCTTGTCATTTAAGTGTCATCAAATAATGATTTTTCTGGTGTTTAGCTATTTAATACTTCAGCTTATAAATGGTATTTTTAAATAATAAAACACTCTTTTATACTAATTTCACATTTATCATTTTAGAAATCAGTTGAGAATACTCGTCATGAGTGATTGAGTGAAAGATAACTAAAATAAAAAAAACATTTCTTATTGAATAACCATGTAGTACATATTGTATATTAATATACCTTATTATACAGGCTAAGAATTAAATGAACTTTCGGTTAGATCATTTTCACTTATATGTAGTGTAGCTCCCCATAGAACTTAGTTTGGCTACAATATTTTATTTTTGAACTAAAATAAAATATAATACGCACAGATGGTTGTGATAGCATATTTAAAATATATTAAATATGTATTTTGTGATATTTTCAACGAAATCAAAAATCAAGTTCACTTTGTACCAGTGAAAACCATCCAATCTACAAGCGCAATTATTTTTAGTATAATATATATACCCTATTATAAATATTAGTAATTTTGTCAGTAACTACCAATTTCCTAGTGTCCTAACAATTGTATGAATAACATTGTCACATTTTTAAATAATTATTGAAAAGAAATGGAATACATGTTACATCTAGTGTTCAATTGTATAACACTTCGAATACCTACTTCCGCGTCTTTATTTTTTCTTTTGTTTGCCGCATGTGCATATTGGAAAGACATGGACCCTTAAAAGTAGCCGATGATTTATGGCACCGTTTGTTTGAAAATAAAAATAAAAACATTTTAAAATTGAATTGTTTTATAACTTGAAGGAAGTAATAAAACATGGGTTTGGTCACTTCAACCTTTTTATGTGTGTATGCTGCAAAAAAAGTGAATACAAATTGTCATCTCTTTAAGTTCAGGTACTGTTCGTTTTCGATTCGTTCACGTTCTCGGGATAATAGCAATCGTATATATTATACAATATTTAAGTTCTATATCCAATATTATTTTGTTAATAATTATAAATAATCCGACTTATAAAAATCAAATAAATACGTGAAAAAATGTAGATTATAAATTTGTGTTTACTAATATTCAAATCGCTTTGGATCAGTACAAGTTTTCGGTTCGGATATTTTTTTCATTTAAAAGATATAATGATGAACGTATTTATGTGTATTTTTGGTTCAATAAGGTTCACTTGTTTTATTATCATTGATATTATGAGAATCCTTTCGTATTACAGATATTTGATTGAAAGCAGTAAGTTGTCTATGATTACGACTACATACTTATTATTGATATGGCACAGAAATTAGACAATTGAACAGTACAATACTTTATTATATTGTACTACTTATAATACTATTATTACATTTTTAAATATTATACTCTACATATGAATAGTTTAATAAAAGCTCGTGGTGTTCAAACCAGAAAAAGATAACCGGTTAACCGGTTTTTTTAAAACACACGAAAAACCGGTTAACCGGTTTCGGTTTAAACCGGTTTGGAAGCCCTAAATATATGTGATGATTTCTTACATTCGAAATTCGGTTTAAGTAAATGTTCAATACCGTATTTCGGTATTGAAAAATCACCATGGATACCGATTTCGGTAATATCGGTCGGTATTGCTATCACCAATGCCAAGGTTGTTATTAGTGTTATTCGATGTTAAATAATAAATCCTGTATAAGGTGTATACAATATTTTTCATCAGTTGATGAAAAAGTGTCCTGAGCTTTATTAAAACACGTGGATGTACAAGTCACGTGCGGTAATTTTTAATTAACGGAGTTTTAGTAATACTGTGCTACGGCCAGCCGTTATGAAAATGTTTTACACCTAACGGAACACATCTTTCAACGAAAATGGTTTGTTTTGATTGGAGAAGAAAACATAACGTTCGAAATGGAATTTGAATTTCTGCCAAGAAGCTTTCGGCACCGTGTAATTAGTTTAAACTGGTCATTCATTTTTTTTAAATTATTATTGCAACGAATTTCGTCTGAAGTTTATACTGCGGCATTTATACGTGGTTCCTTCTTGAAATATTTAAAACACCACCGCAGTTATTTTCGTGTTAACCTGATCTGTGCCGTGCGGTATTAATATGGCCGTGCATGGAGGGCCGTGATTTTCTTTAAAAAAATAAAACCTAAAAAAATTGTACTTTTTGGACATATAATAATAGTACATCACAAACACTTACCATATAAATACACGATGAGACATTTCCACCATCATTTATCGAAAAACGTTTCAAAAACGGAAATTACCGCCAAGGAATTATAGCCCTGCTAGCAACAAATTTGAACACAACAAAAAAGCTTTTTTTTTTTAAATCGTTGTATTATAGATTACAAAACAATATCTTTTAAGTTCAAGTATCACACTATGATTCCTAGAGATGTCACTATATGCATACAAGTTGGTTGTTGAGTAACCCACTACCACCCGTTATGTGTATGCAGCCGCATTTTCACGGCCGCCTTCCATAACGCAATGCAATCAAGAAAAAGAATTTATTCTTCATATTATTGGTCCGATACAGAGCTGCACGGGACCTATCTTTTAACCATGCACTGTTGTGCTTAAAAGATAAAGATAGAAAAAAAAGAGAATGTGACTTGCTCAGTCATATAGTTTAAGTGACATTAAGTATCCTGTGAATCCGCCGTGGCGGAAGAGTTTAATCTACTCCGCGTTGAATTTAAAGAGGAGTCAAGAATATCCCGTTCCCCATATGATGTTGCAAATTTATCGAATGCCTCAAAATTGACTTTGGTTGAGATCAGGTCAGCGTGGCCTATTGGGCCCGTATGAGGTCGGGAGTCACTATGTGCATATTTTAAAATTATTAAATACGTTTTTTTGTTGCCTTTAAGCCGCGTGTAAACACGCACATTTTGTATGGCCGGCCATACGAGCACGAAATCGTATGGCGTGTTAACACGTCGGTGGCAGAGAACCGGTTAATAATTCACCGTACGCTGTTCGGTAAGCCATTGCATCGCGTGCAATGCAGGGGTTTAAATTGAACAGAGCAAAACTTAAAAATTGGGTAATTTATATGATAATTATCGCCATACGTCTTACGGTACCCCACCATTAAATTCAAAGATAATCTGCGGAGATTAATTTAACACACGTGTGGCTTGAAAAGTTTCCGGGTAGACCACGTGGAGTGACTGAGGACACTGCCGCCGGTCACGTGAGATATTGTAATATAAGTGAAAATCGTTATCAAGAGTTAGTGGTCTTGCAAGGAGAAGAGAAATGCGAACAATCTGTGATAAAAAATATTATAAAAATAAAAATGATTACTGACACAAAATATAATATCTGGCACTTCAGCTTACGGCAAAGGCACCAGTTGTGTCCAAATCAAATATCGACAGTGGAAAGGAAAAAGGACGTAACCCTCAGTTTTTCCAAAACAGCTTTTTTTCGATAATCACAATGTATACAACTCGACACACGTTCTATCAAAAGGATGGAAGCTGAAAATGACAAATTAGTATCTAAATTTAGCTTTTAAGTTTGAAAAAAGAAAAAAAGCTTGTGAAAATTGCAACCAGGAAAAAGGACCAAAAAAAGGTTTTTCTTAAACAATGTATTAATCACTTTTAAGGTGTCCACTGTCAATACTTGGCGGAATGGCATTATAATAAAAATAATAAAAGATTTCTAGTAGTTTTTCCACTATAAATTTATTTGGTCAGGACCGGTTTCGCTCCTCACGAGCATTATCAACTGATAAGGAAAATAAATTAAACAGTGCTATTTATACAAGTTAAATTGAAATAAAAAGGTGTAAGCAATTTTGTGTAATTATAATGTAATTTGTAAATCCTTTTCATTGTTAATATAAAAATAATAAAAATCATTTATTATTTTTATTAACAATTTATTAAATTAATATTAGGCTGAGTCAATAAAAAAAACCAGTTTAGTCACCGTTCACTTCAGGGTTGTGTATATTTCATAATTTGCTTATAGCCTAAAATCATCAAGAGACGTTTTTTGTGTCTCCTGTAAAATTTGATATGTGTGGGTTACGTCATGTTTCCTTTCCACAGTCGATATCAATTGAAAATATTTTTGACGAGGAGCGATTACTTATCCTGATCTTAATAAATAAACGTGGAAATAGTACAAAAGAGTGTTATTTATGAATAATTGTATTGCCTTTCCGCCAAGAAATGCTAGTTAACATATTGAAAGTGATTATTTACTAATTTTATATTAAAACTAGCTGGCCCGGCAAACTTCGTACCGCCTCAGAATGAATAAATGTTGTGTTGGCTGAATTACATTTAGTTTAAATGAATACTCAAAATGAATTAAGTTAAATAAATGTGCAAAATTCAAAATGAAAACTATTTTAATTACATTGAAATGATGCTATTCACGTGGCACAGTCGATATATTTAAAGGAATGCAGTAGACCAACGATTTGATTTTGAATTGTGAAGTTGAAATGATCCACATCTATGTTATTTGCTGCAAGAATTGCTCGTTCACTCAACCAATTATGATGTTTGTGATTAGCAATGATATTCAGGAACACTTTGTTGATTGTCCTTCGATGAGACAAAATTGCAAAAATTCGGCAGAAACGAAATCAATCCATTCGATTCGTCGACAGGAACACGGCCGTTACAGATAGTCAGCAAATGCTTGGAGAAATCTTTTTATAATTTTACGAAAGTTCATTCTAAATTTTCATATTTTTTATATTACGAAATGATATAAATTCTCATTATAACAAAGAACGCAACATTTTCCAAATCTTCAATATTATATTTATGAGATTATCTTTCATTAGAAAAAAAAAATATATTTTTTTGTTTAATGTTCCACACATACAAACAGTTATACAGTCAATCCTGTTTTTATGCGGTATATGGGTTCCACGAAATATCGCATAAAAAACTTGACTTCCATAGAAAAAGTGGGGTGCGTTACTTAAATTTTAAAATCCGCATAACTTTGAAACAGCGAGTTAAAATATACACTAAATCGCAAAGTATAAGAAAATTAGGGGAAAACCACGGCGTTAAAATATTAAAAAATAGTCACTGTATGACAATTCTATGTGTGTTTTAAAGCATGTGGTCACTCTTTTTCGGAAAAAATTGTATGCGCATCAATTTCATAAAACTATAGTTGTTTTCTAACAATGAAATTAGTGATCAGAGTTTGTTCAGATTTTCTTTTTCGATAATTAATTGGTTATGCAGTTTGTTATACCCATATATATTTTTTTTTAAGTTATCGTTAAAACTTCAATGCGCGATCAGAATTTGAATCATTTAGAAAGAAATGATCTTCTAATTTAATGAAAAGTTGGAGACTTTCTTCATTTATTTTCGCAGTGAAGGAACTGGAATTTCTTTCAGTTCGTCATTATCTTCTGGTTTTTTGTCAATAATTAAATTTAAATTATTGACATCTTCGTCACTTATAGCTTTATCTGTAAGTAATACGTCGATATAATTTTCGCTAAAGGTATCAAACCTTTCTTCGCCAAGTTCATGTGCTAAAGTAATCATTTCAGCTGATATTGCCGATGTTTCAATGGTTTCATCGACTGTAACACACCTAAGTAGGTGGACTTAATTCAGCGATGGCAGATGCAACATGATTTAAACAGTCCGAAATCGCATTTTTTTTCAAATGCCGGTTGTGTTTATGATTCTCTCTATTCTATCCAAAATACAACGATATATGCTTTCGATGTAATATTTAACATTTTTATATATCGTAAAATATTGTACATTTAAAAAAATTCATTTCTAAAAAACCACATTACTTCGAAATCGCATAAACAAACCGCATAAAAACAGGATTGACTGTATATGGGGATCAAAAATAAAATAATGATTTGATAGTATTCTATAACAATATAATATTCATGAAAAGTATACTGATTTTTTTTACATACCTTCTGATTTTATGTACTTTCATTCGTCTTTTCATATTTCAGTATATATTTTAGCGACAGTGATGAACATGGGACATAAATTCCTAAAAGTTTTTTTTTAAAATGGATATTAAAGATTTAGTTTCGAAATTCTGACACAGCCAAGTTCGTCGGAACATCTCTAATTCAAAGTATGAAACAAATGAATTTTGGAAATATCGCCATCTAGTGTATGAAATCAGCATACAACGACATTTTCATAACTTCAAGCTGTTCCTCATTTAAAAACTGTATGAAAATATTAATTTTACAATCAACGCCACCTAGTGTATTAACCGCAAACAGCATCAACGTCATGTTCCGCGTTCGATTTGGAAATTTCGAAAATACGAAATGTATGGAGAAATTTATTTTATTCATAATTTCTTTTCCGTGATATTTTTCCGATGTTTTAATGCTTATTCTGCTATTCTAGACCCATACGAATTTAATAAAGCAAAGATCATTGAAATCCGTGGTCTAATTCTCGAGATATACGTGGTGTAAATAACCCCACTTTGTTTTATATATATAGATGTTGAACAATGGTTTGCTTCGAATGAATAAATATTTCCCGACATATTGAAGATAGGATATTATTATTTTCAATTCTTAAGTGAAAAGAATAAACTAATACAGAAAGAATTGATAGGGATTCGGCAATAGCATAGGAATCAACCGTAATATATAATACGAGTCGTATAGAATTACCGAAAAATGAAGAAGTCCTGCTCAGAAATGAAAAGCTTTCATCGGACTTTTCTAAAGAAGACCCAGCATATCGAAATCGCTTCACGATTATCATTCAATGGGGATGTGCATACAGCCTACAGAGTAGTAGAATAAAATTAGATATTGATTCTGCTATTAGAATTATTTCATATATTAATTTATATTTACATTAGGACTGCCTGTCATAAAATGTGTAGTTAACAGTGAAAATGATGAGTTTGAGGCAGCGGTAATCATACGATCGTCATGTTACTTACTGTTACAGACAGAGGGAGTTGCAAAGATTTTATTTAAACAAAAATTAGACGAACCTCTCAAAACACATATTTACTATGTATTATAGAATATATTATGTTAATAACGTGCACGGTTAGAAAATTGGCGCCGGTTGTAATGCCATCCATTGTTTTTCTTTTTAAATTTTCCCATAAAACATAACAGCTGACCAATCATTGACGTTTAAACTACTGATTTACTTGGCAGAACTTATTTTAAATATTGCTTAGTTTTTAGTTTCATAAGAATTTATTGTTTACAGATCTTTGTTCGCATTCATATTTTATTCTTAATAACATAGCAGATATATAAGTTTTATATTATAATTTAAAAGCTTTACTTTTATTAAAATATAATACATTAAATTGAAATAAAAACAACAGATTTTACATGAAATAATTATGTGTAATTAAATGAGCTGCCAATACTGGAACAAATTATTATGATAGCATATTATGATGATGCCGTGATGTTAATATAGTTATAAATTAAATTATAATTTAATTCTAGTAAATCTTTAAGTTAATTGATTGGCTTGGCATTTACTTGGTAGAACTCCATTATAATAGGGTAAAAATAGCAACGTATTTAGTTTTACAGTTTTTTTAAAAATATTTATTAGTTGGTAGCTATTTCGGCTTTCGCCATCGTTAGGACTATGATTAAACTTACCAGTATATATAGCTGAGAAAAATGTAAGTTTAATCATAGTTCTGACGATGGCGAAAGCCGAAATAGCTATCAACTAATAAATATTAAAAAAAACTGTAGAACTAAATACGTTGCTATTTTTACCCTATTTCCTTTAAGTCAAATAAAAAAAAGATTTGATGTTATACCACTTTTAGGGTTTTCACTGTCAACACGCGTTCCAAGCCGTTCCTGATCTCAATAAATAATTGTGGAATAAGTAAAAAATAGTGTTTTATTATTTTAAAATTTAAATTGTAGTATTTTGTGTATATAATAGAAAATTCGCTATAGAGGCGAACGACAGAGCCAACCCCTTACCACCTCATTAAACATTCAACGATTTCGAATAGTCGTTAATGTGTCTTATAAATATATTTCACCCTGTACCTAAATGGATGCCTGCTCACCTTCAAGCCCCGAGTAGGGTGATAGGCTATACTTTTTTGCCGGTCTTAAGTATATGATATAATAAAATACCTTGATGCTCAATATGTCGAACAAAGGACACAGGAAGTGGGAGGACATTTCACGTATCATTAGTCATAGGGTTAATAACGAAGACGATGAGACGAGGAAGAGCGATGAGTGAGCGATATATCGACTGTGGAAAGGAAAAATGACGTAACCAACAGTTTTTTAAAACAGCTTTTTTTTCGATAATCACAATGTATACAACATGATACACGTTCTATCAAAAGGATGTAAGCTGCAAATGCTAAATTAGTATCTAAATTTAGCTTTTAAGTTTGAAAAAAGATTGAAAATTGAAACCAAGAGAAAAGACTGAAAAAAAGGTTTCTAATAGACAATTTTTTACATTAATATTGATTATGTCACTTTTAGGGTGTTCACTGTCAATGCTTGGTGGAAAAAATTGTGTTAATACAAACACAATATTCCTTTGTACTTCATTTCACTTTATTTAATAGGTCAGGACCGGTTTGCTCGGACTGGAATATTCATAGGTTGGGAGCCCTTGGAGTAGGGTATACAATCACGGACCCTTTTTGAGGTCCCGGAATTTCGAGATTGACAATTTTTCAATCCCGGGATTGAACACTCAATAGAAGGTCGTGTATAAAATTTTTGGTCGGCGATTTTGAAATCATGGAACATTTTCATGCCAATTTCAAAAACCTAGAAATTTGCGGATTTCTCAAAATTACCATTTTTTAGCTCTTCTAATAATTTTCGAAACCAAAATCCCAGGAAAACTGATTTTACAAAAACAGCGCGACATCCGTGTTTCATTTTCTCAATCCCGGGATTGGATACCCTAGTACTGAGTAGTAAGAAAATACAAGAGATTTCGCACCGTTATATTTCAAAACAGTCTAAAAAAAAAAGATCCCCGTCTGTATGTCTTGCCTAACCGTTCACCTTTCATCGGTAGAGCCTCAACCATCATAAGATACAGGCTTAATGTTATTATATCCGCGATGACCCGTATAAGGATATTCATAAATTTATAATCATAATCGCGGCGAAGGTAGGGTATAACTTCAAAAGGTCTTCATCACCAAAATCTTCAAACTCCACGCAAGCTGGACACGAAGTTTGCTGGGTATGATCCCAAGCGGACAAACCTAAAAGCACTTATCTCTATCTACTTGAATAACCAATTTTACGCAAAATCGCATACGGCAAAGTGGATACGTGAGGTTCCTATTTATAGAATATTGATCACGGATACCATAATAATAATTACCAGCTGGAAGCCCGTTGCCCTCAATGGGGGGGGTTTTTGTTGCATTTTTACCTTTTCCGGTTCTAAGCTCAAGAAATGCGACCCCAATACCCACATTTTCTTAAATATCTATTTTAATATAATACAATGTTTTTAAATAAGGTTTTTTTTATATCATAGTTTTTTTGAACCTTTTGTAGTTTATATAAATACTAACGAGATAAGCGCCCGCGATAAGCGATCATTCGTAAGATAGCTGGGCTAAACTCGTCAGTTGCAATTTCATATGTATCCTGGGATGACGTCTTTTTTACGCGCAACTTAAAATATGATTATTTATTAAAAAAATACGGATTTTTATAAAAAAAATGTATGAGGAATGATGCAGAGAGATATTTTAAAGCCCTTAGACCAGTGATGCATAAACGCGGCCCGCGGGCCGCATGCGGCCCTTAAATCTCTTTCTCAAACTTACTTTTTTCACGTAAAACATTTATTAAACAAATGTAAGCAAGCTTTTTCTTCAATGAAGGATAATAAATCGGTTCACAGAAACAGGCATATTATGTCAAATTAAAAAAAAAGTTAAAAATTAACAAAAACCATGAACGCATAACTTATGAATTGCATATAAATATTTCACAATGAAATGATTTTTAATAAGCAAGTACTCATGATCTTTTTTTGCATGGCTTATTTATTTTCGAAATAGCACGGTTAAAATAATATAATAGAACCTATTATTCACTTGATTTTTCGTACACGATTTTAAGGCTGTTTTACATGGAAGGTACATATGCTCTGTATAAAAAAAGGATTGAGCGTACTTTAAATCATTTTTTTTTTTTGCGGCCCGAACCCACGATAAATTTGTTTTATGCGGCCCGCTAGAAGGTAAAGGTTGTGCATCACTGCCTTAGACTATTTTTTTTTTTTAAATTCATAAGAATAAGGACCAATAATGAGGAAACCACTGGGGTCCCTGAACATCCCCATCGGATGAGAAGTATTTTTCTAGTCTCCGAGCCGCGAGAGTTAAATAGTTAGAAAATTTACTGGCGTGAAAAATAAATTGAAAACTTATTTATTGAATAAGCCAGAAAATCTAAACGTAATTGATTATCTAAATGATTTTTTTTAGGAATACACCCAATTATCTAAAAAAAACTAAAATACACCGGGTCTGCAAAACAAAATTTGCAAATAGCGGATATAATAAAATATATTCATAAAAATCATAATTGAGCTGCCTTGCTGAACTACTATATCCAATATCAACAGTATTAAAAAATAGCATATACATAGAGTAATACTTTCGATGGATTCGGCAGTAACTTTACATAGAGTACTTTTTCTCTCTGATTGATTGATACAAGGAAAGAATGATAAAATACTTTTTCCATTCAAGAATATTAGCTTATTAAAAATAGATTAAAATATTCGTCATAATTTGTAGAAGTGTCAATGTTTTAAATAATTCTAATACAATGAATGTAACTAGAAAATTCGAAAAAAAATTATGAAAATTCTCGGAATTTTGTTAAGTAAAGTCATTCATAAGAAGATAACTAGATATACGATGTCATTTTGACCACATAGTTGGTAGGAATTTCGATAAGGTTGGTTGATACTTGATAAGGCGCACATCGTTACACTTAAAACCGCTGTCTTTATTGGACGAGATAAGAAATCGAAAAATAATAATTTCGACACATTATTTGCGGTTTTTATCATATAGATTATTTTATTGAGTCACGATTTGTTAAATTTTATTTTAAAAAAATTTACAGTTTTACATAAGTGTTTTCAAAACCGATAGTGTCTGATTATTGATAACGCAGCGCGCGCACACACACACACACAGTGTCTAAACACTATAAACGCAAGTGTAAAAATGATTTTGTACAGAAGTGACTTAAAGCTCACTCATTCTCAGCTACCAATGTGGAGCATATGGCCTCCAAATAAAGGTATCTAAGCAAACGTTTTTCTACGTCAACTCGCGAGCCGAGTACTACAAGGTTCTATGTGAAAATTCTTGACGAAACAAAAATAGCAATGTATACTTTGGAAGACTGCCGCATTGTTACTTTTGTTTCGTCAAAAATTTTCACATAGAACCTTGTAGTACTCGGGCCGCAAACGGTGTGTTACTCAGTCGCTCAACCTCTTTTGTCCAAAGAGAGCTGTAGGGATAGAAGGATAAGGCTAGGACATACATGACTAGTGGTTAACTAATCGCTCTCGCTGCGTCTAGTTATTGAAGGATCAAAAGGGTGGTAAGCAGTGGCGGATTAAACACATGAGAGGCCCCAGGAGCAATAAAATTTGGAGACCCTGGGTTGAATTATAGATATCCAAACGGGAGTTTTTATGAGGATGCGACAAAATTGAAGACACCAACCCCTTGGAAGCACCTGATTTAACCAATTGAATACCAAGCGGAAACAGGTTTCCGGAACATATGCAAGCGAACGCGGATGTACAAGACATTTAAAAAATCAAATACCTGGTATTGTAATAGAATATAAGCAATAATTTGATGAATATGTGTAGTGCCATCTACACTGAGTCAAAATAGGTTTTTAAAATAACGAATTCGAGTGTATATTAGGAAAAAATATTTTTCTCAAAAACACGCAGTATCTCTGGGACATATTAATGATTTATTTGCGCGGTATTCAAACGGTTAAGAATTTGACCAAGGAATAAGTCCCACCATGTATCGGTCGTCCGCTCATTCAGCTCCCATTAAAAATTAAAACGACATAACATTGACAACCCACAGTATGCGTCACGCACTCTGAATTGAATATAAATAATGGTAGCCCTAAGTGGCAGGCAATATTTATTAAGACAAAATAAAGAAAAAGTCCTATGCCCTTTATTCAAATCCGCATGTCCTTGAATATTATTAACCCGTTCGAGACGCAGGATCTTGAAAGATTCGCACGGTACGAGATCTCGCGAAATTCCAAAGACGTGAGACAGCCTCTCATGAGGCTTTTAAATAGGGTGGATGCCCAACAGGTAGATACGATCGATTCAATAAACTCAATGGTTGCCAACTTGAGTCGTGTTTTAAAACACATTTTATTAAATTATTGATTTTTAACAATTTACGACAAACATACACCAAAATACGACAATAAAAAAAATAGGTTAACTTAACCAACAAAATTTTCACTTACAACTGAAAAAAAATCTTACATTTACTATTGTTGTTATTGCTCTGTTACTTCAAAGCATTAGCGAGATTAGTAAAATAACTAGATACAAATAGTATACATAAAAACCTTATATTATAATAAACCGTAACAGAAACTAAATAAAACCATAAATCCCTATTAAAAAGTACAATACAAACCTTAAATCACTTTTAGGGTGTTCACTGTCAATACTTGGTGGAAAGGCATTATATTAGTAAAAACACAATATTCCTTTGTACTTCATTCCACTTTATTTAATATCTCAGGACCGGTTTCGCTCATTACGAGCATCGTCAACTGATAAGAAATATAATTTAACAATGCTATTCATACAAAAATGAAAAGTTATAAACAACAACTGGCATTGAAAAGAAATTACCAATTACATCAAAAATGATTTTAAAATAACTTAAAATTAAAATGTTTAACACATCTACCATATAATTAAAAAGTCATCTCAGATTAATAAACATTGTCAAAAATTTCCCAAATTTTAATTATATTTGTAATTACTTTTAATCGCCATTCTAAATTTATTAATCTGAGATGACTTTTTAATTATATGTTAGATGTGTTAAACATTTTAATTTTGTGTTATTTTAGAATCACTTTTAATGTAATTGGTAATTTCTTTTCAATGCCAATTGTTTTTTATAACTGTTCATTTTTGTATAAATAGCATTGTTAAATTATATTTCTTATCAGTTGACGATGCTCGTAATGAGCGAAACCGGTCCTGACATATTAAATAAAGTGGAATGAAGTACAAAGGAATATTGTGTTTTTATTAACATATTAAAGTTCATTTATCTCGAAATAAGTATTTTCGACTTATCACACTGTTGCTTTAGGGTAGCGATATATTAAGACTTATCTATTAAGATAAATGTCTAATAATTCTACGCCATTTAAATGCGTTTTTTTACAATTTAAGATTTCGACTGAAGGTGCTTGGTGGAATTTCAATATTCGGTCAGTTCAAGTTCATCCGTGCGCTTGAACGCCTGAAGATGCTGAAAGGCGAAACCAGGGTCGTTAGTGACAAAATCTGTGGGAGTGTACATAATTTGAGAGTTTTTTTATTTAAAAAAACCTAAATTTTGCTTTCTTGCTAAATTACAAAAATTAAGTTTGTCTGTATTTCTTTGTCAGTGTCGTTTTGTAAAAATGCCACATTCTCATATTGACTATTTTGCGAAATTATCCGTCAAACTATTTTTTAGAGCAGTACATATTTGACGCCAAAAGTCAGTTTTATTTTAAGTTTCAAGATAGTCGAAATACAGTTCGAATACTTTCTAACGTTTTTTTTAATAAACTTTCAACCCAGACACACTTAACGTAAACTTATTAAGCGTTGAGAATTTACACTCATTTCCAAATGCTAAATGACATTCAATCAGATGATTAAAGTTATGCTATTAAACGCTGCTCTAAGAGAAATTACCAAAAGTTTTATATCACCTTCTACTAAAGGTATACAGATGGTGTTTCAAACTTTGGGGACCACTATCCCAGTGCAGATAAGTAGCAAGGCGTCCGCGGCCGGGACAAGAATGCGATCCCAAGCATTCGATATGCATGTACGCTATCACTATGCAGTAACGGCCAACTCACAGACCGACAATGCAAGCGCAGTCAATGCAAATAGCTCCAGATATTCCGCGAATGTATATATAATATTAGCATTCTCTAGTAAATATGCTTTGATGACTAGCTTTTCTTTAGTGCATTCAAAACATGACTCAGTAATTGTTGAACTAGATGGAAAATCTACTGATAATCCACGCTGTAATGTAATGTCATTCATTTCAGTTAGTTTACTAATAACTAGACCGGTGTACACGTATTATTCTCTTGAAGCCGTTATATATCATTTATATTTTTTTAATTTGACGCCCCTAATGCCACTGTCATATCTCATTCTGAATTTAATTTACCCCGTGAATTGTTTATGAACCACCCTGCTAAAATGTTTGTAATATTATCACATCTTATTATGGATGGTTTTGTTGTGTCACATTTTGTATAAAGCAATTCTTATTCCATTCATTATCTTCCACTATGACAGCGATTAAGTGATTCGGTGTGAAACGGTTTAATCAGGAAAAGTGAAAATGATATCAGGAGTCATACCTATAAATATATTTGCTATGAATTTGGCAGCAATTTTGTGGGATTTATCTCTTAATAATAAATTAAAATTCAACATTTGGATATTATACTTGTTGTGTAACTATGCATGAAGCATTAGAACAGTGATTTCTAACCTGGGAGGCGCGAGCAGTCCAAAATATTTATTTACCCTTTAAAACGTGTCTTTATTACTATATGACAGAAAAGATGGGGGGCGCGAAGATATTTTCTTCTTCAAAGGGAGGCGTAGTAACATAAAGGTTGGGAACCACTGCATTAGAATGTTTGCCAGAAAATTAAAGAAGTTGTGAATTTTATTTTAAAATTAAATTTGATTCTCGTTTGACCCATAAAAACAGAAATAAAAAATAACATTAAAAAGCAAGAATAATCAATATAGTTAAATAGTTTATGGACCATCCAAACAACATCAGCAGTATAGTTAACACCTCCATTCCCATGATGCAATCGTAAATAGTTGAGCCATTCAATATTCAATATTTCTCTCAACAGCTTAAACAACGAGGACGCGTATTTGAGTCTTTGAAAAACAAAGGTTGCTGGCCGGCGGACTCATATATGCGTATAGGCGAAGTATCAGGGAGCTAAAAAAATTAAATTTGGTAAAGATATCTCAATTGGTTTACAAATTATAGTGAATTTAGTCAAATTACAATTTTTGCGAATTATTCGCAAAATTGCCCGGCCGCCAGGTGAAATTCTATAAAAAAAAAAACGTGCGGTCGTTAAGCTGTTAATATTGCCAATAAATATTTATCATTTAAGGTATTCTAGCATATATATTTAAAAAAAAATAGTTTCTAACATACTGTCAATAAACAGTGAAAGTGAGATGCCATCATGGCAGGGAACGTGATTTTTTAGGATGGCATGTTAAGGGTTAACAACATAACATTACTATAAAAAATCAAAGTTGATTTTTATCGTTTTACCAAGCGGAATGTATTAAAAAAATATATAGTTATTCTTTATCGGTACATTCCTGTTGTGCCAGAAAGGCTTTCATTTGCTTCCGAAGCAATGTTGTCCTTAACAACTATATCCGAACAAGCTTACAGTCAAGGATTACCTTTTCTGGAAAACAATACTACTTATGGTCTGCAGCCTTACACAATGGCTAAATAACTACTTACCATTTACTCGTATCGTTGAGAAAATAATCCCCAGCGCTGGAAGTACAATACTTAATTAAAATCTCGGTTACAAAGACTACCATTAGTAGTTAATATTTTTTAGGCCATTTAGTGAAATAAAAAGTTAAAATTCTTGGAACGTAAAGGCCTAAAAGGTTAATTATTAATGATGATCGGGTGTTCAGGTAGTTGGGAAAATTTTATACTATATAAGAAAATAAGACGCCGATTTTCTGGGATAGTTTCATATTAATTTTTCACTTTTAGGGTGTTCACTGTCAATACTTGTTGGAAAGGCTTTATATTAATAAAAACACAATATTCCTTTGTACTTCATTCCGCTTTATTAATTAGGTCAGGACCGGTTTCGCTCATTGTCAACTGATGACAATTGTGTTTTTATTTACATGTTAATTTATTGATGAGAATTATCAGTGAGGGAAAATCTTAAGAATTCACTATAATATTGCTAATTCTCGTTAGATAAAATCATCTCTATCAACAGAAGTAAGTAATAATATGATTTAGAAATACTAACCAAACATTGGTGGTTGGCATCCGTAACGTATTTCACGGGTTCAACTCCCAGTGTGAACAGAACAATCCTAAAATAACGGAACGTAGTGAAAGTGATTAGTTAACTAGTCATGCTCTAGCCCAGTGGAGGTGAACCGGCGGCCTTTTGACTTGATCAAAATATTCACTTTGATCGAAAAGATATACGCAAGCGTTTGGAAAAAGAGCGTTATCAACCTATTATATGGTCGACAGTCGAAAAAAAGGTTTCTTTACTGGGGCCTTATGTTGAATCAGATAAATAAATGTAGCCTTCCGAAATGAAAAGGTTCCCCACCCCTGCCCTATACTTATACTACCTTCTTCGAAAAAGAGAGGTTGAGCAAAGCGTAACAAACCTCCATTAGGACATGGATTAAAAAAAATACTTCTCAGAGACTTACATTGAAAATTGACTTCGTAACCATGTGTTTAATCTGTGGGCCGCAATAAATGTAATTAGCAGACGCATGCAGACCGCGGGTTGTGTATGATTGCATTATATGAGGGGTTACCAACCTTTTTGGACCCTAAAATATTGGTAGGGCGGCGGGCACCAGGGTTTTTTTAAGGTTATTTATAACCCAGGAATGTAACGATTTGTCCGAATTATCAGCGTGACTCGTTTTTTTAAGCTCTTCCAGGAATTTTGAAATCCGAAAACCCGGGAATTGAACGATTTGCCCAAATTAGTTGGCAGGCGCCATGACACTCGCGGGCACGGAGTTGGTAACCCCTGCATTAGATCAACTGTTATTTTTCAGTGGACAAAATGAAACGAATTGTTTTCAAAATTTTAGCAAGTTGGATTTGTTCACAATTTTTTTTAAACCATGTCCGCTCCCAATGTGGAGCATATGGACTCCTAATGGAGTTTATCTCAACAGAAGTGTTTCTACGATAACTGCTTGTTAACCTCTCTTTTTCCAAAGAGAGTAGGGATAGAAGGATAGGGCTAGGAAAGGATTAGTGGTAAGCTAATCGCTCTCGATACGCCCCCGTTCATAGGATAAGATGGGTGAGAGGGACATCACATACATCCATGCCTTTAAACAGAAATTCATAAATCGATTGAAAAACCAATTTATAAAACTGTCGGTACCGGGATTTGAACCCGGGCCCTCCCTAGCCGAAACCTAAAACGTTGACCACTCGACCACACAGGCGGCAATTGTTCACAATTGTGTACACAAAATAAATATTTTCATGGTGGCGATCAAAATGTCTATGTACCTACGTACACACACGAGACGTCTTTGATTAAATAAGAGTTAACAACCAACCCCGGCAAGTGCTTCCATGTTACCTAGCAACGTGTTAAATTTAACGATACGTTATCCAGTTAACGAGACGAGGAAAATACATTGTACGCATCTCGAGGATAACAAGCGCCATGTATTTGTCTATTTATGTCTGGGATTAAACGAACACGGATGAAGAGTACGTCACAAGTTAGTTTCTCGCTAAAGAAATTTAAATAATATTAACCCTCTAAGGACGAGCGTGACCATGTGGTCACAGTAAACACTGTTGTCTATTGATCCCACTATTCATCCTTTTTCTACCTGAATATGGTTTTTTTCACTCATATTTGGTTAAGAAGGGTACAGACTTCAGTTAATCATCAGCCGCGGGGACAGAAACGGTCACCAAAACCACATGCGATTTTTTGAATTTCGGTTCTGTTAAATGGATTTTTTGAAACTGTTAGTTATTTTTTTATCAAAACATCAAATTATTCACAGTTCTTTTGCTAATATATTTGTATTGAAATTAAGTTGATCTAAAGAGGTTTAATTGTAAATATTTTTAAAAATTTCACGTTTAGCTATATTTCAACCCCGAATGTTCGCGTGCCCATACGGTCAGGTTCGTCCTTACTACTGTCCGTACACAATATTACACGGTAATAAAAGGAAAAACATGACCATATAGTCATGCGGGGTTTCTATACAACGACTTGGCGTTGTTTTAATATTTATTTAATGTTTATTTTTCAAAACTTATGATCCAGTGTCGTCGAGTAGTAAACATATATTTTCGGGTGTGGTGCAGTGCTCCCTCTAAGACAAGAGGTTAACTGCGCGGTAGTAGTCTTGTCTTGGATTTTTCCAAATTTTTATTATGTTTGTAATTACTATCAGTCACATTTTTGACTAAGTGATATAACATGCTACATTACTAGAGTTAATAACTTACTTAATGATAGTTTTATGTTTTCCCCGCTTCCAAGTAGTTGGTGTGTATACTTTAACAAAATCGACAGCCATGATTATATTTCTTATCAGTTGAAAATGCTCGCAATGAGCGAAACCGGTCCTGAACTAATTAATAACGTGGAATTAAGTACAAAAGATTATTGTGTTTTTATTAGTATTACTTCAAGTTGGAAAAACAGGAGTTCAAAACATTTTTTTTTTTTTTTTATTGTGAGCTGTTTAATTATAAGCGATGTATAGAAATTAAAACGATTAATAAAATCAGACCCTTATGATTAAACAATTTTGATGGAAATTAACAACAAAACAAAATCATAATATAGGTATGCAACAATGATGAACATCAGACAAAAAAAAAATCATGATATAATAATAGGGTTCCCAAGAGATAGTATCAAAATTTATTGAAGTCAATTTACAAAACCATTAATCTTATGGTGACGGGAGGGTCACATTGTTAATATTGTTTCAAATACGCGTGGGTTTAATATTACTGTATGGGAAAAAGATATCAACTGGATTTATGACTATTTCAAAATATTTAAGTAACAACACAAATTTTATTTGAACGAATTCGAGAGCATTATGATGAATTGATAATAACCACAATTCCTTGCTCAAAGGGGATGATTTCTTATTTAACGGACCAGTTTATAGCCCCTATTCAATTTATTTATTCTGGATATATAATTAGAAATTACCATTACCAATCAGCATTCACCCCATACGCAGACCAAGAAAAAGTGTATCAGGCGTTTACAACCTTTTTTCTAGCGAGCCGCAAAAAACAAATTACGATGATTTCGGGCCACAAGTAAATATTTATTTTAAAGTATGCACAATCCTCTTTTATCGCGGGGGATACGTTCAACGTAAAGCAATCTTTACAAAAATGTGTAAAAAAGTGTTATTTTGAAACCATGCAAAAGGAGGATAAAGTATACCTAATTCCAAAAAATGTTTTTATTTGAAAATATTTAGATAGTATCTGTATATACATGTTGTATTTAATTATTCAGAAATTATTGAGACCTTTGTTTTTTTTTTATTTGAAGCTTATTCTTTATAAATTAACACTTTAAATATTTATAGTCTTATCCTAAGAAAAAAAATCGAGAACCGCCTAAATATTAAAAAGGGCCAAAGGATGTTTATCCCTGGTATAGATTCTAATTTATGTGAGAATAGCCCCCTCCGTCTTGTAAAATCAATACCAAATATATGATTGATTTTTTTTAATACGAACATTTTTTTCTATTCGGGTTTATCTGATGTAGTTTTAACTGTTGCTATTTTCCAAGCGTTGGACAATCGCTTGGTTCATACTTCATGCATATGTTTATCTAAAGCTGCAACAATAAAAAAAATAAGATAAGACAACCACACGACGTCGGTACATCGTGCAATATAAATAATATGCTTCGACTCCTCGCTATTAAATAGAACTCCATGTCAAAAACCGTGTACATTGGCGTAGAATAAATATAGCCGCCGCCGAAACCGATGCATTGTATTTATTATTAGACTAGAAAATTTCGTAACAGTCGAAAGAGTTCAAAGTAATTGAAATAAAGCGCTTATTTAAACTTAACCAATTGGGGATAAGAAGGACGTAAGCACTCATGCCGTTTAGTGCAGCGGTTGCCAACATTTAGAACCACACGGACCACTGATAACTTTGGATCTTGCGGATGACTGATTAAAAAAAGGTCTTCTTTGATTTTAAGGAATAAATAACGGCGATATTTGTTGCTGCATGTTAATAAGATTTTCCTTTTCACTTTTAAGGTGTTCACTGTCAATACTTGGTGGAAAGGCGTTCTTTCGTTGGAAAAACACTCTTTTGTAATATTTTCACAATTATTTAAATCATCAGGACCGGTTTCGCTCATGACAAGCATTTTTTTTAAATACTGAACATAGTTAAATTATTGAGGGTATAACAAACCATTGGTTAAATAAATATGAAAATAATTTGCAGATAAAGATACAAAATATGAATAAGTGCCACTGAATTAACAATAATTTAAATGCTAGAAATATGTAATCGCATAAAATAACAATTGTTTTAAGAGTGGTCACTAACAATTAATTCAAATGTATTTATAAATTTCTCTATCCTTATATAATGTTTGAGCAGTTGAGTAGCAACAAGAAAGTTTCTGATCCATATTGGAAGGCGATGATTAAAAAAAAAAAAATTGATGACGTTCAAGACGAATTCAATAACAATCAATTTTCGTATCGGAAAAGTTTTATATAGACAACCCAAAAAATATCGTGTGATAAAAATATCCCATTCTATTTTGTGTTTTTTTTAAAATTCAAAATTGAGTCTGCCGCAATCGTAATCGATTGTTATCCAAGCATTCTAAAGTTTAAGAAACTTCCAGAAGTTGTATATGTATTTGATAATTTGACGCTATATGCATCTGTATAGTACACTGCAAAGAAAAACAAACAAAATCGGAATGATTAATATCCTCGAGAGTGGAAAAAAGCAAGACATTTCACCGAAAATAATATACACAGCCGAGAATCGTCCCATATATCTGTCGACAACATGCGCATCATGCTGTGCTTTCGAAAAAATATAAACTTAATTCGGTAAAAATAAAAAACAGAAAGATTTTTATAAACATTGATTTTTCAAAAACAAAATTGATGTTTGTATAGTGAGTATGATTCTGCAAAACGATTCGGAGAGATAGTGAGTGCCGGGACATTTTGTTATACATATAAAAAATGCATTATGCAATTTGCATACATCGTTTAAACATTATTTTCTTACTAATGTCGGAAAAATATGTGAAACAAAAATATTTTCGATTATATATACGTGTGTTGCTCATTTAATATTGATGTAGTAATTGGATAATCCATTTCAAACCGGAGTCAAGGATACCAAAGCAAGTTATCGGAAGGACTCGAGCAGAAAAAAGACTGGCCTGGATAAAGGAGAGCGGTGAAGAAGTCCTAGATTAGATATGTCCACGGCTTACTTATCATGAAAAATTCAATCAAATTAATGTGGGTTTTCTATTTCATTTACGTTCAAAAACGTTTAATTTAAGCACGTACGTATATTGCTAGTCAAGTCAACGATGCGGTATTCTTGTTTGTACACACCTAATCCTTTGTTACAGAAAGTGGCGCGTAAGAAAAACCTAATTTTCATAAAATATGATAAATAGGTTCCAAATCTGCGTAAAAAAGTATCAAAAATGTATGACAAAACGTAACGGTGCCGTCCAAAAATATCGCGTAAAAGAAGGATTGAGTGTATAATCATTGACACTCAATTGTCCGTTATAAGTACGCTCCAAGATTTGAAACTCCGTCATGATAATATGAATCATTCCACATATTTTTTTTGATTAAAAATAATATGATGTGGTATGTACAAAGTGTTTTTATTTTATATGCCTTAATACGAATTATTGACAGTGAACACTTTGAAAGCGATGATATTTGTTTTTATCCAATATTTAGTATTCGAATGGACCCCGTTTTATTTATTTTTTAAATCAAATAATCGAGTATTTTACAATAAAATACTGAAAAAATACAATTTTAATTTCATATGCATTATATCAAGAAACTAACATTATATTTTGCCGTATTGAGTTTTGCAGAATCTAATATAAATTAAACAGTCAACAATTCGTATATTATTGTCAAATATGTGCACTTTTTTACAGGAAAAAGATTGACTAACGACGTCGCGATGAATCAACCAATTCGGGCTAATCCTGAGCATGATATCACCATTGAAATAAAATCCTTACGCATCCAAGAAAACTTCGCCAAAAAGCCCTGCGAATTACTCAGCACGACTAATTTTAGAACAAAATAAAGATTACTGTCTCAATTCAAGGTAAACGCTGCGAAATCTACAGAAATATTCAACATCGAACATTTCTACATTTATTTCAAAATGCTCAAGACGAGCATTTTCAACATACAAGTGTAAACATAAATAAAAACAGGGATATTTACACTAAAGTACATAATTAGTTTTACTTGGTTTAGTATTAATAGCCCTGTCGTATTGACATATATTCTCATCAGTTGAAAAGGCTCGTGATTAGCGAAACCGATCCTCAATGCAACTCATTAGATAATCATTCCTTAATGTAAATGTCATTTTGTATTACCTTTATCGTTTGTTTGTTTTCCCCCCTTGCCACACATTTTTATTTGATTTTTGTTATAATATATCAGAATAGTAATATATTTTCTAGCGGTTTAACCCGTCCTAATTGATCCAACTCATTAGATAATCATTTCTTAATGTAAATGTCATTTGTGTTACCATTATCGTTTGTTTGTTTTTCTATCATCCCCTCCCATTTTATTTTGATCTTTATTATAATATATCAGAATAGTAAAATTAAAATCATTCGTACTTAAGGAAACATTTGCGAAAGAAGTTGTCTGAGAATGCCTCTGAAAGAGGCGAAACACGTGTCACATTTTGTAACACAATACGTGGAATAATCAAAGTTATTTTTATTTTATATTATGAAACCGATCCTGGCCATGGCCCTGGCCAGTTTATGCCAATGCCCCAAATCTTTTAAAGTTTAAATATCATACGAGATAAACTCTATGAGAATATTTTTTGTAAGTCAGTCGAGATCTACTCGATGAGAATTATTGACATCACAAAAATCAACGTCGCATGTCTTAAATGTATTTTTTTATAAATCTAAATGTAACATTTACCTAACTGGGAGTCGAACTCAGGCCCACCTGATCTGTAGAGCAAGCTCTTACCAACTTGACCACATGTGATTTCCACCAAGTACTGATAGTGAACACACAATACAATTTGTAATCACCTATGGGGCCAGCAATGATCCTAATATTATATTATGTAAAACTCCTTCGTTATAATTCACTTAATTATATTCTTCGATGTCTGTTTATGCTTCGATTGCTTGACATCCTAATTTTTATGTTTGTATTCGTAACCTGCTCCTTTTTATATGAAATAAAACGCTGTATTTTCTGCCTGATAAATTTTATAAATATATTGTCATCCAATATTCTCGTGTCCCGAAAAACCCCCTAACTAGGTCGGGCATGTCAAGTGATGTGGGAACATCACGAGGAGGTGAGAGCAAGAATCTCAAGCTAGATTTTTTATACAGAGAAAAAAATCTAAAAATCGTGAGAAAATTGTGTAGAGATTCAAAAAGGTGTGCTAAAAGCTTTTTTGTTTTTGTAAATTATTACATTTTCTATTTTGACACATTAGGAGTGGACATATTAATAAAGGGAACGAATTGAATGGTCAGAATTTAAATCAATTTTTGGTCAGAATAAAAATATTATACGGTCAGAATATTTCATAACCATTTTGGTTAGATTTTTTTTAAATCTCATTTAAATTATGACTATTTACACTGACCGATATATTATGATCATTTAATATAAATTCTAACCAATGTAATATAAATTTTGACCGAAAAAATACGAGCCATTAATAAAAGACTTTTATTAAGCAAAATTAGTAATCGATTATTCCATTTTAAGGAGTTCACTGTCATGACTTACACTTGATGGAAATGTATTATATTTAAAAAATTAAATACTCTTTTTCGAGTTTAACACTTATTTAATATGAACAGGACCGGTTTCTCTGATCACGAGCATTATTAACAGATTTGAAAATATATTAATACAGTACTATTGTATACTAAGCCAAGTAAATAATACCCTTAATAGTTTTATTTGGTTTGGTTTAAACATGACAATATACAAATGCTCGTGATGAGCGAAACCGGCCCTGATCGTAATCCCGGTAATCGGTAATTATTTGTGATTGGTCCGTTAATTGAATTTTTAACGTATTTTGTAAGTTTTCGGTTTTACCGATGGTTTGATAAAATAATCAATCAATTCTGGTCTCATACCCAACATCAAACCCACGGACGGTTTTAATGAATAAAGAAAAAAACTTCCTCAGCATCATATCAATTCTCGGTCCAATTCCATTCCCCCAGTCCCCGTCGAGGCAATATCATTTTTTACGATTCCGGATGTCACGGTGACTTGCGAAAAAGCCCTCATCATCTCCACCTCTTGCCCAACGGAATGGAGGACAATAGAGTGGAATGCCGATTGACTCAGTGGATAGTGTTGTACTTATGTAAGGCACGATAGAAGAATGCCATATTCTCTGATTTTTTCCAATTGTACTGCATTATTGGCCACAATAACAATGGATGCTTTGCCACACAGATATAAGCTAGACTTATTATACTCGTTCATTGCTTTGTTCCTATCTTCCATTTTGCCCATATCGTCGTTAATTTTACAAATAAATACGTATCTCAACTTGTGAGTTTCTTGATATGAGGCGCCGAGTTGCTAATCCCGCTCTGGAGATTTTTTTGAGTTTTGATTAAATCACGAAAAACTGTTTTGGGTATACATAGTGATGTTAAGTGTTTTAAAAGTTATTTTATATCTTCCGGGACACAAATAAAAGCAAGATAAAACCTCTAATTCAACAAATATACCGTACAATTGTCAATAAAAGTGTTTGATTTATCCTGAGAGCGTATGTTGGTGTTTTTAGAGCGGGTTTTGCGAGACGCATTAATATTCATTTTGATTTTTTGACGAAACGGAATACAATTTTCAATTCTAAATTTAAAAAAAATTATAGCTTTTTCGATGGAGCGTTGAAGTGCATTCATAGCTCATTTTCGTCATAAACCGGCCAGAGCGGGTTTTGCAAATTGGCGATACATATCGACTGTGGAAAGAAAAAAGGACGTAACCCTCAATTTTCCAAAACAGCTTTTTTTCGATTATCACAATGTATACAACTTGACACACATTCTATCAAAAGGATGGAAGCTGAAAATGCCGAATTAGTCTCTAAATTTAGCTTTTAAGTTTGAAAAAGATGACCTTGTAAAAAATTAAAACCAAGAAAAAAGACTGAAATAAAGGTTTAAACTAGACAATTTCTTTAATTAATATTAGGTTATGTCAATTAAACACCAGTTTAGAAGTCTCCGTGCACTTCATGGTTGTGTATAATTCATAATTTGCATATGGTCCAAAATCATCTAAACATGTTTTTTGAGCCTCCTGTAAAATTTGATATGTGTGGGTTATGTTCTTTTTCCTTTCCACAGTCGATATTTTATTTATTGTTTAAAATTAAAATTATATTACATGACATAACAGCTGACGCCAATTCGCCATGTACTTGACAAATATAATGATATGGTCACGTGTTATGATAAAGAAGAACATGGAAATGAAGTAATTAAAAAAATGCTATTATTGCTAAGATGAACCCATCAATTGAAGAAAATAAAACAATCCTAGCCAACAAAGATTCCATTTTTAACGCCTACGTCAAACCTGATTCGATATATATATAAAAAAACACAAAAATATGTGTTTCCAAGAATAATAAATATTTAAATAGTTTGGTATCAAATGTTTAAAAAGTAAAGACACATTTCTTATAAGGCAGCTGCTATCGTGTGTTTTAATCAGATTCTTGATAGGAATTAAGTGTAGGCGTAATAACAAAGCGGGTCAAAACCTATTAAAATCTCGCTAAATTACATGCTAATTGTTTTTAAAACGTTTGTAAGATATTCGAATTAGCAGCGGCTGGTACCATCAAATCAGTTATGCAAAGCTCCAAGTGCTTTGAAATGATGTATAATGAATTCTTAATTTAAAGAAACATCGAAGTTTATCATCAATCTTTATTTATTTTTTAAAAAAGAACATATGATCGCTATCTATAGTGCTAAATATTCCGGCTTTACCCACGTATTTGCGACAGAAAAAATATAATCTGTGCATTAATTACTGTGCTTAAACAATTTTCATTTTTATCATGTGTACATTTATGAAGCAATATGATATAAACAACTAAAAATACGGCTAGACTTTTGTTCACATGGATGGGAGGAAAAAAAACAATAATTATGGAGCCAATGTAAGCATTAAACACTTTACGGATTAGCTTTCTTGTGAGTATCTATTCAATATTCTCAATACCTAACTAATCCAAAATTAACATTACTTACCTTCAATAATCTACCGGTAAGTATTAGAAAAAACAAGGTAAGAAAGGTGCATAGATACGTTACATTAAACTGACAGAAGGTATTGTTTAAAAACTTACTAGATTGTTAAACTGGTATTAATATCTATTCACCCTAAGCTATACATTTTTAATTGATACTCAAGCTTATATTTGGCTTCCTGGCAAGAATACTAAATTTAAGTTACTGATTTTTTCGGTAGGAATGTCTATAAACTTTCGTGGTCAAGACAGACGTTAATGTACCTACTCGAAAAATATATTACTAACTTAAATGAGATATGTTTATTGAGTAATAATGCTTATCGAATTTGTTTCAGGATATGTGATCCATCGATATTTATCGTCAGAAATATGTATGTTTGCAAGTTTTTCCAGTTCATGTTTGTAGAAATCAAAACATTGTTCAAGTCGCTTTATAATGGTTTTTATTTTATTTAAATGACAAATATTCAATGAAACAACATAGTAATATGAATATTTTCACGTCGATGGAATATCTCCCGCATGTAACTTCCGTCGATTAGGTTTACGAACCGGCCGTCGGCGACGGCTGTCTTCTTTGACAGCATTGCTGCGGGAGGGTGTCGCGCCGTACACCTTTGGGGTGTACGCCCGTGGGACAGGGTGTCGAGCCGAAAGCGCGACAGTGGCCACGGCGACAGCGAACGGCGCCCCTTTGAGTCTCGCACCCCCGGCGGCCGAGACATCGCGACATTTTCTAAGAAACGATTGACTTACAGCTTACCTGTACAGCAAAAATGTCATTCAATGCAAGTTAACGAGATAATTTCCCACAAAACATTTTACTAAAGACGTTAGCTACTTCGTTTCTTTGTTTCCCTAGTTACTTATAAGTGATCTAAAATTTGCTTAAGTATGCGTTGTAATATTAATTTAGTAAATATTGATTCGTTTTCATAAATAACCTTATCGCCTTTTTATCATCATTAGCGAGTTATAATCTCAAAGTAAACAAAGACAAGATAAACAAAATCATCTTGCCGTTAATCAAATAAGCTAACATATTAACTTATTATCATTGATATTTTAAATATTAAAATACGCTAAGCCGTCGCAAAAAGATTATCGGTAATTTATCAACAATTAGTACAACAGAATGATACAATTTTATTCGGAACCTAAGTATAACTACTTTTTACTGAATACCGCGTTAAAATGTGGCCAGACTAACTTTCAAAGTACGTATCTACGTTAGTGGTAGTCAGGTATCAAAGACAATAAAATAGACGGAATAATTCATATCAATAACGATCTATTTTTTTATTACGCCTATTATAATTAAATACAAATGGTTATATCGATTTTTATAAGACTCCTAATAATTTATTTTCACCAAATTAGGTGACTTATTTTTGCTGAAATAACAAAAATAATGCAAATGATTGGTAAACTTTTGTGTAGTGAGGCAGAGAAACAAGAGTCGGCTCGCAAAGCAATATAAATTATAAGAGACAAAACGTATGTACCTATATGTTTTGTTGATTGATCTGAGAACTAAATTTATGTGTAAATGAGTTTCTACTACACTCAATTATTTTTTTATTATTAAACAATCTTAGATAATATAAAAGGATTTATTTTGAAATACCTACCATTGTATAATAAAGTATGTATAATAAAAATATTTTGTTCTGCGTACGTTCGATAATTGTATCATATTTCAATTTTTAAATTATCATAGACAGCACATATAATTTTATCAATTATATTATGAAGTGGTTCATACGGGTTTTTTTTGCTATAGTTTAAAAGATAACTTAAAAATAAATACGGTGTCAATTATTGAAAAAAAAAAACAACAGTTATCCTAAAACTACAATATTTTCGTTGTCATTCTGGTTAATCAATATAATAAATAGATTGTGATGTTTAATAATAAAATTAAATATTAAAAAGTTTGAAATTTTTATCTTGTATTATGATGCGACAGCTGAGATTTTGAATTCATTGACATGCGGTAAGTTTATGAGAGAAACTAATAATAATTAGACTAATTTGTGTAGTTAATTATATTGTAATACGACCAAGAAGCATGATTACTGCAAGACATACCGGTTATTGGTTCCTTGAGAATGTCTGCGGTAGAGATGCCGTTCTTCTGGAAAATACTTTTAACAACACTACACGATAATTGCGAAGATGCCGCGGTTGGATAAATTCCAGACATTAAAATCACAAAAACTGATATAAAACACAATGTACCGAACTTATTCACCCTCTTTTGGCAGAGGGTTCCCGAGAGGGATTCCAAAAGGCCTATTACTACAGCCAACACAATCTGTAGTCCCCCATAACAACTCATCTTGCTAAACATTTCGGCGATTGTATGCACTTGAGCACTGTTTAAAATACTTATTATTTATCGGTTTACTAAAACAAACACCAGTTCGAAATACTTGTTTGATTTTTCATTCTCTGTTTTGAAATACACATAAAATGTCAACAATATACGTTTCGAAGTTAGACGCGGCGACGAACACCCCGCTCGAATTTCGAACTCTCAATGAGAGGCGCTTGCGCATAGAACTTTGAAATGCACATGTACTAGGCGCTGCCAACTTACAGCAGAGAAATAAACACAGCCTTGTCGTTGAATATGTCAGAAAATATTCAGATGTTTATGAATCACTAAATACACAGTAAAATTATTCATTTTGCAATAACCATATCTGTTTCGAGGAAAACGCCAATCAAATGTTGGTATAATAATTAAAGCAACTAATTAACATTATAATACTTGTCAATACATTATTTGCAATAATCGGCTTAGTGACAGCTTTTTAAAATTGCCACAGATATATATATATATATATATTAAAAAATCAAATCAAATAAATTTGATGTGAAAAGAGTACTAAAATTGTTTTATTATTTTTATTATAATGCCATTCCACCAAGTATTGACAGTGAACACCATATATATAAATATATATATATATATATATATAACCCAGCGTACCTGAAGCTTGCAAAATCGTTAATGCTTGTATAATTAATTATATTCAGAATGTTAGTTATGTGTTCAGCAACGACTGTGTAACTTTATTTTATAGAATATGTTGATACTTATTTAATTGATCATTATTACCGTATGCGTGTGAAACAAAGCTTTTTTTGTTCGTTTTGATTGTTGATATTTTTGATTGATTTGTTTTTATTAGTATAAAAGTAGTCAAAGTAAATATTTAGTTGTATCATTTTATACTTTGAATCTGTTAATAAAGGTAAATGTTTTCATATTTTAGAGACATTATATCGTACAAATACTGCAATGTGCTTTGTTACCGACTTTGTATTGGCACACGTATATTCTAAATATTAAATTATTCTATGGCATAGACAAATTTACTTTGTCTATGGGTACAATCATAGACTAATTTATTTTGGTACAATGTTGTTTGAATTTTGTGAGTGGTATTCACAATGGTTCATAAGTCGGTGCAGTAAACCTAATCCTAGATATTCACGTTGCTTGCATCGTTTAAGTTTACGGCAAATTGGCGTGAAACAGTAAAGTTTTAAGTGATTTGGAATTGGTACTAACTTCTAACTTACCACTTCAAAACGACACTCTTACCAACTGCTAAATGACGAAAACTACAACCATACTCGGAGACAATACTAACCATACTACAACACAGTTTAATAAGAAAAAATACCGCGGTAACGATTGTCACCATAGGATATAACTAATTTATAAAGGTATGGAATCAAAACTATCATTAGAAATTGAATTTTCAAAGTATTTGTCGTTAAAACACTGGGTACAAATGCTCTACAACATTGTACTCTTACTGTAAATATTTTTTTTGACATACATATTTAATATTTGAAAGTTGTAATGTTTTGCCTATTCTCATCAAGATTCTGCTAATATATAGTCCAATACAAAAAGCTTGGCAATCGTAATGTCACTTATCTTTATCAAACTTGAAAATCTACGATCTTGTAAATTGAACTCATAAAATATAGACAACCAACTGACATTAGACAAAATTCCAAAATATAGTAAATATGATGCATTATAATTCATTACCTCCAGAGAACTGCACAGTACTTTTGCTTAGCTAACAAATATACAGGGGGTAATGGTATGGCCATAACACTATAACAGCATGATTTGAAACCTTTTTTCTTGTAACGGGCCATCTTATACCAATTTTCAAAGCTACCTGTAATGCATGCCTGGTATAAGGTGAAGTGGAAACTTTCACAATTTCGTAGATTGTATACATTGCTTAACTTTTTTTTAGCCCATCCAAAATTTTTGGTCAAGAACCTCCGCTGGAAGCGTGCTTCTTTTCAATATAGAGAGAAGACGACTTCGAGATACGCAAAACTCTCTTGAAATTTCGTATACCGAATTTTAAAAGCGTTGGCTATTGAAACTATTGCTCAATCGTAGAGTGAGCAATTAGTCGCAAAACATAAAGGAATCCATGTTCATATCCAGGTACTTATTTTATATCAAACAATAATTAATACATATCTACCCATAATTGGCCAAAGAGCTCACGCGACACAATTTGGTAAATTGCATTTTAAGCTGATAACTATTCAATATTAGTAAAAACACAATAATCCTTTGTACTTCATTCCACTTTATTTAATATGTCAGGACCGGTTTCGCTCATTACGAGCATCGTCAACTGATAAGAAATATAATTTAACAGTGCTATTTATACAAAAATGAACAGTTATAAACAACAATTGGCATTGAAAAGAAAATACCAATTACATTAAAAGTGATTCTAAAATAGCACACAATTAAAATGTTTAACACATCTAACATATAATTAAAAAGTCATCTCAGATTAATAAATTTAGAATGGGAATTGAAAGTAATTACAAACATAATTCCCGAATTCCCAAATTTTAATTATGTTTGTAATTACTTTCAATTCCCATTCTAAATTTATTAATCTGAGATGACTTTTTAATTATATGTTAGATGTGTTAAACATTTTAATTGTGTGCTATTTTAGAATCACTTTTAATGTAATTGGTATTTTCTTTTCAATGCCAATTGTTGTTTATAACTGTTCATTTTTGTATAAATAGCACTGTTAAATTATATTTCTTATCAGTTGACGATGCTCGTAATGAGCGAAACCGGTCCTGACATATTAAATAAAGTGGAATGAAGTACAAAGGATTATTGTGTTTTTACTAATATAATGCCTTTCCACCAAGTATTGACAGTGAACACCCTAAAAGTGAACTATTCAATACCGCCAAGGGCAGTGGTCTAGGAAGGAGTCCTGCTGCCCGGAGCGGTCATTGCATTTGCTGCCCCAATATTTCCTCTAATTTTGTTTTTCAATCACTTCTATTATTTTTTATCCATGAACCAGAAGTTTTTACTACAGGTGGCTTAATTTTTTATATGTATAAATATAATTTCTTGAAAAATGTTGTATTTATTTTTGAAAATGCCGCCCCTACCGCAACCCCCTTGCCACGCCACTGGCCTAAGGCGGCGGTGATAAAAGTAAAGTCGAGCAACAATTTTACCAATGTTATTTGATAGCGTGGGTGAAAATAGTATTGTCCATATGGTAGTGATTTGTGTGAACTTGGCGACATCGCTTTTGAAACAAAAACTATTTATTGTAATTTTGTTAACAAGTAGTGTTTTAATTGAATAATCGTATAATAACGTTGGAACTGGCTGGATCACGTGCTGCGGATGCCTCCGGAAAGCCTCAATCCTGCCTGCCTCTTCTTTCGACCTGTGGGATTCCGGCGCCCCGGACGTCCGTCGGGTACTATCTATAGGATGTAATCGGCGGAATTGAGGGATGCTGGCATGTCATGGACATCACATACATCCACGCCTTCTAACTGAAATTCATAAATCAATTGAAAAATAAATTTATAAAACTGTCCGTACTGGGATTCGAACCTGTGACCTCCGAAGCCGAAGCCAACAACGTTGACCACTCGACCACACAGGCATTATTTCTGTAAAATATAATGCATAAAATTATCTTATTCTATTTGTGATTTTGTTTTTAAGACTCCTTGTGAATCTTATTGTTATCAAATTGACGTTGATATTGTTTTACTTTTCTCCTAGAGGATTATGTATTTTAAAAAATAATCAATCTAATTAAAAGTCGACTGTTGCTCCTGAAAAATTTAACCAAGGGCAAATATAAAACATAAATATTTTTCAGATTTCAGGTTTCCCTGGTGTAATTGGATGAATAGATCGCACTCACGTTTAAATTGTGACTCCACACCAGAAAAAGAGGGATTCAAAAACCATCATGGATCTTATTCCATTGGTATTCAAATTGTTAGTCTTGATTGATTCAAATTGATTTTTTAACCTAATCCAGACGACCGTCATCTAGACATGCCAACTTATGACGTGCCAAAAAGACGAGCGTCATGTGTACATGCCACAGCGTTACACCGAATTTTGAACCTTAATATCTCAGTTAATTCATACTCGATTGAGACGAAAATCGTATGAATAATATGCCCATACATTTTTCTTCACGACATCTATCTATTTGCCAGCCCACCACATTTTAAATCCCTTTAAATAATCAAAGAAGCGAACCATGTCAATATTCCGAAAATCACGCAACTGATTTAAATTCTCCCGCGCATTATAAGGACCTAGAGCGCATGTGCATAGTAAGCTTATTCATATTACGTGCTGGAAGATAACTGCGCCGATTCCTATTGTTTTAAATCAGTGTTTTCGTTTCAATCGTCAATATTGGCTGCGATTTAATTTTGAATTGAAACATATATACATTTTATCTCTGATACCATAAAATTAGTAATCGCGGTGTATTTGTATGTTTAGTGCATTGTTTCATTGTTGTCAACGAAAATAAATGCATACAAATTGTGAATTTAGTTGATATAAAGTGTATGTAAAGACTATCTTAACGTGCAAGCAATTTCTGTACAGTTCGTATAAATATTTTTCCATCCATCAATTAAAATGGCAAAGAGGACAAATGATGAAATGGAGATTATTCTAGATTCCGATTATGAGATGGATAGTGATAATGACGAAGAACCTACAGAGGTTGTAAATATTCGCGATCTGATTGACGACGAATTTTTACTCACTCGTGGTGAACCCATTGCTTCAAATATTGACCAACCGTCTAGTTCTTATTCAACTTCTAATACAGAACAACCTGTCGCTTCTGGAATATCTCCATCAAATTTCGTATCATGGAATACAGGCCCATTTGTACCAATAATATTTGATTTTGATGACTTCAACTCTGGCATTAATCCGTCTGTCTCATTAAATGAAGATTCTAAAGAAATTGACTATTTCACTCATTTTTTGAATACATCTTTGGTAAGCAAAATTTCAAATTATACAAATGGTTACCATAGATTACTAAAAAAATCCAAAGAATTAGCATCGCACTCACGGATGCATAGTTTTAAAGATACAACAGTAGCTGATATGTACATATTTTATGCTGTATCATTGTTAATGACGAGAAACCGCCACCTAACCATCAAAGAGCACTGGAGCACCGATCCTCTATTAAAATGTCAAATTTTTGGCCAAACTATGCCTAGGGATCGGTATGAAAGTATACTCCAGATGGTTCATTATTCTGATGCAGGAAACCCGAATACCAATGATGGATTGTACAAAATAAGAACAATATTGGATCATTGCCGGGAAATATGCAAACAAACAATGTTACCTCATAAAAATTGTTGTATAGACGAAAGTATTATTATTTTTAAAGGTCAGCTGATTTTTAAACAATATATCCCATCAAAACGGCACAGATTTGGTATTAAGTTATTTGTTATTTGTGATGTAGAGACAGGATTCATCTTAGACTTTATTGTTTATTGTGGTGATGGGACAGAGATTGTTCAAAATCCGTCATTAGGTATATCTGGATCTGTAGTGATGACACTAATGAAAGACTATTTCCATAAGGGACACACGTTATTTTGTGATAACTGGTATAGCAGCCCCGATCTCTTTGAAACCCTATTCAAAAATCAAACTAATGCTTGCGGTACGGTGAGATCTAATCGGAAACGCATGCCAAAGTTCAAAAAACTAAAAAAAGGTGAGATGGCATCGCAACACAGTGGACCTTTGCTAGTCATAAAATGGCATGACAAACGGGAGATCCACATGCTAACCACCCTTCATGACGATTCTATGAAAGACACTCAAAAAATCAACCGATCTACAGGGGAGCCAATAAAAAAACCATCATGTGTCATAGATTATAATAAAAATATGGGCTCTGTAGACAAGGTTGACATGATGATAAGTAGCTTGTCCTGTATGAGAAAGTGCATGAAGTGGTATAAAAAAGTGGGATTCCACATAATAGATTTATTTTTATTCAACTCATATATTTTATTTCAAAAAATAACCGGAAAAAATCCAGGATTAGCTGATTTCCAATTACATGTTATTCGTCAACTCATCGAAAAATATGGTAATTCTGAATCGCCCAGTTCTGCATACCATCATGCTGAGGATAATCCTCATAGACATCTTAAGATGAAAATAAAACATATGCCGCGAGTCATACCACCAACAGAAAATAATAGAAAGCCGTACCGCAGGTGTAGATTTTGCTCCAAAAATAATATTCGAAAAATGACTAATGCTATGTGTTACGAATGTGACGTTCCTTTGTGTGCCTTGGAATGTTTTTATAATTACCATAAGAAATCCTGTTAACAATATGTAGTGTGTTGTGTTTAAAGAACTCTTTTAAAAAAACTTTTCAAATATAAACCTTTATCTTTGCCGAAATATCCAATTAAAATGAGATTTATAAATCGCGAAAAATCTGCCTGTCCGCAGGTATTGAAAGTTATGTCGTCTAAAAAAGGTTAATGTTTTTTTAATGAATTTATTCTAACTAAAATCAGTTGGAGTATTAAGACTTGCAACTGCCTCGCTAGCATAACATTTGTCATCTAACTGCCAAACAAAATTTTCCGTATTATGGCTTCAATTAATAATAAACATGCTATTAACTATGAATATTCTGTCTGCAAATACTTTTTGCGAGAAAAGGATGGACAATGAACTAAGTGTTAATCGCGGAACAATGAGTTATAAACAAACGGTGGATCTACAAAAGGTCTGCATGCATATTTGAATTCAATTTATAAAATTAATTTGAATAAGCGCAGTGTTCTCATGGACGATATTGTCCAAGAAAAACATCAGAGAGACACTTCCCACTAATCCAATAACAAAGCAGAAGGTAATTTAATTACTGCAAATTTGAAATCGAAATCTGAAAATAACCTGTATCCAATATTATCCAGAATGACTTCCCTAGATGGCTTGTCATTCAATGTCCTCTGCACTTCCAATGATATATGATAGGGTATCAAAGCAAGAGGATTTTCGAATTTACCAAAGTTACCAACTACTATTAAAATTATGAAAATATTAATCTTTTGCTGAAGAGTGAAATCAATTGTTTGAAGAGTGAAACAGTAAAATTCTGCTTAACGTTGAATGAATGGACATTGTTTCTTTATTATGTAGTTAATGCAAAAACAGCTTTGTTTCATAATTTGGGATTAATAAGAATATACAGAAGAATGCTTTCTGAAAAATGTATTCGACTTATACAGAAGAAATTGCAGGATTTTAGTATTTCATTAAAAACTGACATCATTGCAATTAAAAAATGGTCGCTTAATACCTACATATCATCAGCTGTGCTATGCTCATGGGATTCAACTATCTGTCTTCGATGATTTGTACAAACTTAATGAAAGAAAAGAACCAGTGAGCCAAGGTGTTGGATCGTGTGCTGAAAAATTTGACACTCTTATTGAAGACATGAACCCGCGTAAAAGAAAACAAAATTCACATGCCAAACTAATCAATATCGAGATAGCATCACTAGTAAATGAAAATCCCTTTTTTGCAAGTCACTTACAAAAAATGTAGGTTTTTTTAAAAAATATACGAAGGAAGCATAAAGGACTAATTTTAGATTGTAGAATAAGATAGATTAAGTAGATTTGCTTCAAAGGTTTATAGAGTTATGAAAGCATTAATTGACATGAAATCGACTATCATTTTTACTGAAAATAATTTTGAAATGGTCTCTTCAATTTTTCTTACATTAAAGCCAATCAAAATGACATTTGAAGTTCTATGTCATAGAGACAGTAATTTGTTGACTTGTGATGCAGCAATTTATATTAAATAAGTTGGATAATATAAACAGTATTATGCGATAAAATGAAAAATGCTTTGCCGTTCTGCTTAAATCAAGGGAGAAGTCAGGTGTCAGGGCTTACAATATCTCCATAATGGCTCAAAAACATTTATGTATGTATATGAATAAACATTTTCAAAACTAAAATATATAAAATCTAAAATATATTTTGTTTAGCTGATTAGCACCTAAACTACTTTCAAGTTGGAACCTCAAAATTAAAACCAAATTTAAAATAAATAAGTTCATCTAACAGTTGCATACTTCGCACTAATTACAATTTACTCATGATTAGGGAATCCAATCCCGGGATCCCGTACAGTTATCGATACATTTCAATCCTGGGATTAGAAGACACGATCCCGTAGCTTCGGGATTGCTTTTCTTATAAAACAGAATTGCCTTGGCTTTGTAAAATAACACGCAGCCAATTAGACTGTCAATTGTTCAAATATAATAAACACTGTTCCATTGTCCATTGTTTCACAAAGCCCAATTAAGATATCATATTTGAAAATAAATTCTGCAGACTAAAACAATAAAATGAAATACTAGATGTTATGGTAATATGGTAATAAATTACATTTTAATGAATCCCAAAAATATTAAATTCTAAAGCATATTATCAATAACTGTGAGTGGACACTTTAGGCGATAAGACAATAAGGCAATAAGATTAGTATGAAATATTTATTCTTTCTTTATCATGTATTGTGCATATTGTAATGTTGATTGACTTTTTATTTATTTCAGCATTTCTTTATGGAGAAATATGTATGCCTTGTTATCTTTAATATCATATGTCAAATCCAGTGTGGGGATATCTAAAGTGATTTTTCTATTGTCCTAAATATGTATATAACTTTAAAAAAAATAAAATTTGAGAAGAGGTGATAAAAAAATAACATAATAACTCACTCCCTTTAGCTCCTATATAATATGAGTGTCAAAAAATATTTTTCGTTAGTTCTACGGTCGCATTCCCAAGAGACATCGAGAATTTGAATAAAATATTTTTACCCTTCAATTAAACATGAAGAAGGAACAGAAATTTCGAGTTCATAAGAAAGATGACGATATAAGTTCAATATGGAAATACTTTTTAACGTCTCTGGATGGAGCTTCAGCCAAGTGTTAAGCGTGTAGTATTGTGTTAAAAACTGGTGGGGATCTACAAAAGGACTGCACACGCATTTATTTTCAATTCACAAAATGAAAATTCATGGACCAACTTCCATCAATTCATTTCCATCGAGTACAAGTGGTTCTACAACAAAAAACACAGAATCTTCTGAACGGCCGTTGAAAAGAAAATTAATATCTGATTATTTTTTATCTAAAGAAGATCAATCACTCGACGCTGTGCTGGCACGGATGACATCGCGAGATGGTTTGCCATTCAATGTGTTTATTACATCGTTCGATTTAAGAGCAGCTCTATTGGCTAAAAGGTATCAGTCGATCCCTTCTTCTGCTACATCAATTAGGAACCGTGTAGTTGAATATAGTAAGAAAATTCGAAATAAAATTATTGAAGAAATTGAAGAATATAAGAAAGATGGGAAACGTTTTAGTTTGACGCTTGACGAGTGGACATCGGTGGCAAATAAACGTTACATGAATATCAATGTGCACACCGGAAATGGTAAACTTTGGAATTTAGGCCTATCTCAGGTATATGGATCAATGCCAGCTGACACATGCGTAGAATTACTGAAGAAAATTCTAGAGAATCACCACATATCATTGGATAATGATATTGTCTGTATCGTAACCGACGGTGCAAGCGTTATGTTACGCGTTGGAAAGATAGTCATGCCAGAACACCAATTATGTATCACACATGGGATTCACCTAGCCATTTCTGAACTTCTTTATAAAAAGATTCCTGCTCAACCCTCGGAATTACCTATTACGGAAGAAATTGATCGAAATCAATTCACAGATGACAACGAAGGAGGATTTTCAATAGTCGACGGTGAAACTTTAGGCCCTCTCCAAAGCCCTCCGCGCAGAAAAACACCCCCTGATGCCGCTTTACGGACCAAAGGGACCTGTTTTCCCCATCAGTGATAAAGTTGAAGAGTTTGTGGATAGCCTTGAAAGCCAATTTACACCTAACACAATTGACCCAAGCAACATAGTCATGAATAAAAATGCGTTTGATATAGAAATCGCTGCAAAGTTAATTCTAGATCAATCTCAAGATGCAGACGGTGAAATTATCTATCCCACCTCATTTGCCGAAGTGGAAAGTCTCATCGAAAACCTACCTGACAGGAAAGCGTTGGGTAATGACAAAATTGGTAACAAGGCTCTCAAGCAGCTTCCGAAAAAGGGCATTAATTCGCTAGTAAACATTATCAATGCGTGCTTGAGATTACAATATTTTCCGGCACGATGGAAAGAAGCTGATATTATTCTCATTCCAAAACCTGGAAAAGATCATACTCTTCCAGTAAATCATCGGCCAATAAGTCTGCTCCCCGCAATGAGCAAAGTCTTAGAGCGTGTAATTAAGATTAGGTTACAAGAAGTAGTTACGGTGAAAAAAATCATCCCAGACACTCAACACGGCTTTCGTGCTAGCCACTCGACAAACCACCAACTCCTCCGATACAATGTGATACATATCCAAAGTGATACAATGAAAATAATGAATCTTCCTGGCTGTCGATTTTGTTTAAGCATGTACACTCACCAACTACTTGGAAGCGGGGAAAAATAGGAAACTATCATTAAGCCTATTCACTCTATTAATGTCATTATTTCAAAGAATTTCCAAATTTTAATTATGTTTGTAATTACTTTCAATCCCCATTCTAAATTTATTAATCTGAGATGACTTTTTAATTATATGTTAGATGTGTTAAACATTTTAATTTTGTGCTATTTTAGAATCACTTTTAATGTAATTGGTATTTTCTTTTCAATGCCAACTGTTGTTTATAACTGTTCATTTTTGTATAAATAGCATTGTTCAATTATATTTCTTATCAGTTGACGATGCTCGTAATGAGCGAAACCGGTCCTGACATATTAAATAAAGTGGAATGAAGTACAAAGGAATATTGTGTTTTTACTAATAAAATCAAGTATACAAAAAACTTTTATAGATTTGAAAAGTTATCCTGTATCATTTGATGAAATTGATTGGATGAAAATCGAAGAGATTGTAAAGGTGTTAATACCCTTAAAATTAGCTGTTGAAGCACTGTGTCAACGTGATTCTAACTTGTGTTCAGCTGACGCAATTTTTAAATTCAGTTGCAGGCGATGGCAGTGTCTCAGGCGACTGAGATTAAATCTGAATTAAGTGAAGATTTGTTAGTTGCTTTGAAAAAACATTTGATGAAACGAAGGCGAACAGATCTAACAGATACTCTAAAATACCTTTTAAATCCGAAATCCTTTCATGACGATAATATTGATACAATGTTTCCGATAACAACTCATAAAATTTTAAGGGAAACAATTAAAAAATTCATCAAAAGATTAACCAAAGAGCATTATGATCAAGACATGCTACAATTATCAGAACCTCCAGACTCACAGTTGTCTCCACCAGAATCTGTTTTAGTTAAAAATATGACGATGAAGCAACAATTTCATGAGGCAATCACAAAAAGTTTAATTACATCCGATCCTAAAATTCAAAATGATAGCCTCATGTCCACGATAAAAAAAGAGATGACACTTTTTGAAAATGGAGGAACACGTGGAATTAGTTTATAAGTATCTGCTGACAATACCTCCAACGAGTGTGGAGGCTGAACGTGCTTTTTCAGCAGCAGGCTGCATGGGTAAAAAAATAAGATCTAGGTTAAATGATGAAACACTCGATGCTCTGGTGTTTCTTTGAGCATATTATTCCAATCAAAATTAAATTGTTTGCGTTTCTTTTCAATTGTACATGTTTTTTTTTCATTTTTTATGTAAATATGTTCACATTATCATTTATTATCAATAAAAAATATGTCTAAGATTGTATTACATAGTTTACAATAAATGCTTTATATAACATAAAATAATTTGTATTATTAATTTTTGATCAATATTATAAATATCATTTATAGAAATAAAATGTGTAAATATAAAAAAAACTCTGATTTCGGGACTAGTCCCAGGATCCCGGGATCATAAAATCGTAATCCCGAAACCCTGGGATCAACTATTTGGCTCGGGATTGGATTCCCTACTCATGATAGTATAATATTTAAATATGTGTGTAATTTAATCTGTTTGTATACATATACCTTATTCTCTCAAATCGTTTTAATTATAACTCAATAAATGAAAAACATCCATACAATTTAATGTGAAAGTGTAAAACTATACAAAAAATAAATTCAATAATTAGAATTCATTTATTATTACTTTCTTATTTTTTGATTAGATCTAATACAGTTGGCCTACGGATAAAAAGAAACCTATACATTATAATTATAAATTAAGCATTGTTTTTATTCAAAATAATAATATTATCACATTTATAATTTATGCTGAAATATAAAAGCACGATAGAGTAGCGGAAACATCATTTTGGAATATAAACATAGATACAGTGGAACCCCGATCTACCGTTCTCGCATTGTTTGTTTTCCCGGACACCTATAAGAACAATGTAAAATAATCCCGCAATAATCGTTCCCTGATTTACCGTTTTCCTCATTCTATCGCTTAAATATTTTGATCCCGTCACAAATATTATCTCGATTGACCGTTTTCATTGAATATTTCTCATAAATAGTCTTGTCTCCCATTTCGTTTCGTGTATTTTTCAGTGGAACCCCGATCTACGATTCTCACTATTTTCGTTTTTTATCGTCCCGTCCCAATTATTATTCCGATTGACCGTTTTTGTTGAATATTTATTTTTTCGCTCATAAATAGTCTTACATCTCACCTGGTTGCACGAATCAAACCCACAAGTCAAAACTAAAATTCATAAATGAATAAAACTAGAACTCTAGCTGATAAACTGAAAACAATTTAAGGTGTTCAAGAAAATCTAGGAGAAAAACGAGTCGACATAGCAAAAAAAGTTAACTTAGAAAAGTATGTGAGCTTGAAGGGTGTCTGTCAAAATGTATGTGCCAAACTACAAATAGGCAACTTAGTATGTACAAGCAATAAATAAATAAGGTAGTTGAAAAATAAACATTTTTTTGGTATTATTTGAAGATTTCCCGCATTATTCGTTGTTTTATTACCGTTCCTTGGAAAACGTAGAATCGAGTTTTCACTGTTATCGACTGGAAGAAGCACTGAATTCAAAGTAACCATGGCTCAGCTATCTCAAGAAAGGCAAAAACAATTAAGATCTTTTAGCATGGTCATGACGACAATTATCACTATAGAACGTCAATTCTTTTTTCAAAATATCCTATAAAAAAACGATGAATGAGGAAAAGTCTTGAATTATTCTTCCTTCACCAGGTTCACAAAAAAAGTCCACAAGTTGTTGGCCAGCCATTGCAGTACGCACAAGTTAAAAATAATTGTAGTTAACTACAACAAAACTATTTTTCTTCGGGCCAGCTTCGGCATAATGTTAGCAGCCTTGTTTGTTTTTTGCTGACATGATCTAATCGATCAGAGGTACCACCATAAGCTGCGATTATTATCCACTAGCTGTAAGTCAGTTGCCTCTAACTTGAGGATTTTTTTGCATTATTAAAAATCAAAAGTTTATTGGCATGAACAATCAAATGTAAACTAACTGGATGAATAAACCAGAAGTTCTAATACTCAATTGATTCTCCAAATGTATTGTTTTTTTAATATAATTTTGGTTATAAATAAAATTCAGATTTGTTAATATTTAGTAATTTTTTAGAAAGAATTTTAGCAATCCTGGAAATTCCTGGGTTTTTGAAATCGGAAATCTTGGAAGAGCTAAAAAGAAGGTTTGGAATTCGATGCTCTACTTGGAAATAGTGCGTTTCATTGCAATTTTAGATGTCGGAATAATATTATGTATATTAACAGAATAGAATATCTAGCATCCAAACCCATTGTAAAATTAACATTAAAGTTCATCTTTTTACACAGAGATGTCAGTCAGTGAAAAAAATGTCGCTCTGAAAAAAAAACAATTACCGGTACCGTGATTCTAAATAAGCCGGATACCGTTTGGCGGAACAATCACACTAACTAATTATTATTATGACGATTATAAACTCTCCAATACTTCACAGCACTTAAATCAATCGTCATCGGCTAGTTGAAATTTTTCAATTCTCTGAATCCAATAACTCCAACTTTATGAAATCTTAGTATGTCTTATAAACATGGCAACATAATTACAGTGTAGAATTACAAACTACAAATAAATGAGAGAAGAGTAGATTTTCTAAGTAATCTTTGAATGTTTGATGAATTTGTAGAACTAATTCTGACGACGGCGAAAGGCGAAATAGCTATCAACGCATAAAATATAAAAAACTGTAGAACTGAAATACGTTGATATTTTTACCCTATTAATGATAATTGTATTTAAAAAATGCTCTTATAGTATACATAACGTGATCATTTATTTTTTCCCTCAAACCGGGACACCTTAAATAATTCGTAGTTTTTGGCGCCTTAGACTTTCATACAATAGAATTGACTAGATAGTACTTAATGTTTTTTTTTGGTAAGTATGTTTGAGTAGGCGCATAAAATAAATAAGTTTCCACATATTTTTTAATTTAATACATATTATATTATATAGTACTCCACGCGTACGCCTACACCTTCATCTACTAGTCTAGATTATACTACCAGCCATTTGATTTTGTTTGCGTTTAAAAAAAAAAATGTTACTGCAGGTTTTCCTCTTTTCGAAAATGGGACATTTTTAAGTCCCGAAGCTGTGTTCGGGGACACCGGGACACGCCGCTTGAAAACGGGACGTCTAGTATACACTAATTCAGCGGTTTCCAACCTTTATGTTACTACGCCTCCCTTCGAAGAAAAACTATATTCGCGCTTCCCCACCCTTCATTTCATATAGTAATAAAGATATGTTTTAAAGAATAAATAAATATTTTGGCCGTTCGCGCCTCTCTTTGCAATAGTCCACGCCTCCCAGGTTGGAAATCGCTGCAATTATTAGTTAAAAAGCGAAACCGGTCCCGTACATTTGATAAACTTATGGGATTACTACAAAAATATGTTTTATTCTCATTAAAATTATTAAACAAATTACATAACATATTTGACTCATGTGAATAAAAAAATATTATTTCAATTCCACGTTGCTTAATATCAATACGGATACAAGTATTTCTAGAATAAACCATTTACTATCTGGAGTTCTCATCATTATTGTTATTAAAGACTATTCTTTATTATTTATAAGTGAGCTACTTTTTATAAAAAAAAATACTAACGTTGATTACTTAACTTGATTATTATAACAATCTTTATATTTTCAAATGTGTTTGACTTAACTATTTTTAGCTATTTCTGGGTAAACATATTGCACAATAATGATGGGGTAATTCTTACAAAACATTACTGTTATATCAAGAATTTAGTCTATGTTATAAGAAGACGTTACTTTGTTATATTGGCAACACTTACTAAGAATATGTGTACGTAATTTAAAATAATGTGTTCTTCTGACCTAATGGTATTATTATATGACGGAAGCAAATTGTTAATTTCATGTAAGCGAGTTGTTTGTTTATTTATTGCAAATGTATTTCGTTGGGCTAGAACTGGTGTTTAGTGGAGAGGAAAAATATGGTTTGACAGAGAGCTGCCTGTTCGTTTTCCCAATCGAATCTTTCGATTACTGTAATATCACACCAACTTATTCAAAAAGTTCAAAAGCAACAGCTATTTTATATAATCTCTCAAGATTTCTGAATGTATCAACTCTCCCGATGATATCCGGACACAGGCAAGACAGGTTGAGTTTCTCGTCAACAAACTAAAACAGATTAAAATAAATAAATAAGTAAGACCTTAAATTTTTGAATATATACATAATACAATTAATAAAATTTTATTTTCGTTCATTTTAATCCATTGTGTATTATTTTTAATAATATATTTAGGAAGCTAACCGAAAATTTAAAGATTTATTATTTAGTTATATAATTAACAAGAATTTTAAAAGTAATATATTGTCTTGTTTTAATTTCGCATAATAAATTTTTAATTGTCTGCATAAAAGCAAAGTGCCACATCAAAAAAAAAAATACAATGTCTTTTTCAATTTTTTGTTCTGTCAATTTTACCCATACTTAGATCTGAATAATTGAGCTTACAGCATTAGAATCATACACGCATGATAACAATATAATATTAGTCCATTTGTAACTTGTTTATATTTTTATCATAAAACCGTGAAATATGACTGTCTTCTTCATTAAAATATTGTAATATTTTTCAATTAGTTTGCTAATGCGGTTTTATAATTTATAATGAGTGTAAAATTGTAAGCCAAAGTACATTTTTGTCTTAAGATGGAGTACCAGAATTTTTTTTATTGTAATAAATGAATTTGTTCACTTTTAGAGTGTTCACTGTCAATACTTGGTGGAAAGGCATTATATTAATAACAACAATATTCCTTTGTACTTCATTCCACTTTAATTATTAGGTCAGAACCGGTTTCGCTCATTGCAATCGCATAGAGAATTTTGTTTTTATTAATAAATTAATTTGTGAATAATGTTGTTACGCTGTGAAATACACCATTCATGGTGATGGGCAATGCTCCCTCTAGGACAAGAGGTTAGCTGCGCGGAAATTTCTAAGGCTGCACGGACCGATCAAATATTAATTGAATAACTGTCTTGTAGTGCGTGCCAACCCGGAATGAGTACGCGGAGGCTTCTCAACTGCTACGCGGCCGCGCGCGCGCGCAGCTTAGAGGGAACGTTGGTGATGGGTCTCTCTAAAACCGTCACTCAAAAAAATCTTTTATATTTTAAATTATGTGATCTCGCAAGAAGGAAAGGAGTAATGTAAGTGTATGTATTTATTGTGTTATCACTGGACAGTTAATGGTTAATATTCCGGTAGGCCACCAGTGTGCCACACTCAATTTCCATGGAAGCACCGAGTGATCAATAGCGCGTGTATTCAATTTCGTATATAAAATAAATTATTGTGCCTACTAGGGTATCCAATCCCGTAGCCTTTTTGTGATCCCGGAATTTCGGGATTGACTAATTTTCCCGGGATCCCGGGATTGGGCACTCATAGTGAAATCGTATATAATTTGAGAAAAGTTTTGGTGAGTCGTTGTTTTTTTTTAGCTCACCGAGGAATTTGAAATCCTCAAATCCCTATTTTTTAGCTCTTTTTGTAGCATTTTAGGATTCCAAAATTATATAAATGCAACAAATCGCCATCACGCCAATCCCGGGATTTCGGGATCGCAGAATTGGACGGGATTCCGGGATTGGAGACCCTAGTGCCTATCTAAATAGAAATGGCACTCGGCATGAAAAAAAAAGTCGGTTTATTTTAGCATGTCTATTAAATAATATTTGCCGCTCCTGCTGTAAAGAATATTAATCAAAAAAACTTTTCTAAGATAAGTTTACTTGAATTTTCAGTAAAGAATTCTTGTATGTCAAGTTTAGTATGTTTCAGAGTGGTCTAAAATTATAGCAGAATAAAAGATAGCAAGAAAATTTTCAGATGTTAAATTTCAGTTATGGCAGTCTTCTTTTTCGAGTACAATAATATTAAAATATGTATGCGTATAATATATGCAATGCATAATAATAAAATGGCCTGCTTTTTAAATTTCATTCTCGCCACGAGTATGAAAAACAACAACAAAAAATATTATGCACATTTTCATTCATTTTTTTAAGCTGCTAAAAAAAATCTATTCAATATTCTATATTTATATAGTGACGTGATTTTTTTTACTTAAGTTACATAATAAAAATATTGGGATTACAAAATTGCAACCATTCGCGACCTTGATCTAAATTATAAACAAAAACAACAAAATTATTTTTAATTGTTAAAAAACTTACCTATTACTTTTATTTCTATAGAGCAGGGTTTCGCAAACTATGTTCCACGGAACACTGGTGTGCCGCGGAGCCAGAGTAGGTGTTCCGAAAAAAATGGAATGGTATTATAAGCTGCAACACAGTTTAAAAAAGTTTAAGTGTTCCGTTATATTTTCCGGACTTGCGAAGTGTTCCATTCCAGAAAATGTTTGGGAAACCCTGCTATAGAGTATGGTAACTTGGTTACATCGCATGTTGAATGTAAACGTTATCTTGACTATTTGTAGTTGAACTCCTACAGAGTACCCGATCCATCGATGATTTGTTTTCAGTCTGCTAAAGTCCGCTCCCAATGTGGAGCATATGGCCTACTGATAGAGGATCTCAACAGAAGTTTTTCTAAGATATCTGTTTTTTACTCAGTAGCTCAACCTCTCTTTTTCCAAAGAGAGTAGTAAGGAAAGAAGGATAAGGTTAGGATAAGACTAGTGGTTAACTAATCGCTCTTGCTACGTCCTGTTTTTAAAGGATCGGAAGGGTGGGAGAGGAGGAAATTTTCGACATCATAAATGAGTATGTCTTCAAACAGAAATCAGTAAATCGACTGAAAAAATGCTGTGCATACTGGGACTCAAGTCCGTGAGATCCGGCACGGAACCCAACAACGTTAACCGCTGCGCCGTAGAAATTTTTCAGAAAAAAATATTAAAATTTATGATTAAAATAACATTGGTTAGAAAACAATAAAGGGAGAGAATAATTACCGCATAAACCTAAATACAAAGCAGCATGTCATTAAACGCTTTTTTAAACATACATTTTAAAATCATTCAAGTATTTGGATATCATGATATTGTCAAGGTCAGAAAAAAACGCGTCAGGAAATCAACAGATTTTAAATACTTATAATGGGAAATAATTATAATGTTCACCCCTCTCGAAATTCTTCAGGAATATTTGTTGGAATATTCTATTATATTTTAAATTTATTTTAAAATTAAATACAAACTCAGTCATGCGTAAATGTGTTAGTAACCTAATAAGTAATAGCACGTGTTTCTGATAAAGTTTACTATATCTATCATCGGTCAAGAGTTGTATATCGAAAACTGGTTGTAAGTCATTCACTCAACTGAGCTGAGAGTAGAGAAAAAAGACTAGTTGTTAACTATTCGCTATCTTTATCTCTTTTTCTGAATCGAATAAAAGGTGGCTGGGAGGTATCAAACAGTCACACATACTTATGATTTTAGTCACAAATATACAAACGGAATTAAAGCAATGTAAAAGAGTATCCAATAGGGCAGCAGTGGCTAACTTAGGGCACGCGTGCCCGAGGTGGCATATTTGAGAATTTTAATGGCACGTTATTTCCTATTTCCAAGTTCATTTTTTTTTATTTGTAAGTTTAAAGAATTAAAATTTTGATTTATTAAAAAAAATACTGCTTGGGCACGCCACACAATCGAAAAATAATATTTGAAGATTTTTGGCACGCGTACCCAAAAAGGTTCGCCATCCCTGCAATACGGCATTTAAACTACGGCTGTGGAGTAGGAGTCGGAAAAATCAACATTGATTATATACTAGAATTATTCTAATAACTAAAATAATTTCATGGTATACATGTATACAATAGGAAAGTGAAGAAGAAATGATTGAAAAAAAATCGGAGTCGGAGTCGGTTAATAATTTAAAGTCGGAGTCGTAGTTTTACCCTACTCCACAACCCTGATTCAAATTCTTGAACACACAACCAAATACTAGCGCGCTGGGTTTTGACTAAACATCTATACATATAGTGAAAAAATATTACAAATATTTAATTAATGATTGGTGGTTCATTAAAACAACATATTTTATGTTTATGTATAGATAGTCTATATTTTTCAGCCATGTTCTAAAAATGAGCAACTTATCTAAGCATTAGATGCATCAATTATGAACAAAAAAAAAATCGATAAAAAAGCGCGCGATAAAAAATTGATCTGTCTGTACAGTAATCGTTTCCAAACATTTTTCATCGGCTGGCGGGTGTCGGTATAAAATGACGATGTCTCTTCCATTTGCTTTCACTCTTCAAGCCGGTGCCGAGCCTCATTCTGTTATTACGTAGGCGCTGACATAACAACTTAACCTAAAAACTATGTCGCAACTGCAGTAATATCTACAAAAATAACAGATCAGCACTGTCGACTAACAAGTTTCATCTCTGACAGCCTAGCGAAAAGTATTTAAAAAAAAGTGAGTGCATTCGACGGCGGGGAATATTTTTTGAATTTGGAACGCCGCATTGTGATCATATAATTTGTTTTCTTTTTAAATAATGTAAACGGCTTTTCATCGATATTGTTTTGCTGGCCTGATAAATTTTAATCGACTGTAGAAAGACTTAACGAAATACATTATTTGGACATTATAAATCAATTTAAAATGAACGGAAGACGCAGTTTTTTGACAGTGCTATCAAGTTTTCTTCTTTTGGCATCGTTTGGAGTTGACGCCCAGAATGCTGTGACACCTGAAAAAATACGTAAGTTATTTCATAAACACATTATGATAAAAAAATCTTTCAAAATGTATCGTCTCGTACCATAAATTATAATTAATAATTCATAAAAAAAAACTGTACATAAAGACAAAAGTATAATATTGTCAACGTATAATGATACAAAAATGTTCTTAAGAGTAGGATACACAAACAATAAACTGAAATTATTACTTGTGAAAGTTTAACAAGTTAGACAATGATTCGCGATCTTTGAAGTTAAAATAGTATTGAAAAGTATTTTAGAGTACTCAATTTCAATAATGATTTTATTTTGGATTATTTTAATATTATTTCCTTTATGGTGCAAATGCAATTTAACATTTGAATCGGATTCATTAACATTTAAAAATAGTATCACTTGATTATACAAACAAATAAAACTGTAGAATATTCGATGTTTTAGATTAGTTTCATAAACAAAAATATTGGATATTATTGTATTCGTAAAAGTTTTTGTAATTACCGTAAGTTGAAGTCACTCGATTTTTGTTTGATATTATAGCATTTTTTTTTGTCAATTCATTTCAATAATTTAATTATCAAGGCGTATGAAATTTGTTAATATTTATTTAGAAATTTAATTGGATTCTTTGAGTGATAACAACTAGATTATAACACATTTTATTGGAAAATATCAATGTGTCATATGTTTTGACTTTCTCAAGTATTGGGCGGTCCCTAGAGTGACTTTCCAAATTTTCTATTTTATAGTAATTACCACGTGTCTATTGTTTCAATACCCAAGGTTGATTTGCTAGAATCTGGCATTAAAGTGCTTTTTTTTATATACAATATTTGATTGAAAACTGATCTGATATGATTCTTTTGATATATACATTGATAAAGTTTTTAGACATGCCTGAAATTGATTCTGGGAGTGCTATTTTTTTCAAACATTTCACGACGTTTTATTTGGAGGCCGTTATCATTAATACATATGTTCAAAACGTAATATTATATCTCAGGCTTGTCGTATGAACTCTTTCAGTTACAATTATATGATTAGACAAGTTTGAAACCTGTCTTGATTTTAAAAAAAATATATATATTTATTATATCATTAAATATTATTTTATGATTGTTTGTTGGCAAATATAAAGTTTAGTTTTTTTTTCAAAACAAAACATTATAAAACTAAGGTCACCTACTTTTTAATTATTAGAACAGCGTAAACATAAACGGTATTTTGGAAAGATACAGTTTAAATATGACGTTACAAACCATCTGACGTAGATAATTTAAAATTGAAGACTACAGTAAAACCCCCATTTACACTAAAGTCGGGACCGTGTAATTGGGGGAGTGAATCTCATACAAAATTAAGGATTTTGTTTTTTTCGCGAATAAGATATCCCTTAGTTTTGCAAAAAAAATAATATGGACGAAATATTTAGTTACTAAGTGATAAAATGCAAAGTGTGCGCAAAATCCAGCACACAGACAGCCGCCTGGCTATTCGTATTTAGCCTGGCACTTGTTGAATACACAGACGCTAGCCAACATTTGATTGTATGCACCGCACATACGAACGTCTCGTAGCAACGACAATGGAATGCAACCGTTCAATTGGGGGATTTGCGGCGAATATTTCAAGCCAGCGCGTAATTCAGAGTAGTGTAATTGGGGGTTCCATTGTATTTTAAATAATATGTAACAATGTTTTACATGATCCCGTCTATCTATTGATGTGACAACTGCTTGAATTATATACTGTTATGTTGAGGGATAGGCTGGCATAGCTGAAAACCAGAAAGAAGATTTTAATATTATATTATGAAGGACTGTTAATATTCAACATCTTTTATTGCTAGTAGGTCATGGCTTAATTAGTCAGCAATTTTCATATTAAGTGAGTTTGCCTAAATTGTGTAATTAACATGAATCAATAATGTGTTCTTAGCAGATATATTTAAATAATAATAAAATTTATATTAATAAATTCATTTAATCATTTTATAAATGTGCACTTAAAATAAATAATGAATACTATTACTCATAATAAAAAAAAAATATTCTCGAGTGAAATTAAAAAGCTAATAAAAAAATCTTCGCGGTCTCTGCCATGGCTCAGTATTTGACGTATTTCATGAATATTTATAGACTAGTTGCAAGAAATAATCATTGTAGTTATCAGTACGATATGAAGTATTATCAAACACTTTTAGGGTGTTCACTGTCAATACTTGGTGGAAAAGCATTATATTAGTAAAAACACAATATTCCTTTGTACTTCATTCCTATTTATTTAATATGTCAGGACCGGTTTCGCTCATTACGAGCATTGTCAACTGATAAGAAATATAATTTTACCATGCTATTTATACAAAAATGAACAGTTATAAACAACAATTGGCATTGAAAAGAAATTACCAATTACATTAAAAGTGATTCTAAAATAACACAAAATCAAAATGTTTAACACATCTAACATATAATTAAAAAGTCATCTCAGATTAATAAATTTAGAATGGCGATTGAAATGTTGATGATAATTGATGTTTGTAATTACTTTCAATCGCCATTCTAAATTTATTAATCTGAGATGACTTTTTAATTATAATATATGTTAGATAAGTTAAAATTTTTAATTTTGTGTTATTTTAGAATCACTTTTAATGTAATTGGTAATTTATTTTCAATGCCAATTGTTATTTATAACTGTTCATTTTTGTATAAATAGCATTGTTAAATTGTATTTCTTATCGGTTGACGATGGTCGTAATGAGCGAAACCGGTCCTGACATATTAAATAAAGTGGAATGAAGTACAAAGGAATATTGTGTTTTTACTATTATCAAACACTCGGAACTGAAGTAAAGAAATGTGTGATTATTCCAAAAGTGTTACATTTGCAGTACACTATCGAGATATTTTTCACGAATAGATGCATCATCCAACTTTGTGCAAGAATAAACGAAAAAGTTCAGTTTGTTTCAAAAGAAAACATTATATAACTAATACCACCTTATATTAGGGCCGAGTATAATTTCACGAGTTTTAGAGTGATAAAGATTGCATAAGATGTAACAAATCTCACTTAAACGTTTTATAATTGATGATTATTTTATATAATAAAATTAACCAAACATGATTATCTTACTTCGGTCGTAGGTAGACATAAATAAACATATTTACTTAATCAGCTCAGTAGCTAATCATTCGCACTTGATCAGCCATCGATGATCTGAAATGATATAATATAACCAACATTTAACAAATGTATAAATCAAAGAAATAAACAATATATTACTAAGCCTAAAAGTTCGACGTATAACAGTAATACTTAATATCATTTTTGTCTATTATGTAGACGAAGTAAAACAGTCTTGAATGTAAAATATAAAATATATTTAAATTAAAAATAATGTAGAGTTTCACTTTATAAAAAAATCCGAAATTTTAATTGGGTTTATAATTGACATCATTTGCCACTTATAATTATTAGTCTTTGATATTTTTTTAATTGTATGTTAAAGGTGTTAGGCATTTTAATTTTGTGTAATTAAAATGTAGTTTGTAAATCCTTTTCATTTTTAATAGTTTCTTACACCTTTTATTTCAATGTAAATTTGTATAAATAGCACTGTTTATATATCTTTCTTATCAGTTGATAATGCTCTTGACGAGCGAAAATTTTATGTGGAAAAAGTACTAAAAATGTTTTATTATTTTTATTATAATGCCATTCCGCCAAGTATTGACAGTGAACACCTTAAAAGTGATATATTTAAATTATTTGGTGGTCACATAATCAGAATAATCATTTCATCGGAAGTTTGATTTGTCAAATACGAATCCACAAAACGAATTGATTCGTTTTGTGTCCAGTTAGTTCTAATGAAGCGTGTCAAAATATTCCATCCGGTTTGCAAACGCAGTATTACTTAAATTGTGTTCATTAATTTGGATTTGACGGCGTTATTTAAATGAATACGAATCATACAAAATTCATTCATAAAATGGAATAAATTTTCAATATAAATGACAAATAAAAATTAGAAATAATTTACGTGGCAAATTGATAAAGCAAATAGACTAATAATATACATTATCGAATTTATTAGAGTAGTCTTAATAACAATAGTATAACATTCGTCCATTTCATTGAATTTAAAACCTTCAGATTCAACTGATGGTCCTATATGATATTTAAAAATAACATAGCGACTATGAAACTGTGAAAATATGCATACTTGGGTGATATATCCAGCTATGAAAAACACTTATTTAACTTATTGTGCAAGGTAACAGAGACGTACATACAAAAAGAATATCTTGCATCTTGCCGAAGGCATCGGTTATCTAATACGAATTACTAAAGAAGAAAAGACGGACTGACTTTATTCACGAACGTTGGTAAAATTATGACTCAATACATACAATTTCAAGATTACAAAAATTGTATTACTTTTTAAGTAATATTGCTTTCGATTGAAGTAGATAAATTCTCCAATAGAGTTTTAAGCTAATATCCGTACTATCTTCTACCCTAAATTATGCTATTAATCAATTGTTGAATTGATATTCGAAAATTCATCTAAATAATGTTAGTCTATTATTGATTTTTCTACCGCTACACACGGTTCATAATATAAATATCAAATAATCTTCGTAATGTTATTTAGCGAGTATATATATAAAGTAATTAGGAAATTGCCTGTAGTTTTCTTTCACAGCTCATAAACCGATTTTATTACTTCATAAGTTGTTAATGGAGTTTACATTGAGTGAAAGAAAGAGTGAAATACTCGCTTGACGGAGTGAAAAGTAAATTAAAGGCTAGCCGTAAGTGTTAATAATTATTATATTCAAACGTTATTTTTGAACGAAAAACGGGAAAATGAGTTAAATATTATTACGTCAGTTGTATAGAAGTCGATGTACTATATTAGCAGTTTAATAATAAAATAAAGTCTACTACTTCACTTTAAAATTGTAAATTAATCAATTTTTGTTAGAGCTCAAATAAATCATAGTTTATTTTTCATTGAAAAAAATTACATCATTTTTCAGAGAGAATAAAAAAAACATCTTTGTCAACTTCTGTTCAAAACTTTGAACAAGTTTGTACATGATCGATATAAAACTCTTACTTCTATGTGATTCCAAAGACATACAAAATAACGGTTGTTTATGTAAATACAAACAATCAAAGTTTTTATACAATATATATATATCTTAGAAATTACACAATATGTTACTGTAAAAGTTGAGTTTTACTGTTGTGAAAACGGAAAGTATTTTATGTTAAATTACAATTATCTCTTTAAAATTTGCTATATGTGATGTAAATCTGCTAATAACTTCACAATAAATGTACAAGATTTTACGTTTCCGTATTTTCTGTATCAAGCAGTTTGTTTGAACTAAGATAATATTTGTCATACTAACAGTTAAGTACAACGTGAATTTTTAATACTAAAAACCAACTTTTTTCAATCAGTATTCACTCCTTAGTAATTCCAGTATATCATTTTTTTTTGCCTGGAATAGCTTACTTTGTGAATTTATTGTACTAGTTTGTTTGTAAAAAACAGCGGTTTGTTTTATCAGTAATTAATATGAATGCAGATTTCAAGTCAGGGAATCGCTCCTCTTTATGTATAACTTATTGTATTCGTTTCAGATCAGCGATAACCCATTAATATTTGAATATTATAATTGTCTATGTAACATAGAATGGCAAGGCTGGAGGACATTATATCCAAAATGACCAAATTTTTAATTTTTTGTTTACTAAGAACTATTAATTGAAACAATGTTGCCAATACGGTGAAGATATATTAACCAAAATTTAGGATAGAAAAATAATCACACACAATATGAACAGAAATATACTACTGTCTGAGTTGTGTAATCGGACTATTAAAACATACATTTTACATTTCGCAACACGGAAATATTTCTCGATCCAAAAATGCAGATATGAGATAATATACATTCATCTCCTTGGGTCATATAATACATTGGGTGTGCCAAATACTGTTTCAAATAACAATAGACAGACGATATAATAAATAAATAGCAAAAAAAAATGTGGGACGCGATGTCGCAAAAATAGAAAAAGTAAACTAGACATTCCGATCGGGAGAAAGTAGTCCGCTCATTCATTATCGAAAACGATTTATTAAAAGTTGTTTATTGTTGTGAAAAAAAAACTAATTAATTACTATTATGACTTCGGTGCCGGCTGTATAATATGTCTTCACTGTTTATACAGGCGACCCACTTCCTCGGGCGAGATATTTTGTTATATCACTGATCTACTTAACTTACCTTAGTCACTGAATACATAAATTTTAATTTTAGGAACGATTACCTAACTAAGGCTTTAGTGAATATTTATTGGAATAATAAGAAAAAGAATGACGAAATAAAATGTATTATATTTAGGTAAAGAGTAGCAATATATTCACTTCCCCAAGAATCGTGAGAACTTTGGCGATGTAACCATCAACTATTTTACATTATACAGCTGACCTCTACTTTGGTACATTCTACTTTCGCACAATTCGCTATTTCGCACATTTTCAAAAGATCGTTCTTTTTAGATTTTTTGGCGTTAATTCAAAAATGGCAAGTAACGGCTGGTTTGCCAAATTTAAAACGAGGCATTATTTTTTTTAAATTTTTTTGAAAAAATATTTGACATTACAGCTTACGCCAATGCGTCAAATATTTTGAAGTTGAAAGATCATACGAGATATACTCGATGAGAATTTTTGAAAGTCACATGAGATTAACTCAAGGGGAATTGAGTTCACAAAAACCCATGTCTTAGATCTCAAATTAAAATAAAAAAAAATCCAATTTGACATTGACCTTACCAAGAATCGAACCCAGACCCACCAGATCGGTAGAGCAAGCTCTAACCAACTAGAACACAGGAAGCATGATACATACATTACATAATATTAAATTCATTTGGAGAATTGACTGATGTGGATAGAGATTCTGGAAAAGACTTTATTTCCTCATTGTCCAAAATCATGTAGTAAATAGTAAAATATTCAATGTATTTAAGACTGGTTTATTTTGGAAGAACAAGCTTAATCGTACATTCTTATCAAAGGAAGAATCAATTGCCTCTGGGCACAAATCTTCTATAACCCAAGAGAACGCATATTTTAAGTACGCAGGGCGATCCACAAAAGCACTGCATGTTACAGAACTCTCGACGAAGAAAAGAAAACAATAGTAAAATACAACTAACTTTTGACAAGTTTATTAAAAAAACATTTTAAAGCACAATTTTTGTTGTTTTTTTTACATCCCTCTACTTTCAAAGATTCAACATTCGCCCACAGTTTCAGAAACCAATTGTGTGCGAAAGTGGAGGTCCGCCTGTAATTGTTTTAGAACCACCCGCATTTTTTACTTAAGTCTCTGTTAGTTAATGCCAGTTCAATCATGTATAAAATAAATTTAATTTAAAGGTTTTAAAAAAATAATATTTTTATTATTAAGAATATTAAAGTGTACGAAATATTCTCTCTGCCGAGTTAATAAATGTACTGAAGAATTGTGTGCAAGCAATTCGTTGTATGGAGAATTCGTGTTCAAAAGATTCTTGTGTAGAGAACAATAAACATTACATTTTGTAGTCATATTGGATACAAGTTAGTGGCAAGTTTCTTTTTCGGATTCAAGCCCTTGACCGCGCAAGACGAGACCGGTCAAGAAAACAAGCATTTCAATTTGAAACTATTTACGAGAAAACTTTTCGAACCGGTTTCAAGCCACCAATTTGCTGCAATACACAATTTATATGAAATAAATATTTTTGATTAGTTTTTAAATGATCAGTTGATTACTATGCAAGTCCAAGTCTACGTGGCCGGGTGGTATACGTCGTTTAGTTTCGGTTGCAGTACCCACGGGTCGTTTCCCAATCCGAACAGTTTAATGAAATAAACTTTTTAATCAATTTATAATTTTTTATCCGAAAGTATGAATTTATATTAAAAATATATTTTTCAAATTTTTCCCAAGATAAAAAACAATCGTTTAATTTATTTTGTTATTTTTTTACTGCTTGAGCACGCCACACAATCGAGAAATAATAATTGAAGATTTTTGGCACGCGGACCCAAAAAGGTTCGCCATCTCTGGCCTAAGGCGTCAGTGGAAAAAAATGAGCGTTATCTAATTCGCCTGATTTTTTTTGAGCTTGGGCATTATAATATTTTGACTTGTTTTCGTTTTTTCCACTTGGACCCCGGTTGAGGAACGCTGATCTAAAGAACTGAAAGTAGTTAGTATAATATCAGGATAGACATTGACCACATATTACTATTTACTAATCGCACTTAACCAATATCTTCTTCAAACTTGATTAAAATTTATAAATTGTCAGTTACGATTTTCTGTCTACTACGGGTCGATATGATTTGACCCAATTGATTGAATCTTTGATAGACAATATATAAATGGTGATTGCCTAATACATTTAAATTCTTTGTCAAATGTGCAATGGTGGCAATTATTATTGTTTCTATACTTCGACAATAACGGCCATCAAACTACACGATTAGCCTCAACATCAATAATTGCTTAGCACGTTTCTTTTAAAAATATTATAGGTCACACAAAGAAAAAAATAAACATGTTGGGAAACATTCGTTATTGTCAGCTGCGTTGCGAAATGAAATATTTGAAATTCGAACAGCTTACAGACATAAAAATTCAAAATTTAATCGTTGGGATAGCAATAGAAATATAGCAACAGGTAAAATGAATTATGTGCTTAATTTTAACTTAAAACAAATGTAATTATTGTTAAGTTAGCCTATGCATTTATTTCAGTGGTGAGTGCTCCGCTATATAACTAAAAAGTTCCGTGCTCAATTCTTGGCAAGGTCATTTTGAAATATTTGTTTTAAAATTTCGTTTTAAGATTCTAGAGCAGCGATACTCAACCTTTTTTCATGTGGGACGCATGCTGGTTTTTGCTATGTTACGTGGGCCGCAGTAAGGTGGTAGTATATTTTAAGTAATACGTAAATATTCATACTATACATAACGATTTTAGAAAAAAATGACAACCCACACATAGTAAATTTTATAGAACACTCAAAAAACATTTATTGATGATTTTGGGCAAATTGGGAAATTTTTAAAAGAAATTCTTTTTTAAAACTTAAAAGCTAAATTTATATAGTAATTTCGGCATTTTCGGCTCACATCCTTTTGATAGAACGTGTATCAAGTTGTACACATTTTCATTATTGAAAAAAGCTGTTTTGAAAAAACTGTGAGTTAAGTTCTTTTGACTTTCCAAAGTCGATAATATAGTGACGTAACATAAATGTAGGTACATCGAAATACAAGTTTATTCAGAATAATCATTTGTTTACGTAAATTTTGGCAAAAAATGTCAGATATTTGAAAAAGTATCTTGTGACTATGATTGCTTTGGGCCTCACATAAAATCTGAATGGGCCGCAAGTTGACTGTCGCTGTCCTAGAGTATGGGTGCGTGTAATGAGTTTACTCCTCGAAATGAGGGACCTATCATTGAGTTTATCTCAAGTGTCTTGAAATGTCAAATAAATTGCGTGATGGTGATTCAGTATGCTGAATAAAAAGTCTTTTTTTTAAAATCTAGATACAATTGATTTAAAAAAACATAGTTATCTAAAACATTACATTATTCTTTTAACATATTTTACATAGTTACCAGATTCAGCTTAAATCGATATGAAAAAACCCAAAACATAATTCAAATAATATTTCTTCACTGTGTTATAATATTTATTTATTCGTTTGATTATTATTGCATAAAGTTGACTTATAATAAATTTAAAACTTTTACAATGATGAAAAAAAAATAGTACAATTTAATATTAAAAGCAGTAGAAAAAAATGGCAAGGAAGTCAACTGAGTAAGCTCCTACGAACTCTAATTTTTTAATACATAAAAAATAGTATTCGTTGGAACTCACTCAAGTCTACGTGGAATACGTCTACTGATTGTATCTACTCTTTTAAAATTAAAACATTTATTGGAAAGATATATTGTACATTAAATCCAGTGGCGGTTCTAGGTACTGGGCTAGGTGGGCTAAGCCCGACCTGCATTTTTCACCCAAAACTTTAGATGGCTGAATAAAAATGAACAGCAATTCGGCCGCTGAACAAAATAAATACATTTATAAGCGTAACTAACCTTTCCCAAATGAATACAATATCTTTGTTTTAATTTTCCTCTGTCAATATAAGACAATGTTACGTCTACCTACAATCATATTCTCGATTGTGTTTTGTATAACAATTTTAAACTGAGCCGGCATAAAAAAAAAACAATAACCCTATAAATACTTCACAGGGAACAGGCAACGTCACGTCACTCTGGCAACACCACTCAAGGGCTAGCGATGTTTAGCCCGTAACCACAGACAATATTTCTTTACACTTGGGCGCAATCAAGCACGATTAGATTTTTGTTGTATTTGTATGTACGGAAACGTCATCAAACACAAAGGATTGTGTTTCAATCTGTCAAGCTTCTGTTGATCGTTGGGGGCTGAACTGATTCAGCCTATTACGCATACTTATGCATTGAAACACAAAACCAATATCGTTGTATTGTATGAAAGTGACAGGTATTGACAGTTATCTCTGGTATTGACTTTCAGTGTGACAGTTCTGTATTGCTTTTAGTAGGTACTTGTTATTTCACTTTGAAAGAGACGAATTTAAGGATTCCGTGTTATTATTCTATTATTTCTTAGTTACATTAGCATTGATTTTATTATATAATAATTTATGCATTGCAGTAGTATCGTAGTATTTGTTAATTTGCTTGTAGATTAATGTATAAGGTGAGTAGAAATATGCTTTTCTCTAGCCCACCCAAGATTTTAGGTCAGGAACCGCCACTGATTAAATCATTCTATTTCTTCATTATTTCATATTTTTTCATTATGTTTATACGAACCTCTACATATAGTACACAACACGTGCAGAAAATGACATTGTATACCATCACGAATACTGCAGTCAACAAAATAATTGTTAGTCAACGACCAAGTACTGCAACAATAGATCATTATACAAAAGAAGTCGACATAAAAATAGATTTAAATACAGATTCGATGGAGTTATTAACATTAAAATTATTTTAAATATCATTAACGGATCATTGTGTGGAGTGACCGTGAAATGCAATTATGGAGTTCAACCAAATAAACCATTCAGGAAATGTCGCGTACAATATTTTATTGATGAAATTGTGACGAGAATACTAATGTTGTATTAAAAATAACTTTATGAATTGTTATAATTTAATTTACAACAGAGTGACATGTTCCAGATTGTGAAGCAGTGATCTATCAATAAGAAATTTTAAAAAATACCAATGAAATTATTTAAAATAATCTTCCATTTATCTTATTATGATGTTAACGGTATATTGTGAACGAGAAATGAACTCAAACAGTGACTTATTATTTTGTTAAATTAATGAATTCATTTCAATTAAATAAAGCTACTTAATTTTGAAAACTATATATTTTAACCAAACAGAAAGAAGTTAAGCGTCACCGAATATATTTTATTATACTTTCTTCAAAATTAATATTCGTTGAGGGTTTGCTCATATATAATATGAATTCACTAAAAGACAAAATAAGAGGAATGACTTCACTGATAAATAAAAAAAATCACATATCAGTCAATTTACTGCTTTACAACATGAAGTAGCAATTTTAGTTGAAGCTTACATCAATATAATTCTCATTCACTTTGACTAGTCAACGTATGAATTAAATAGTAAATACATATACTCACTGGCGAGCGGTAAGCAGAGTAGAAATGACATTACGGCTTATATTATGTTGGTTTACTGATAAGCACTGATAAAAGTATAAATGACATAACGGTCTAGGTTAGGTTAAGTTAGATGTGTTTGATAGAAAGAACGCGAGTATTGTAACAAGACGTTGAAATTTTAAAGGTTATGTGAAATGTCAAGTGACAGTGAAACACAACTGCGTGATTGTACGCGCACAACAGTGTAGAGTGGTTTGGAACACTATGAGTGAATGCGGATTATTTTTTTGGTTTGTGAAGAATTAAACTACGCCTGTGTATTTATGCACATGTTGACTAATTGCAGTGCTCACTTTTTCTCCCGTACAGGCTAAAATGATCAATGTATCATTGAATTGTTCAGTTATACATTGATAAGTGCATACTTAAATTGTAACTTATATATAAAATCAAAATGGATAATTAGTTTACCAATAAATTACATAATCCGGTAAAAATATAAAAAAACAAACAACAAAATGCAATCGCTTAAAATTTAGCATGTTTTTGTTTCATTGCAATCTCTTTTGCCTTAATCCAATTCTTACGAAACACATTACAGCGTCTATAACAAAATAATAATTATTTTTGAAGCACTATAATTATTTTTATCAAATGAATACTTGAATATTGTCAGTATCCGCTTTTTACATTGAAAACTTACAAATCGCCATGAACATAACATTTTTTACAATTGCAACATTATCGAAACGTCAGACTACTCAACCGAAAAAACGCATTTTTCCTTCGCAACACAAAGCACTACATTAGTAATTTTATCATTATTTATACCCACAATAAACTGTTTTATTATTTAAATATCTGTCGTATAAATACACCACTTTATTTATGGATTGATTTCTGTATTGTATAACTATTTAGTAAAGTAAACAAAATGGCGTAGTTATTGAAAAAAATGTGAGGTTATGTTGACAACTAAAATCGTTACACATTCATCCATGAAACGCAAGACGCCATTTAAACTAATTTCAGGGAAGAGCAAAAGTTTTCAGCTTGCTATTTGTTATTTCTTCTATAGTTGTAAGCTTTAAATTTAGGGTTGAGACTGGAAAATTGTGACATTTATCCTTTCCTAAATGACATCCATTATAAAAAGTGTGCAAAATAGTACTCATTGTAAACAATTATTGTCCATCAATAATTTATTATTCGTTGCATATAAAATATGTTGATACAGTATATGTTCACATGTCTACGGATTGTAATACTGTTATACTAACATTACTGTCCACAACCAATTGTGTAGCATAAAGACGGACTACGTAACAACAAAACATGATTGCTTTTACGAAAATAGCTTGTAAATCAGTCGCTTATTTTTTTTCTTCTGATATGGTAAAGATAGCATGCTACGAAAAACTAGTGTACTTGCTATAGTACGTTTTTAAGGACCGGGCAAGAGATGGATGGGAGTAAATGTTTACACCAAAGTCTTTGCAAATTAATCTATAAGCCGATTGAAATTAAACGAATGAACCTGTAAAACCAACAATACATGAAAGATTACTAGAAAAGGTTATAATTGCCACTCGGTTCCAGCGTCGAAATTCATTTTAATTACAACCTTTGATCGTAAAGAGTAAAATTTTGATGAAGAATACGTTACGATTTTTCAGCCAAATAGATTATTTTTGTAGGATATTATTAGTCTTTGTGCTAGTTTATCAATCAATCTTTTGTACTTTTAACAATTTCTACATCGATTATTTAAAAATATTGTAAACAAGTTCATGGAAAAAACATCTGCTTTGTCAATTTTCAGTTCACATAAATTTTATTACTCACCTATCTATATAGTTATATTATATTAGTCAAACTATAAGACTTAACAATATAAAATATTCGTTAAATGTTATGACCACAATCCTTGAAAGTAACCATAAATACTTAGCTGTCTTTAAAAGTGTTCTGAATAGTAACTAGTTTATTTAACACCTGTTTTAATATAGCTGCAAATTATCAAATAACGAAATATATAGAGGGTAAAAAATTGGGTCGTGTCAAAATAGCATGATGCAGATCTTGTGAGCTCGTCCAAAATTAAGAAGTTCTTTTCTGCAATCAAAAATTAGTATTGGCTTTATTTAAGACGAGAATAACATGTAACAGAATATAATTATTTATGTTATTTATTTTTTAATCTCTGCTTAAAATGTAAATTGCTTGAAAAAGCGAATATTATTATATATCACTCGACAGAAACTCAAGGGTCATTAGAAAATGTCACTTCAAGAAATGACGTCACAAATATCTTAAAAGTTTTATTGATAACATCAAGATTTAATGTCTAACCTTGCCTTAACTTACTTGAATTGAAATCCTTGGAATTAGACTTAGACGCGAACTATAGTACGCTATTTCTTAAAAAAAATGATTGGATCGAATTCACGAAAAGAAATCTTTTTTTCCGGAAAATCTAGTACAACTTGACCTCACTGTAAGAAAAAGGGTCATGGAAAAATAAACTAATATTTTTCATATTAAAGCACATACAATTAATGTTTTGTGATTTAAAACAATGAGAAATTGAATATTCACACTGTTTGTGGTGAACTGGTAATGTTATTTTTAAACATTCTGGTGTTATTTATTAGTGAAATGAATCACTCGTTGTTTTGTAGTTGATAAAGAAAATTCTAAGAGAAATATAAAAAACAAAACACTCCACAATCAGTGCGTTGCCAAGGGCGACAACCATAAATAATAAATACGTTTTTCGGGATAAGCGATTCATAGAGACGTTGAAAGGTTTCTAGAGTGACGACCTAAAGTGCATAAATTTATTATTTGAATACCAAATCTAATATAGGAGAACTGTCATTATCCATATTCAATCAATTTTTCAATTTATTGCTGTTTCTACTTTGTATTGTGTGAATAACTGATGGAAAGATAAGCTTAGATATATCGATCACTAGATGTGATAAAATTGTCCAGTAAATTAATTTTAAGCCACTAATTAACTTTACTTAGATAGTTGACATATTTAAAATTTTAAATGAATTACAAATCTAATTAAAAGATTTATGATTTTTTATTGTATAGTATTTCAACAGACGTTTGTCGGTTTCGACTGATAGTTACGCAGCCTCGAAGCCTCTTTTTTTCGTAAAGAGTGAGAGTAGAAATATAGAGCTAAGACCAGACTAATAGTCAGTTAATCGCGTTTGCTACGTACTGTTTTTTTTAATTAGATGGTAAGGTAGAATAATTTAGACATCGGATAAATAAAAATTTATGCCCAAATACATTTATTAATTGAAAAAAAAAAACAAATTGTCCGTACCGGGATTCAAACACAGCAACCGAATCCTACAAATTTCACCACTCTATAATATAAACAATAATTAACTTGTTCGAATTTAATTGCAATAAATATTAACAAAAAAAAAAAGATTTTGTGACAGTAACTATTAATCTAAAAATGTGGCTTTCTTTAGATACGTAGTTCGAGTTCATATCTATTCAATTGTTTGAGCGGATATTTTGTAGAAATATATTTTTCTATTCAATATGTGTACACGCAAAATTGAATGCCTTTTTTTATCTTTCTTACTATAACTATTAAAAACTTCAAGTAAAAAACAAGATTAACAACTAAGAACTTTAATTTAAAATTTTATAATAATATATTTATACGTTCTTGTAACAAAAGAGTCTCTCTGGAAAGTGCAATATTTCAAACAAGGCTTAACATAAATGCGTTCAAATTTGTTGTGATTTTTTATATGAATGCCTATTTAACTTATCTTGATGGTGTAACCTTGAATCAAAACAAAGGTAATGCGAGAAAATACAATTTCTATGTTTTTAAAATTGCAGTGTTTTTCCAAGTATGACAATGAGCTCTTCAAAATTGAATGTCGTCGCGAATTGATTACAACTCAGTTTCCTAAATCCAATCTTACTTCAATGATATATTCGTTTTTTTTAAGAGTATATTGAGGTCAAACATACTGTAATCATGTTTGTTCAGGTGGCAAGGGTTATTGTGACTTTAATTTGTACTTTAACTAAAAAGTTTTTTAAATGACACTGATTTACAAGAGGCAACAAAAACTATTGAAATTTCATAAATAATTTTCGTTGGATTAACATTTTTTTTAACCCGGTATTGCGAAAATCAAACAACAAAGAAACTATAAACAATAATAATATGGCATATGAGTTCATTAGAGGTGAAGTGAGTCAAATGGTAATATAGAAAAAAAAATGCGTTGTAATATTCTAAACGTCTTAAAGCAGGCATGGGCAACCTTTCCTAGGTCTGGGGGCAAATTATCTTTCTGTCTCCGAGTCAAGGGCCGGACCAAATTATTAAACATAATAAAGTAATTGTTATGTATATTCAACATCTACCTCTATGCTATGTTAAATTATCTATGACAACTTGTAACAATAAACCTTTCAACTAAACCGATATCCTTCTTTCCAAATCTCACTCAGTTACAATCGAGAGTTGAAATTGAAAGGCCGACGGCTCAGTAAAAACTCCTCGATACTCGAGACGTAAAAACGTGTTTTGGTGATTTTGGGCCATATGCAAATTCTGAATTATACACAACCTTGAAGTGCACGGAGACCTTTAAACTTGTGTTTAATCAACGTTATCTAATATTAATTAAGGAAATTGTCGAGGAAAAACTTTTATTTTAGTCTTTTTTCTTGGTTTTAATTTTTTACAAGGTCATCTTTTTCAAATATAAAAGCTAAATTTAGATACTAATTCGGCATTTACTGCTTGCATCCTTTTGATAAAACGTGTATCAAGTTTGATACATTGTGATTATCGAAAAAAAAACTGTGGGTTACGTCCTTTTTCCTTTCCACAGTCGATATGTGTACCATCAGATTATCTTTAGTCAGTCAAGCATGAAAAGTCAACCCTTTGGACTATTTTCTTTGAATACATTTCATTAAATATATTAAAAAAAAAAAATCGAGCCGCTGATTTCGATTCCACAGCAGGGGTGGGCTGGAGAGGGCTCGGAAGGGCTCGCGCGAGCCCCTTCTTGAATTTTATTAAGGCCGGCGAGCCCCTTGTTAACTTAAGAGAAAACAATATTCTCAGATCAAATTAGTGCAATTTCCAATTTATATATTATCTACGACAGCTTCAGTATACACAATACTACATTTTTATTCTTTACATTGATAAGTTTACGGTAAACTTCATATTGTTACATATTATAAGTGTATTAAGTAACCATTGATTGTTCATTAAGTATTGCATATAATTGCATAGGAGCGATTAGAAAATTCACTCCTTCCTCAGAACACTGAGAATTGCTTCGAGATTGAGCGAGCCCCTTGTTAACTTATTGGCAGCCCACCGCTGCTCCATAGCCCTGGTTAATACACATTGCAATAGTGTTATCTCCGTAAAATAAAAATATGCAATCTTCTAAAACATCAAGTAAATAGTGATTGTACTTAAAAAAAGTACAAGAAAAATATGTCCATTTTACTAGTTGGCTCAATTCATTTTTAAAGGGCTCATTGTTATAACTTGAGTCATTCAAAAATAATGTTATCGACGTAATTTTCATTGTCATATTGTGGATTGATGGTTAGCCGTACCCACGTCTTTGTTTATCAAAATATTTCATCAGCAGAGCAGGTGAGATGAGATGTCGAAACAGCCATAGCGTTTCAGCGGCCTTGACGTGTCTGTCGAACGTTTGCCCAAACAAATTGTGCAACACAATCGATTTGAATGCAGCGACTGTTGCATTTTAAAACAAAAGTAATTTATCGTGCGGCGGTCATTGATATTCAAAATATGGACGTACTGTGGTATACATAATTATATGTTATTATTTTGTTTCCAATTCTCTTGCTGACTGTATACTTTATTTAGTCCAACAGAGCTAATTCTGGTACTTAGATAATTGGGCCCGCTAGAGATGAAGTGAGCCAACTAGTAAAATGGTAAAACTTTTTCTTGGCCTTTTAGCTCCTATCACGTCTTTACTTGGTGCTTTGGTGGATTGCATATTTTTATTTGAGAGAGATAACACTATTACGATTTGCATTAACTGAGGTTACTTCAATTTTACGATACCTTAAGACAAGGGTCGGCAACCTTTTGTTGTAAAAGTGCCAAGTATATATATATTTTACGTTGGGGTACATGTCATAACACTGTAATAACATGTGTAAACAAATATTTTAATCTAGAGAACATTGCGGGCCGCACTACGATTCCTAGCGGGCTGCAAGTTGCCGATGTCTGCTTTAAGACGTGTAGAATATAAGAACGCATCTATGTAACTATTTTTTTCTTCTATAATATCATTTTTTCCACTTCTCCTCTAATGAGCCCATATATTCAATGAGATTTTTTTAAATTATTTAAAAACAGAAAAGAGATGATTTAGTTAATAATGAAATATTAATCAGTATTGCTTGTACCTGTTCGCACTCATACTGGATCGGTTACCGATATTTTCAATATTATTATTCTGAACATTTAAATCAGATGTTACAAACTGAAATCATATGGTAAGCCAAATAAAATATTGCATGTCTTTGATGGGCCAATTCTCTCCAGATTTCGGATTTTTTTGATTCTGCTCATAAGAGTGAGATAGTGAGACGTGCCATAGCTATGCGATAGGACTGCATTTCATTCGCTCTGTTTTGTTCTGTCGGCTAGCGCTGTCCCCCATAATACTTACATTACTACAAAAGAATATCTCACACCGGCATGCAAACACCCATATAATAATTTATCCCTCCTAAATTAAATAGTTAAAATATCAAAGTACCTCTTAGTTTAGTGATCACTCAAAATTAAAAAATATAAATGCCGATTGACTATTAATAAGAAGAGATAACAAATACTAAGTATTCAACATATCCGCAAACTATACGAAAAAACCCACAGAGTACCGACATAGAATAATCAACAATGTAAATATCCTTTGAATCCTTAAACGTTTAATTTATAACGCTGAATCATTAATCCCAGGAAAGTTTAATTCAGAATAGATACATGAAAGTCATTCTAATTTATTTCTGGAATATATTAAAGTAAAATGGCCGCACGTTTGTGTCAGTCGTGTGTAAGACAATCGAAATACATACAATTTGTAAGAGTATATAATTCAGCGGCGTAACCACCTCATGGCAGAGTCATACAATGCATGAGGGCCCAAATTTATACGCACACTCAGCTCTTTTTTTACATGGTTTCGTAATAAATAATACTGTCCACTAAAAATACCTAATATTAAAATTTACACGAATTATTTGGCTTAACACGATTCCCAGAAACGAAAAAGCGAACAATATAGAAGCGGATAACAGATTTCCAAATAACAAGAAATTCAACAACACAAGACAGACAAAAGGTTTCATTAGATCCCGACACATTATACGTGTCAAATTATTTTTAGCGATTTATGCCCAGTCCCTCATAAATGTTCCCGTATATAATCAAGTAGAGACGAATAATATTTTTTGTAATTTAATTATTGAGTCTAAGATATTAATTACCCTTTTAACCAGGGCTGTGGAGTCATGTAAAAAAAGACAACTCCGACTCCGAAGATTTTGTTCAATAATTTAATTTTAACTTATTAATATGTGGTATATCAGATCGTCTTTAGTCAGCCAAGCATGCAATATCAACACTATGGACTATTTTGTTCGAATACACATCATTAAATATATTTTTCAAAAAAAAATCGATCCGTTCATTTTTCACGACTCCGACTCCACAGCCCTGCTTTTTACACCATTGTCTTTAGCCCAATATTCTTTTTTTTTTCAAATAACATGGCTTTTAAATGTAAGGAACAAATCTGAAATTATTCTATCAATTCTATTACTTTTTTATACAGTTTTTTTGTGGAACGTATCTACCGTGAGAAAAAGAGTTGAGTGTTTTCAATATAAAAAAAAAAATGACGAGGGCCTTGCGTGATGTTTACATGAGGGCCCTGAATTACCAACTACGCCACTGGTGCAATTGTGAGAAAACGGCTTTAGATTAAAGTGCTAAACATCGTTTATTTATTCGTTGTAACCCATTCACAGATATGATGATAATTTATTACATCAGAAAACCTTGTTTAAATTTAGAACATTTTAACGCAATTATCGTAAAATGGTCAAAATGAACTTTCGTCATAAACAATAATTGACAGTTACCAGTGTTACCACTATTCAAACGACCTTGCATAAAGTTTTTACTACAAAGGTATTGTGATGCACGGTTCAAAACGAAAATGCGTCACCGAGAGAGTTATAATCAGTGGCGGCTCGTGGGTATGATATTTGGGGGTGTTGTGGGTAGATTAAAATTCAGTAAAATACCATATTACTTATATTTTATTTAAAATATCAAAAATAATAACAATTAAAAGTAAAAGCTATGTGCAAATAATGTCCATTCATCTATTTTTGTTATTGACAAATTTTTCTATAACTTTTTTGTTAAAGTATTTTTCCAATCATATTTTTCTCTATTGAAAGCATTGATAAAGCTGTCAATCTTTCTTGACTAGTTGTGTTCCTAAGGTAAGTTTTAACTCTTTTTAATGTAGAAAAGCAACGCTCAGGCTTTGCAGTTTTCATTGGAGTAGTGATCAAAATTTTCAAGAGATTCGTCAATTTTCCAAGAAAATTGCATAAGTTATTAGCATTTGTTATTTCTGTTACAGTTAGTGGCTTGGTAAGATCCATGATTTTTATCCTGTAATAGAGGAAAATGTTATATTTAAAAAAGAAGAAGTTTGGCATGCAAACTAAGGGCGTAAAAAACTTACAAAGAGGTGTTAAGAGTATGTTAAAAATGCAAAGTGATCATGACTGCGTAGGCGCAAATCAGCTAAATCAGCCAATTCACCCAACGACGCTGCGACGAGCTGCAGCGCGACACTGACTAAACAGTGAGACCCCTCTCCAGTCTATACACTTCACACCATACAGTGACACACCAAATTCTAGGAGCAACGCCGTTGCGCAGCGCTCGCGTCGCTCCTTCAATGTATAATAAATACATCATGTATTACTGTACACTCTGCCAACACAATATATAGTAATGCATCTGAGGAGCGATCGGCGCCCACTCAGCAAATACGTACCACACTTTTAAATAGTTAATCGTATAATTTAATAGATACAATAAAAGTAAATAAAATTTCATTTCTATTAAATTTTCTTGGAGGTGCTGCAGCTCTACAGTGTATATGAACGAGCCGCCACTGGTTATAATATAACTTGTATGCGCATTTTATTACTGTACCCGTTATCTAAGATTTGTTGCATTGCGCCATGAGTAGTAGAAAATTACATGATGTAATGTTATTATTTGCATCGTGAAAGAAGAAATTTAATGATGTGATTAGTGGATAATTGAATTTCCTGTAACGTAAATGGTTAGAGACTACAAAGGAGACGTTTATTATTCGATGAAATATGAATTATTTACATAATATATTCTTTAGATGTACAGTAAAACCCCCATTTACACTAAATTTGTGACAGTGTAATTCGGGGTAGAATAATTGGAGGAGCGAAACTCATACAAAATTAGGGATTGTGTTTTTTTCCGTAAATAATGCAAAGCTAAGTTTTTCTTTAGTTTTGTAAAAAAAAATATGGACGAAATATTTAGTTACTAAGTGATAAAATGCAAAGCGCGCCAAAATCCAGCACATAGACAGTCACCGGCTAAACATGTATAGCCAACCTTTGACTGTATGCGCCGCACAGCGACCGTCTCGTAGCAACGACAATGGAATGCGACAGTGCAATTGGGGGATTTTCGGTGAATATGTCAAGCCAACGCGTAATTCGGGGAAGTGTAATTGGGGGTTCCACTGTATATGTATAACGATCTTCCAGTTTACGAGTTAGATAGCTCCAAATTACCCTTTTTAAGATTACAGAAAAAGCAATATTTAAATTGTCGATTTCGAAACAATTAAGATTTCGAAATCAAGTTTGCAATATAAATTATTTAGACATGTCCGCTCTCAATATGGAGTATATGGTCTCCTGATGAAGCTTTCTCAATTAAAGTTTTCCTACAATATGATAAACTTATCCAAAAACACGTAACACCACTAAAACAATCTAACTATTAAAAAATATATGGTTGCATTTATTATAAACTAGAATAAATCTGAAGGTTAATGGTGAATGTTTTAAATAAAAAAATATATTGATCTTGGTTGATAAATTGTTGGTTATAATTTTTTTTAGTTCAGAGAGATATCTTTTTGCAAGATGCATAAACATGTCGCTTACTGAAATCGTAACAGTCAGCATAATTATAAATAATGGAAAGTATTGAGAAATGAAATGTAATAAAATGGCCTAAATTCTTTTACCGAAGAGGAAGAATGGTTTTTATTCAGCGGTGAATCATATATTTGCAAATACGTAATGATATTGAGTTCCGAGAATTTTTTTTAATAATTTATGATAAAAAAATAATTTATCACATAACTTCTTGCCTTATATGTAACTGGTTTCGTATTTTGTGTTATATTAGCTAGATAATATTTTTAAATACTATTTAGGTTTTTAATGGCTACGTATGAAAGAAGGTGTGTTCACATAACAAACAGTTCTCGTAGAAAAACCTATGTTAAGATACCTTAATTAGGAGGCCATATGCTTCATATATTAGGAGCGGACATGGATAAAAAGTGTATTTATTAGAAACTGAAGATAAACTACGATAAATATTTTCAACAACACGACCATTGCAAAAAATAATGTATAAAATAAATACTACCTAAATCAATGCTCATAAAATATGCCTATAACCTTCCCGGAAGTGCAAGCAAAAAGTTTGTCAAAGTTTTATTGCAATGGGATGAGCAGTGTGGCAACGCATTAAGTACGAATAAGCAAACATTTATTTTTTATATATCAGATTAAGAGCTAAAAGTAAACAAATACACTTGATGTATTGTAATTTATTACAACGAAATACAATGTATTAATTTCTTTAGCTATTAATAAGAAATAATAAAACAACAACCTCTTTATAGTATGATTGCTTTGATTTGAATTGTTCCTACGATATACGTAACCGGCTTATTATTTTAATTTATTCGTTTCATTGAAATACCTGACTTTTGTAATGTTTTCAAAACACGTAGTCACATGAATAATACTTAAATTATATAACACTTCCTTTCTCATTTTATTTACCGTTTTATAATTGGTATAGTAAACATTTAATTGTGTTTTTTTATTATTACATATTGAAATTGTTTTTAGCCAGCAGCGAAAAAGTCGCCAGTCATTTTTAAATCAAAGGATTTGCTTAAATTCAATGTCTTCAGGTTTTCCAGTACAAAACAGGAAATGCTTAAATGTACAGCGGTTGACAAAGTGCGATCCGCGAGAAAATCACAGAAATCTGACATTATTTTATGAACTCAGTGCATTTCTAGACGCGTTTGATCACTTTAATTTCAATATGTAATATAAAAATTATGGATTCAAATTGTGAATTTAGTGGTCCGTGAGTTCAAAAAGTTTACCAACCGCTGCTTTAGTATGTTATTGTGCAGAATACTCGAACAACATCTAAAAAAATATAACAGAGTTTCATCAATATTTTTAGTTATTTGAAATGACAGTTTGAAAATAATAAAAACAAAATGAATTTTCTATTTGACGCATGGATATTCTAAATTTAAAACATGTTCATATTTCTATCGCTGCACCTAGTTATCAAAGGATCAGAAGGATGAGAGGAGAGAAAATAACATCCGGTCTTCGATTGCAACTTTGTATTGAATAATTCTCAAATTCACTGTGATTTGATCGGGAATCGAGCCCAGACCTGCGTGATCGGTAGAGCAAGTTCTAACCAATTGGGCTACAACAGGCGACAGATTGACAACATACACATTAAAATGGCGCTAAAATTTGATGAGTCACACATAAATCAAAATATAAAACATTTTCCATGACAAATTAATTGCAACCGTCCATTGTTACGTCACAGTATAAATGTCAAATTGCGTCTTTACCATAGACAAGTGTCTTTACCTTGTTTGGGATTTGTATCGTGGTTCGAATTGAAAATGGAACAATATTTATTTATTGTGTTGGTAGCCATGTTTTTTTTTTTAAATAATCGAACAAATTCAAATACGCTATGCTTTTGTTTGAGATGAGAAATTTTTCATGGTTGACAGCTCGTCAGGCAAAGTAATTTTGTCGCCTATCTCAATTCATTTATTTAAAATGAATTTTGCATAAATTATAGGCATCGTAATTGTGGAGAGAAAGTTTCCGGTAAATATCAGTGTAATATACATAGGTTCATAGACGAAGATTTTTTGCGCAAGGAGACGCACCGTAAATAACATTTCTCAAATGTAATCTTTCATCATAATTCGTTTTTGCTATTTTGCAACTGTTTCTTATCGCAATTAAAAAAAAATAGCATACATTGAGAAGCGTGAAGTAATTTCAATCTCTCATTAATCAGAATAATCAAAGTAAATTAAATAAAGTCTTATCATTTCCTTATTTCAAGTATAAGCCGTCACGAATAATAAAACAAAAAAATGCCTGTATAATTTTTTTAAAACAATTCGAAATCTTTTTTTTCTAAATATTATATAAGAATTCTATAGTAATATTATTTATGTATTTTTTTTTTGGTAGAATTTACATTGAAATAAGTCAAATCTAATATATAAAAATGAACGTACTTTATGCGTTACCCATACCGCACATCCGATTGCAATAAAACTTTGACAAACTTTTTGATAGCACTTCCGGGAAGGTTATAGGCATAGTAAAATTAACTTACAGTAGGTATTATATATACAAATCATTGTTTGTATGTCTGCCATACAGTTCATTTTGACAAAGTATGCTTGCACTTGCGCGAAGATTATAGTACAATTAACTTACAGTAGGTGGCGCGTGTGTCATACCATAAAAAATCGGCAGCAAACGTCAAACAGACAGAAAAAGAAAAAATGAACTTCAATAAACACAAACACTTTTTTTCATTGCAGCGCTTGCCGGGAACCGGCTAGTATTTGATAAAAATGAATTTTGTAACAACTATTATATTTTATCTTCCAGCCGAATATATCTTACCATGCAGCCGATCAGACCCAGCTTTGAACGCCTGCATCAAGAACTCCTTTCAGCATCTTCGGCCGTATTTGGTGACCGGCCTCACTGATCTTCAGGTTCCACCAATTGATCCCCTCATCATCCCTTACATGGGAATGGAGAATGGAAATGGACCAGTTAGAATAAAGGCAGCATTTACGAATATGACAGTCGTTGGGGCTAGCAACTACACCATTACAAGAATAAGGTAATTAAAGTCAAGTGTTACAGTAAAATAATATGCTATAAATCATATATGTAGATTTTTATATTGATACTAGCTGTAAGCCCGTTGACCTCAGCGGGGGAATTTTTGTTGCATTTTTAAGTAGTCAGAAAATTACAAACCTATTTATTGAATAAGCCAGAAATTCTAAAAATAAAATAAATATATCTCGGGGCATATATCGACTATAAAATTATAAATTATTTAATTTTTGGAATAATGTTTAAGTTTGCTAACAATCATTTTTCGTAGTAGCAGAGATTTCGTAAATTATTGAATTTATGAAATAATGTTTAAGTTTGCTAACAAATATTTTTTGTAGTAGCAGAAATTTCGTAAATTATTGAATTTTTGGAATAATGTTTAAGTTTGCTAAAAACTATTTTTAGTCTAAAATGCAAAAAACTCTAAACGAGTGAACACCGATACCATTATTTAGTTCTTTTCAATTAAATTGATGTGTCATTGACTAAAGTCATGTTTAATAAATGAAATACTATAATTGTAATATACATTAGGATGTTAGAGCTCTTCTAAGCCAGTATCAGTAGCTGAGTAAAACGCAGGCTTAAAAACAGTTCTGATGATGGCGTACGCCAAAACTAATTTTATAAAAAAATGTAGAACAAAATACTATAATTAGGTAACATTATTTTTCACGAAAACACGCAGTATCTCTGGGACATATTAATGATTTATTTGCGCGGTATTCAAGCGGTTAAGAAACAAAAAATATTAAATTATTGAGTTTTTTCTTTAACCAGTCTTATCTTTTTATAAATTGTAGAAGAGGAAAAATATATGTCTCATTTTTGTGATTATATTAATGTCTTGTTACCAAGTGTTGACCGTTGATACGTTATACAATTATATAATATATCAAACAAGAAATATAAGTATCTTTCACCCACCTTGTTTATTTTGTAAGGCAATACGACATAATGCGTTAGACATTTTAAAAACAGAAATTCACATTACTTTTCAGGAGCGACATCCCAAAATTGAGGATCGACATGGGACTGACTCTTCCAAGGATTGAGATCACCGGCAAATACGAAGTCGTCGGGAACGTGCTGCTCTTCCCAGTCAGATCCAAGGGAGATTTCTGGGCTGCCTTTGGTAAGATATACTATACAAACAATGAAATATTAGATAGTGAAATAAGCAAACAGCTTTGTTTTTAATCTTACCAGCAAATTAATCGGTATTGTAAGAATTCGTTTTCAGTATAGAATAAATTGAAACGTACACGGAATATAAATTAGAATATCGTGCTCCTTACAATACCTAAACCAAAAAGATGCAAACAATTTGTTCAGTAAATTAAAATAACAATATTTAAAATCATAGTATCTATTGAAAGATTCTAAGTTCCTAGAATCTGCAAACGTATAAGCCAGGCCTTTTGGCTACTCTGGTGCGGCCTTCTGGCCGTAAATTCGGCCAGAAATTCGGTAAATTCGGAAAAACGAGGTATGGAGATAATCTGGGGAAAAAGTAGTAAAAAATGTTTACTGCGGCCTTATATCGAATCAGAACAATGAATGCGGCCTTTACAGAAGAAAAGGTTCCCCACCTCTGGTATAGGCATAACATCCGAGTAAAGTATATGAAAAAAAACTATAGTACATATATTGTTAACGTACATGAATGATTCGTTAGAAATCACTCTATTGATTTTTATCTTCACTGTCGTTTGCCAATGACGTTATGATTTTTGCCAAATGTCAAAAGATTTTTCTTGATTTTAAAATGAGAATAAAATAAATGCTTATATTTTATTCTTTTTTTATTGCATGTATTTTATTCATTACATACAGTGCAGTTAATGCATTTCTGTGGTTGCATATAAACAATTCGTGACAGCTTTATTAGAACAACAGTCTTTATATTATATAATAACATAGCAATTTTTTGATTGGAAAAACGTAACGTAATTATTTTTAGTATTAAAATGTTACTTCTTGTTTTCCAGGTGACGTGACTGCCATCAGCAGAATCTTCGGCAAGGAAGTGACCAGAGACTCCGCCAACTATATGAACATCGAGAAGCTGCTCATCGACTTCAAGCTGCAGAAGTCCAGGTTCAAAGTCAGAGACAATGTCAACCATGGAAACATCATCGGTAATAAATAAAAATCGAGTATTTCTTCATGATCGCATTCTAATTTACCAGCGTCATCTTTTTTATACTTCAATACTAAAGTTCTTAGTTTTTGTTAAGATGAAAGATTTGTCTACGTATCATTCAAAAGCGATGTTAAGTAATTTCATTTAACATCTTTAATTGTAATTCCGGCTGAAAAACCCAAAAAAAATCTACCTGGGATGCTTCTAACATTCATCTAAAATTTGTTTTGTTGTTAAATTGTGCTTTTAGTATCTCATTTTTAGTATTTATTTTAAGCACTTCCCATACGGTGTTACAAATACTTCCGATATATTGCTTGTCCTTAAAGATTTTTTCCTTTATTTTATAATCTTTTTAAAGTATTTATATTATGAACGTAACCATTTATTTTATCTTTGAAAAAGTAATGGCTATCCAATCGAATCATCTAAGCTTTCAAGATCATAAGCTGCCTTGCTTATAATATAAAATTTAAAATAACTTTGATTATTCCACGTATTGTGTAACTAACTGTGACACGTGTTTCGCCTCTTTCAGAGGCGTCTTCAGACTTACTATCGCAATTTTTGCTTATGTAATGAAGCAAGATTGATTCTAAAATTTTTAAATTCTGAAATTGCAAAATGGAGTTTGGGTTTTTTTCCTTTTAAGGGAAGCAAAGAGGGGGTGATTTAATCGAAATAAAGCAAACAAATAATGATACTAATGAGCTGCAATTAATCAGATTGGGATTTTTCCCTTTTAAATGGAAGCAAAGAGGGGGTTGAAACAAAGGGGGATGCCTTGCTTATTTTTAATTGTGCCTGTTGCCTTTTCATTTATTATATTGAAGAAAGTTAGAATAATTGAACGCTTAATTTTTCAGGAGAAGCTATGAACCAGTTTCTGAACAACAATGCAAATGAAATCATCGATGAAATGAAGCCAGCAGCATCAGCGAGTATTGCAAAGCATTTCAAAGGGTTCCTATCGGCAGCTTTCCTCAAGATTCCAATCAATGTTTGGCTCAAGCCTTAGGTCCAATTACTATTATTTTTAAATTAATTTTAACACTTAAATGAATAGTTCAAATACGTCATATGTAATATAATTCCAATTTGGTTTCAAATCGTTGTTATTCAATGTTATCTGGAATGAATACATGGAATACCAATCACAACGCATTGTTTAAATTGCTTAGAAAATGAAGCAACATCTTACTTTGGCTCATTTATAACACTCGCTTAATCTAGAATTGAAATCATCATAGATTAAACTATTTTGTTTTCTATGTGACTAGATTTAAAACTGTATTCAGTATCCACTTTACATCGGCGACTGATCTTTAGCCTGTCCTATGAGAAAAGCACTACGTAAACGATACGTAGATAATGTATTTACTATGTTATATATTTTTTATAGAGAGCACGGTTTCTCAACTAGAAGCCACAGATAAAAAATAATTGAAGGGGATCCAAAGCACAGTTTTTGGGGGGCCACGGGCAAATTCATAAACTCATAAATCGGGCAGTGACAAAAAATTGTCTGACTCCGCTAGAGAGGTAAAAAAAGAAGGTCCGTAAATACCTGAATTTTTGAAATTGTCCAGTGATAAAATATTTAAAATTCCGGGAAGCTAAAAAAAAATCTCGCGTCTTTTCAATTTAGATCTGCCAGAAAGTAAAATTTTCAAAAATTGAATTCTTTTCCCGGTCATCAATCACGAAATAATTGTGTCCCCGAGTCTTATTATTAGAAAAACTTGTGTTTGTAAACAAACGGGTATGGAGGCCAAGGAAACTTATGAGACTTAAAAATGGCCACGGATGCAAAAAGGTTGAGAAACTATAGTATCAGAGAAATGAAATGCGGTAGGATACTTTTATACGTGTACATGATTAGATAATTTATCAAAATTAAGTTCATTAAAGGTGCAATTATATCTATGAGTTTTTTTTACAAAAAAATATGTTTTTTTATTCAATCAATTACCACAATTATTATGCATACTACAATGAAAATGGCAGTACATACACAATAAGAAGTTCTTTTCATTGAATTGAAAGCATTTTATTATTGTACAAATATGACTCGTCTTTTTAGGGATAGGCTGTTTTCACATAAATAATATTTGAACAATAGTATTATTTATTATGAATAACTTTTTACAATTGTATAAAATATTTAAATAGAACTGTGATTTAGTTTATGTCAGCATGGAGAATCTTAAATACGATAAAAATCAGCAAAAATTCAACATTACAATTTATTTTCGTTTATTTTTGTTTCACTATATCTAGACCTGATATTGTCTTTTGAAACACTTACGAACATTTTTTTTGTCAATATATTGTGTGATTTAAATTTTAATGAGGCTATTACAAATATATAATAATATAGAAACAAATAAAAGAAATAATTAAAACTTAATGAAAATACCTAATGTTTCTTTTTTAGTAAATAATTGTTTTTAAATTACTAGAAAAATATGTATATAGGCTTAATTTTAAAAATAAATTGAATTTTGTATGAACATATAATTTGTCACCTGAATACTACAATTAAGTAAATTGATTTTCAATATAATTGAAAAAGCTATTGAATATAATCTCAAATTTATTTATATAAAATTGAATTTAACATTATTTAATTGTTTCTAATAAATAATGAAAAAATACTTTTTTAAGCAAGTTAATGATCAAATATAGTTTGAAATTCATTTTCCTTGATAATGATTCACTCATAATTACATTGTTGTAGTATTCAAATGGCAAATTAAATGAAATCAATAATATAATATACATGAAATGATATTACGTATGCTAAGGAAAAAATACGTTTTTTGTATGAAACTTTAGTAATAATTATTGTAAAAAAATAAAAAAAACACTCAAACATGATTTTACGGTTTTACTTATTTTAAATATTTTTCTTAAAATTGTTTTTTTATACTTTGCTTTATAAACAGCTATGACTAATTTTATTTCCTAATTAACAATAGCATGTGATATGTTAGTACTTTAATTGTTGTGTTACGAATTGTGACACATGTTTTGCCACACAGAACATCACCAGGCTTATGAATAATCTAAAAATTAATTCATACTCTTATGATACAAATTACAAAATTAAAATCTGAGTTTTTACCTTTTCTACTGGACGCAGGAAGTGTGTAAAATAAAAACATTGATAGCTATAAAAGAAATTTTATTAGTTATGTAAGATACAGCAAATACCAACAGAAATAAATTCAACAACGGTCAGCCACCTATTTTATTTAAAATGATATTTACTAATGTTTCATTAATTCTATTTATGATATGATTTGATTAACTTCTAAACGATAGTTATTACAGCAGTTAATCATGATAATCGGACCATCAAGAGGTGGACTGAGCCAACTAGTAAAATGCTAAAACTTCTTTCTCAGATTTTTACGTACAATCACGTTTTTATTTGGTGTTTTGGTAGATTGCATATTTTTAGTTTTGGAGATAAATACTATTGCAATTTGTATCAACTGAAGTTACTTCACTTTTACTAAAATACCAATTGGTTCACTTTACCTCTAATGGGCCCATATGTAGTTTGATCAGGAATAATATTATATCGGATGATTGAAATTGATGAAAAAAGTTGATAGTAGTAATTTGTTTATTCATTGTAAAAATGATTTATAAAACATACATCTATATCTACAAAAAGGTGTTTTTTTTTTAAATTTGACAATGTTCAATAAACATTCAAATTATTTATTTCGGAAAAACTTCATCAATCGGCTGCTGTTCGCAAAGCTTGTTGGTGAGTTCTTTGAATAAACCAGCGACCATCAGTTGCAACGCTGGCTTTACCTCTTCAGCCAAAGAAGACGAAGACTTGTTCAGGAATTTGTTGGCGGATTTGCCTGTAAAATATAATACATGATAACAAAAAAAATAACAATTTCAAGTGAAATATTTTCATTTCACAGATTAAGTATTTGGAGTAATATTATGACTAACATCCACAATAAAAAACAGCTTACAATGCTTTCAATATAAAAATACTGAAAAAAATGTTTAGAAACGCTTTGAAACTAAAACATAAGTGTGAGAAGTCAGTAAATATAACAAATATATTTTGTTATACTTATACTTTAAATATTCGCCACCTGTGTGGTCGAGTGGTCAACGTTGTTGGCTTCGGTTACGGAGGGCACGGGTTCAAATCCCGGTACGGACTGTTTTATAGATTGATTTTTCAATCGATTTATGAATTTATATTCGAAGGCATGGATGTATGTGATGTCTTGAATTCCCCCCTCCCACCCATTTTATCATATGAACGGGGCGTATCGAGAGCGATTAGCTAACCACTAGTCCTGTCCTAGTCCAATCCTTCTATCCCTACTCTCTTTGGAAAAAGAGAGGTTGAGCAACTGAGTAAAAAGCAGTTCTCGTAGAAACACTTCTGTTGAGATAAATTCCATTTAGAGTCCATATGCTCCACGTTGGGAGTGGACATGGTTAAAAAAAAATCTATTATTAGGTAATTTTGCTAGACTATGATAAAAGATAACAATAACTGTATTACCAAAACCAAGTTTCTAATATTTTGGCTGTTTTGACCGCAATTCCTGTTTTATTATGAAAAATAGTGGTATTCCAGTATTGAAAATTAAACAACACCAAAATGTTTATGTGATTGATTTAACACGAAATAAAAGCACATGGTTTTTTATCCCTTGCATTGGAGCACGCGTATATTCTTGCAAAAGTTGCGCCTTATATAAGATTCTCAATTATTAACCCTGACAGGACGAGCGTCAAAATATTGAATTTAATTTAACATGTTGACTATTTAAGAATTTTTTTTGTGACTGGCCATAATTATAATTTTTGCTCATTTTTATTTGTTTGTTATACCAGTGTCGAAATTTGAAATACAGGGATTTTATATAGACCATGGATTCAATATATATTCGCTTGGTATTGCAATTATTTAGTATAATTTTCTCGTTCATTCAGCTCAGATAAACTGACAAAAAAGCGAATAAGATACTGACCTTAAAAATACTGACTGGTTGATATCGTACATGTGGTAACATAGTAAGACTCACCAAGTTCCTTATTTCCGTTGAACAAATTATCAAGTTGAACGTGAACACCGCCGATTTCTAATTCTACAGTCACGTCTTTGCATTGGACGAAAGTATTGTCATCTTTTTGTTTTTTGTCGAACTCCATAAATAAAGTGGCATCAATGTTTGCTGAAACAAAAAAATCATCATTACAATCTTCAGGCTACCAAAATGTCACGCCATATTCACTATTTTAACCTTTAACTTACGGTATAAAATAAAATGTTATGTAACGGTGATGTAACGTACCTTTACTGACAAAAGTTTGTGATGTTACATCATTGTTTAAAGTCATATATATATATATATAAATCTTTTGTTGGAATTTCGTGATTATCATGGAAATATATTTGTGATTCTACAACGAATGGTGGAATAGTAAAGGCAATGATAGTAACTCATAAAGAAGGTACCACAGTGGTAAATGTGGTTTTTGGATTAAAATTCAATAATATTTTTTATATTTACTGTAGTTAGCCTTGCTGAAACCACTTCCGTTGATAGGGAGCATGAGAATCTTTCCTTCCAATTCGTATAAAGCCTCTAAATATAGTCTTGGAAAATGCATCTGAATTTTAGCTGTGTTCTGTTGAACATCGATGCTGGAAAACGAAAGTATTTTTTAAGGTTAGGAACGCCAGAATGTTCAAAACTTTAATAAAATAAGAGTAGCCAGAAAAATCCATAAAAATAGTCTGTATCACTTCTATTCTGTATAATGTAGTCAATTTTGTGTGATCTTGAACTGCTGAAAATATATTTGTTTAAGTATAAAACTAGCCGCCTGTGTGGTTGAGTGGTCAACGTTGTTGGCTTCGGCTACGGAGGGCCCGGGTTCAAATCCCGGTACGGACAGTTTTATAAATTGATTTTTCAATCGATTTATGAATTTCTGTTTAAATGCATGGATGTATGTGATGTCTTCCCCTCTTTCACCCATCCTATTCTATGAACGGGCCGTATCGAGAGCGATTAGCTTACTACTAATCCTGTCCTAGCCCTATCCGTCTATCCATACTCTCTTGGGAAAAAGAGAAGTTGCGCAACTGAGCAACAAGCAATTTTCGTAGAAACACTTTTGTTGAGATAAACTCCATTATGAGTCCATATGCTCCACATTGGGAGCAGACATGGTTTAAAAAAATAAATAAATACTAAAACTATAGATTTAAACTGCTGTTTCTTACTCAACTGAATGTATGCTGAAATCTGTAGCACCCCAAATGTTGACATCTTTGTAAGAGGATCTTACAGCTATTGGACCTCGTCCTTGGTTGAACTCTAGTGATGGGACTATAATGGGCTCACACTTTGGGATGTCTATTTCTGGCATTCCTGAAAAGGTAAGTAAATAATAAAATTTATCACACTGCTTTTTAATCACTAATTAACCCTATAGGGGTTTGAATACTTGAAGGGAAATTCAAAAAGTTTACAATGGACAGTTTTGTTTCGTTTCGTAAGAAGTTTTTCTTCGTTGTGGTTTCAACCAAATACTTTGACTGAATCTTATGTTATAGAAAGCCTTAGCAAAAAGCAAACTGAAAAGAGATATAAAAATATTCAGAAATCTAAAAACATACATTGAATATAGGCTCAACATAGTTTTGGTATAGTAAATAGAAGAATAACAAAATATTTTCGTATAAAATGTATGGATGTCTGTCCTTTTCATTCTGAATTGTTTTAAAATGAGTCCATAAGATCCAAAATAGGGGTGGAAGTTCGGTATGAACTTTGCCAATCGTATCTGGTATATTGAAGTAAATAATTCAACTTACCCTGAGCGAGTCTTGGTCTAAGGGACAATACGTTTTCTTTGATACATTCCCCTAAATCGGGGGACGACAGATGACAGGCTTTGAAATAATTTGCTGCGAAGTTAAAATAAAACATTTTTTATTTATTTACTAAAAAATATATATATTCGTTATAACTTGTACACATTGTACGGAGTTGCATGCATACTTAGATTGCCGCGTTAGGCAGTCCGATATTTTACAAAACACAATGTATAATTTTCTGTGTTTTAGTATACATACACATAAATATTATTCAATTAAAAATAGTGCAGAAATTTTTTCGTAGTTGTTATATCAAATGACATAATTCTCACTTGTAATTTTAAAGTTTTATCGAGAATTATAATTAATGTAAAAGAAGCAAAATCACGTTAAAAGTAAATTTAATATTTCAAAACTATTAAAGTAATCACTAGAAAAAAATAAATGAAGGGTGTGGGAAAAGTGATAACAGAAAAAGTTACCCCTAAACTTATCGTTTTAAAATTAATTAGATAATTATAATCACTTCATAGCATTAACTCATAGTCTGTAGAGAAAACGTACCATATAATATAATAATAAAAAGCAGCAAAATATATTTTACTACACAATTTTACCGTAAAAACAAATTCGGTTACATTTAACGAAGGATTATTTTTATTTCATTCAATAAAATTATGGGGTACATATTTAAAATATTGTGTTTTATATCAATCTATAAAAAGTGGTTTATCTAGAATTATTTTTTGGATAATGAATACTTACAAAGTCCGAAAGTTTTATTTGAAGTACAATCCACTGGTATTAAAATAAAAATCACTATAACTAAACAAATTGATATGTTTTCTAGAGCAATTTTTGTAGCCATTTTTAATAATGAATATATATTCTACACACTTCGGTTTATTGCAATAATAATAAATATAAACTAAGCCCACAAAAATTTTCGTGGTATATTTATACTAAAACAACAGTATTTTATAAATATTGATTTCCTGTATATTTTATTTGATAAAAGAGTGTTTGATTTCGCAATGTATAATATTTGTAAAAAAAAAATAGTTCACAACATTGGCTAAAATTTAAAGAATCATATTTTGGTGGATATTCTGCAATCCATCAAATTAATAACAGTACTATTTAAAGTTATAAATTCCACGTTAACGTAAAATCATAAGCAAACTGTCATATCTGTCAATGATCTGGCTAAAAACGTCAAGTCAAAAGTATTAGTTTGGATTATGAAACTGACGAACGAACTACGGCCCGCGGGCCGCATGCAGCCTTAGATGGTATATATTGCGGCCCAAAATAACAGTATTTCATCACCAAACTTTTCATTGAATATGATACAAATCTGTGTTTGATATGTGAAAATATTATGCATTAAAATCATTAAAAAATAGAAATTCAAAATTTTTACTTTGTTTTCTTGTTTGTATTTATGGTATTTAACAGTATTTATGGCATGAATAGGTATACTTATATTATGACAAAAATATTTGGTGCTTTATCATTTATTTTCTACTCATTCGAGTATAATACTTGCATGCTTAAACAATATAACAATATAAACAAAAGACCATGAAAAGTTTCATTAATTTATAATAAAAAAGTTTTCGACTGTAATATTTTATTTGACATGATGATTAAAAAGCGTGAAAAAAGACTTATTAATTATACAGGTTTATGTCTTGTCGTAGCGTTGAATCCGTGCAGTATGTAAATAATCAAAATAGCAATATTTTAATCGAAATATTAATATTACAGTAAAACACCCATTTACACTATAGTCGGGACCGTGAAATTAGGGGTGTTAATCTCATACAAAATTAGGGATTTGGTTTTTTTTCGCTGAAAACCCAAAACTAAGATTTCCCTTAGTTTTACAAAAAAAAAATATGGACGAAATATATGCGCGGCACAGACGACCGTCTCTTAGTAACGCCAATGGAATGCGACCGTGCAATTAGGGGATTTGCGGCGAATATTTCAAGTCAGCGCGTAATTCGGGGTAGTGTAATTGGGGGTTCCACTGTATTTCGATTATTTATATACTACATGAATTCAACGCTAGGGTATTATAAAAACCCGTGCTCGCATAACTAATGAATTCGTATATCATATTATGATATTTATTCTAGGTACAAAAATAGTGATAATGGTCACATATAAGATTTTTATTTATTTTTCATGAACATTGGAAAAGACTGACAAAATTACGAATTAATTAATTATTTTTTTGCGTTTTACTTGATAAAACTAAACAAGTGTCAACACAGAAACCGCTTCAAAAATGATAAATTCAGTACTGTATTGAGGATAGCAACCACAAATATTGAACTCGACATCAAAATGCTTGCAGCCAGTATGCAGTACGTTTTTTTTTTAATAATTATAGAAAATAGGCATATTTTCATGCCCAATGAGAAAAAATTTGAATCTATTGATTTCTAGTCACTAGAAATCAATAGATTCAAATTTTTACCTGATTCAGATCTTTTGAACGATCAACTAATATTTGCTAGTTCCCCGTTACTTTATCCATTGCATTAGCCCTTGTTAACTATTCTTTTATATAATTTAAAATATATATAGGTATATATATATATATATATATATATATTTCTTTGTTAGAATTGATATGGTCTTTGAAAAATTTATTTTTCAGAATCTTCCTGGCTGTCGATTTTGTTTAAGAACGTACACTCACCAACTACTTGGAAGCGAGGAAAAATAGGAAACTATCATTAAGCCTATTCACTCTATTAATGTCATTATTTTAATTGTATCACTTTGTCAAAGAATTCCCAAATTTTAATTATGTTCGTAATTACTTTCAATCCCCATTCTAAATTTATTAATCTGAGATGACTTTTTAATTATGTGTAAGATGTGTTAAACATTTTAATTTTGTGCTATTTTAGAATCACTTTTAATGTAATTGGTATTTTCTTTTCAATGCCAATTGTTGTTTATAACTGTTCATTTTTGTATAAATAGCATTGTTAAATTATATTTCTTATCAGTTGACGATGCTCGTAATGAGCGAAACCGGTCCTGACATATTAAATAAAGTGGAATGAAGTACAAAGGAATATTGTGTTTTTTCTAATCGAATAATTTATTTCGTTTGAATTTGCAGGATATCATAAAATAGTCTTTAAACAATAAATAACTTTTTCACTACTTAGTTACAAAGATACTGAAAATTTGTATTCAAAACATGTCGCAAAAGCTAATTTATATTATTTTATTCAGGGAACAGTTTGTTAAATGGAGAACTGCTGAAGAATTTGCTGGCTATGTCATCAACTAACATAGATAAAACTGTTTCCACGGCAGGCTGTAGTTCTTCTAGAATTTCTTCCGAGTGCATATTGACTATGTGTTCGGCTATTTTGCCTAAAAAATAGAAATACACATGATTTACATAATGTATATAATAAACAGATAAGTTAATTTTATCTAGGGGTGGGCTGGAGGGGCTCAATTTGTACTAAAACCAGCGAGCCCACTGTTAATTAAAGGTAAAAAATATTCTCAGATAAAATTTGTTTATACCTGCAATTTCTGACTTATATATTATCTAAGACAGCTTCAGTATACACAATAATACATTTTGAGCCATTAAGATTGATAAGTTTACGGCAAATTGTATATTGTTACATATTATAAGTGTATTAAGTAACAATCGATTGCTTATTTAAGTATTGCATATGAGTGATAAAAAAATCACTCCTTCGCCAGAACACTGAGAGCTGCTTTAAGATTAAGCGAGCCCTTTGTTAACGTATTGGCAGTCCACCGCTGATTACATTGTTTCTATACCATAAATGGAAAATTTAAAAATTTTGAAAGACAATGAAATTATTTATGCGGCCTTTTATTATATCATGTTTAAAAATAAGTTTATTATAGAAAAAAAAGAGTTAAACACACTACTCAGAAAAGTGGTAATGTAAAACTCTTAGCATGAGACCATAGAGGCCGACACTTCTAAATTGATCTTAATTATTCATAGCACTAATAAATAAAATTATATCGATAAAAAAGAGTCTAAAAACATACTAATATCTAGTTTCAAACAAGAAATAAAAGATTATTTAATCTATATATTAATAATCGATAATGTCCGTCCGTCCGTCCGTCTGTATGATAGTCCCTGATTTCCCCAAAAATTAAATAATTTACAATTTAAATACTGCAAGGCTGTCGATATATGCCTCGAGGTCAATTTCTGCTACTACGAAAAATGATTGTTAGCAAACTTAAACGTTATTCCAAAAATTAAATAATTTACAATTTAAATACTGCAGGGCAGGGCTGTCGATATATCCCCCGAGATATATTTCTTTACTTTTATAATTCCTGGATTATTCAATAAATAGGTTTGTAATTTATTTTTCACGTCAGTAAATTTTCTGACTGCTTAAAAATGCAACAAAAATCGTTGAGGTCAACGGGCTTACAGTCTAGTAGTCTTTATAAATATTAAGTTTTATTACTTTTGTCATCGCTCCCGCTATAGAGATCTGTGAAGCTGGCTTTGGCGTCTCCAACTTTGACAGATACTTGTGTGTCGTGGTTCATGAAATAAAATTCACCGTTTCTCTTTACCAATGTCCCCATCATTGTTATTTTAGCGATGTTGTCAGCTGTAATAATACAAAAAGGATTATCTTCATTGATATTATCTTCAAGCCCCGAAATACGCGGAGTATCCAAAGAAGTCTGTGTAAATCGATGCATCGATGGCTTAGAAATAAAGTATTATTAGTACTGAAATGAATCTATATTTGTAATATTGTACTTTTTCAAAGATTATATTACATTTTCCAATAAATTGTAAATCCTTCAGAATTTTCCTTGTATAAGGCGAAAATAGTACATCTCCTTAACAATATCGACTGTGGAAAATAGAATGGACGTAACCCACTGTTTTTTCAAAACAGCTTTTTTTAGATAATTACAATGTATACAACTTGATACATGTTCTATCAAAAGGATGTAAGCTGCAAATGCCGAATTAGTATCTAAATTTAACTTTTAAGTTTGAAAAATGTTGGGCCTGTCAAACTTGCAAACAGTAAAAAAGATTTTAAAAAAGGTTATTTTTAAACAATTTATTAAATTATTATTAGGTTACGTCAATTACACTCCAATTTACAAGTCTTTGTGCACTTCAATTTTGTGTATATTACATAATTTTCCTATAGCCCAAAATCATCATAATAGGTTTTTTGCGCCTCCTGTAAAATTTGGTATGTGTGGGTGTCCTTTTTCCTTTCCACAGTCGATATATAATAAATCTTTATAATAAACGAAAGTCTAATGTCAAAATATTGTATTTACAGTAGAAAAAATGTCTTTGCTGCCGATTTAAATGGGTTATGTAAGCTTTTCAAGAAATTTCAGCTTTCTCAATGTTATGATTTATGTACATACAATATTTTAACTCGAAGCTATCGGCATAGTATTTATACAATGACGTGTTCCAAGATATCGATCATTACATAATTTGAGCCGTATGCTCCATAGAAATTTGAGTGATACATTCCAGAAAAAAAAACTTAAAAATAGAAATCAATTGGTAAAAGGTTTGAAAGAATAAATATTTTTTTTACACACGTGAGATAAAAGTATTCGTTACACATTTGTGTTTTGCAATTATTTTGAAATTAAAATCACTGGATATTGCAATTTTCAATCTACACATGTCGTCTACTCAATATTAGTAGGTAGTATTGATTATTCTGGTAAACTTACTGAAATTCGCCATCATGCGACCACTGCCTTCAATTGGAAGCATTTGATAATTTCCCATTATCATGTATTCCGTTTCCAAGTAGACGTGGTTGAAGAAAGCTGTTCCTATGACAGTGAAATTCTCCATATTTGTTCTGTAATGATAATGAAATTAATATCAATCGACATGTTTTTAGCACAATCTTTGAAAAGGAAAAATACACGAACATCTTTGCTTTACAAATTTGCTGAAGATACCAACCTAATTAAATAGAAAAAATCTGTTACTTTGGTAACAGACGAAAATACATAAAAAAAGTCTTCTTGTTTGTCTCTTATCGAGACCTGTTCATTGGGTAATTGCTACATCCAACGAGAGGTGACCCTATTTGACTTATTTGTGTGAATTAACGGCCAGCGTTAAAATCCTCAGTGCTACGTTCATTGTATGACCAGGATGGCATTATGACTCGAATTCAAGTGCGAAGGCTATGATGTGATTATCATGCTTTCACATTTTGTCAGATATTTATTCCGTTATATCAGATTCCCGTTTCATCGAAGATATCACAAGCATACAAAGCTAAATTTAAGCACTTACTCGATATCCTTAAACTCGTAGTCGCTTAATCCGTGGATGACTATGTCCATCAGAACTGCCTTATATGTCAGGGAATCTGTAGATTGCTCTAATTTGATTGTTGGTATTTTCAGAGGTTCTAATGCAGGGAAATTAAGAGCAGGTATGCCTTCCTTTACTTTGTCTCTTAAAGTAACAGTTGCATTTTTTATGCATTCATTAATATGTGGATCTGAGCGTCTGCACAATGGAATGATATTCGCTGAAACAATTATTATACAATAATTAATTTGAGAAACTTAAACCAATTACATATTTTGGAACCAACGCTCCGAATATATTACGTTTTACTGTATATTAAGTTAATCTAACTTTTCCGGTTCTAAGCTCAAGAAATGCGACCCCAATACCCACATTTTCTTAAATATCTATTTTAATATGGGTGATACAATGTTTATAATTAAGGTATTCTTATATCATAGTTTGGACCTTTTGTAAATTATATAAATACGCGATAACGCGATAACGAGATAAGCGCCCGCTTATCAGCGATCGTTCGTAAGATAACTAGGCTGAACGCGTCAGTTGCAAATACATATTTGTACTGAAATGACGTCTTTTTTACGCGCAACTTAAAATATGATTATTTATTTAAAAATCACGGATTTTTATAAAAAAATGTATGAGAAATGATGCAGAGAGATATTTTAAAGCCCTTAGACTATTTTTTTTTGAAATTCATAAGAATAAGGCCAATAATGAGGAAACCACTGGGGTCCCTAAACGACCCCCATCGGCAGAGAAGTATTTTTCTAGTCTCCGAGCCGCGAGAGCTAAACTCAAGTTGTTCTACGTAAACTGTTTCTTAGTGAATCTTTTTTTAAGGAGACAACTGGTAGAAAATTAAACCTTAGTCAAGAGCAGTGGTTATTTAATAAGATACGTCCTGTTTTTTTAATCATATTTGTAACATAACGAATTAAGTCATCACAACCACCTATATATATAAATATAAATTTATGAAACGGATCGTACCACTCGGTTATGAGCGTTCATGATATAACAAGATCAAATTTAGAAATATATTTTAGTTATACTACTTACAAACATTGTTGATAGTTATTTCGGTTTTACACCCTTGTTAAAACTATTTTAAATATATAGTTAAGCTATCAATTTAATCTAAAAAATAATGTAGAACTAAAAAACATTGCTATTGTTTACCGTATTATAATATAGTTCTAACAACATTTTTTTTATGATTTATATCAAAAGTGCCATCACAAGTTCTGAGCAATAAAAAATAGGAAAATATTTTTTATGTTTTTTTTTTACTGTATTTATTGGAAATGTGAGTTGAAAATACTCAAAAACAGAACGAAACCGTTAAGTATTAATAATTTACAACTTTATAAGTTTTGAAAAACGTCAATCACAAAAAATTAAAATAATTGTAGAATGCTGTTTTTTATAACAAATTTACTGTATTTAGTTTTATTCATTTGAAGTCTAACGACAAAGTAAAGTAATGTTAAAAATTGTTCATCACAAATTTAGCTGTTTCATATTTTATATCTTACCTAAATCTCCTGCTTTTTCCGTAGTTTCTTCATGTGGGGCAGCAAATGTAGTTGCTATTAACAATGTTACATAAATAAGAACTTTAAAACCCATTTTATTTTTTAATTAAAAAAATATTACTTATAAAATTGAAATCTATATAATTATAGGAAAATTTCCTGTCAATACAATATCTAAGTTGTGATAGTTTGCTTACTTTGTCCGATTTAATTGTTTGTTGTTTATTATATAACGTTGAAAAATTAAAACAAGTTACCCTTGTTTGAGGATATATAGCTAAACAATATTATGGAATACTGGATATGACGTGTCATATTAAATAGTGTTATAGATGAGAAGTCAATTATTCGTGATAGAATAATAATAAAATTTTTTTTTATTTTAAAATAAAACATTTACGAATATGTAAAATGAACTGATTAAATCCTAAAATAAAAAAAATAAGACAAATTGTCGTGCGCCTTTCTTCATTTTTCCCGAAACTCAAAACATTGAATTATGATATTTCTGCATTGAAAGTTTCAAAAACTATTCCTTCCCTCGAGAATTTCCTCCTCTTCTTGATTTTACTCATATAAAGCTAACTTTTACTTTTGTAATAATTAATATGGTTTTTAAAAATGTCTATTTCAGAATCTTCATTGCTGTCGATTTTGTTGAAGTACACAGACTTATTACTTGGAAGCAGGAAAAACACAAAATTATCAATAAGTTATTTACTTTAGTAATCTAGAATTTCACTTTGTTATAAATTTTCCAAATTTTAATTATGTTTATAATTACCATCATTCAACACTTAAAATTTATTGATTTTTTTAATTTTATGTAATTATAGAGTCACTTATACTGTAATTTGTAAATTCTTTCTATTGTTAATAGTTGTTTACACCTTTTATTTCAATTTAATTTTGTATAAATAGCGCTGTTTATATATTTTTCTTATGAGTTGACAATGCTCGCAATGAGCGAAACCGATCCTGACCTATTAAATAAAGTGGAATAAAGTACAAAAGAAATTGTGTTTTTATCAAAAAAATGCTGTTGTATTTATTCTTTTTTTGACGAGTATATATAAATCTTTTTTTAATATATCCGCTTACCAAAAAAAAAATAATAATAGTTTTAGAAGCGGCCCATTTCTTTTATGACTTTTTTGAAAAACAAATCTGAGGTCTAGTGAGTTTGACAATCCGATCTCAAAAATTTCTTACAGTCTTTAGCGTTGCAACGAAAATTTAAATCGTATCTTATATACATAAATAAGACACTATTAGTATTTAAAATATTAGATGTCGCATCTAGAGATTTTAACATACCGACTATGGCGAGGACTCGCGTAAGGATAAAGTTCCTTCTTTGGACATTTTTCTTGAATTGTTTGGAGTTATTATTACAACGATTGAATGTGAGATATGAACTTGATCTTGTTACGTCAAATTAACATTTTTATAAAATGATCATATGCACGAAAATAATGATCTACAACAGTTTTATGTTATTACTTACCAATAGGAATTACTTTTAGGTTGGCAGGTTGGTTTGAGCTTGCTCTACCGATCAGCTGGGTATGGGTTCGATTCCCGGTAAGGTCAATGTCAAATTGGATTTTTTCAATTTAAATTTGTGATCTGACGTCAATTCTCACGTGACTTACAAATATTTTTATCGAGTGTATCTCGTATGATCTTTCATCTTCAACATATTTAAAGCATTGGCATAAGCTGTGATGTCTTCAATTTTTATGAATAGTATTTTTTCTATCTAATATTTGAAATCTTGGGCAAGAGTATGACGTCTTTCCTCTCCGAGTTGATTTAGGTACAACGTAAAAAATCTCAATTCGTTGATTTCATTTGATTTAAAAAAAAAATCGAAAAATCTAACACCTAGGCCAGGGATGGGGAAGAAGGGACCCGCGTGAGAAATTATCTAACCCGCTTAAACTTTGAGAAACGATTGTTTTTATTTAAAGCCTTAATTATTCACTCAAATATTAAACGGTAATAAAAGGATGAGCATGACTTTATAGTCATACGGAGTTTCTATACAACGACTTTGCGTTTTTTTATTTTTTTTTAAATATAAGAAATAAAAGTTTTCCGTGACTTCAATATGGCTTAAAAAATATTTTTTTTATCGAAAAAAGTTCTCGTCTCTGGAGGGTTATTAACGAAAAAGCTTGCTCATATTTAAAAAGTAAATCAATGATTTACTTGAGAAAATATGTATTTTATTTAGGGAAAAAACATTTGAAGGCCGCAAAGCAATTAAAATTGGGCCGCATGCGGATTGTACATCAATGCTATACGACAACAACATTGAATAAAGCCACAGCTAATTCATTTGAGTATTCAAGAGCAGCTCTACTTAAAATGGAATTTTCTTAATTTTTACGAACATGATAATATTAATTAAGCTCTTGGATAATTTTTTTGATTCTGCGATAATTTTGTGAATGTTTATTGTTAATATAAAATTAAATTTGACATTTTCGGTATTCTACTTGTTGCACTAAAATGTGACACGTGTTTCGTCTCTTTGTTAGGCATCATCCAACTTTAACATCGTAAGGTTTACGAATAAATTAGAAATTAAATTTATAACTTAATTCAAATTTAATTAATTTAATAAATATTAAGCTTTCAGTGTAAAAGAAACCATTAAAAATATGAAAGTAATTAACAAAAAGCATTAAAGGTCAATTTAATTATACGAATGTACTTAGTAAGTGTTTTAATATATTTCGAGTCAAATATTGATAAAAAAATAATATACTTGACATTGATGTTGATGATGATTGATTCTACGGAAAAAAAATAGTTTAGCAATAATTGGACATAAAAATAAACAAACATTGCATTGCAAATAATTACAGTATGTTGTGACATTGACCGATATGAGTGTGTTTATTTTATATATTTAATTTCAATTAAAAATGCAAGCACATACCCGCTGCATTATTTTCAAAATGGATACATTGCGTGCCAATTTTGCGCTCGAATATTTCGGTCTATTTACAAAACAATGTGTCATTAACATTGAGAACAATATTAGGCACTTTAATGACAGATATATGACATTGACCGAAGTATAAAGTTTCAGTAATATCTACGGCATAGTCGGCCTTGCAAGAATTACTGTTTTTCTCAATTTTATTTCATCAGATCATATTATATAATGTTTTTTTTTCAAATTAGCAACAGTAATTTGACAGCCTGCTGTTAGCTGATTTGTGCTCAGTTTGCTTTGCCTTTTCACCATGATTAGACTTACGTCAGAACAATGCTTGTAAATTGTGTTTTTTTTTTGAAAATCGTGGTTCCGAACGACATGAAAAACAATCAACGACATGTTGAAACGATGTTGCATCCACAAAAAAGTCACTTTTTGTTGAACTTTATCGGCTAGTGGAATCATCACTCCATATTTCTTTTAACTGGATGGCTGCCACAACCAATTTTGTGCTCAACATGCCAGAGACGAGTTATCTCGTGAATAACTAATTAAATTAATATTTGCAAATTATAGCCTATATTAAGCAAAATCCCTTCGTTTAAAACAATTATTTTTTATTTTTAATTTTGCAACGTAGTTTATATCGACTGTGGAAAGGAAAAAGGACGTAAGGCACACATATCAAATTTTACAGGAGGCGCAAAAAACGTGTTTTGATGATTTTGTGACATGCAAATTATGAATAATACCCAACCTTGAAGTGCATGGATACTTTTAAACTGGTGTTTAATTGACATAACCTAATATTAATTAAAGAAATTGTCTAGGAAAAACCTTTATTTCCGTGTTTTTTCTTGGTTTTAATTTTTGACAAGGTCATCTGTTTTAAACTTAAAAGCTAAATTTAGATACTTATTTGGCATTTTCAGCTTCCATCCTTTTAATAGAATGTGTGTCAAGTTGTATACATTGTGATTATCGTAAAAAAGCTGTTTTGGAAAATTGAGGGTTACGTCCTTTTCCCTTTCCACAGTCGATATTATATGTCGTTAGTGAAAAAAAAAAAAAAATAAGTACAAAATTTGACATTGAAATTAAAACGAGCATCTTCAGTCGAAATCCTAAATTACACATTTATTAATTTTTGTTTCTAACTGACTAAACAATCAAATAATTCACAAAATGTTTTAGATTATTAAGACAAAATTTGATTACTAATTTTACGATTTTTCAAAAAATATTCATTACTCTTAGAATAAAAAAGTTTGTTCGTCCTTGAGAGATAATATGCCATGAAAAAAAAATGCTTAGGAAGAACTGGGGGATAAATAAACATGTTAAAGACATGTCGTTTCGTACAGAACAATATTATTTTATACAGTAATAGATGAAAAAAGTATATTTTACCTAATATTTATAATACACATGTAGGTACATAAAAATAGTTATCAAGAATGCAATAACATTCTTTTATAAAAAGTGGCTCAGTATTCTAATACACTTTATAAAGATCTGATTATGATGATGATGTTATCCAGTCTTCATCAATGTTCTTTATTCCTCAGGAATTAATTCTGAAATTGGAATAACGCCAAAGATTCTGTTGATGAAAGCAATCAGAATAACGTCTGACGTATCTTCAATGATTGGGTTAATAATGTCCAGCACCAATCTTGGGTTGGCGTTGAAGAAAATGGCAGCTGTTTGAGCTGGAATTGAAAATCAATATTAGACTTCCACATGTGAAAAGTTTTTCATATTGTTGAAAGTAACAACAACCACGAAGTTTTAATTATAGTGACATCTATTGGTAGAAAAGATAAGTTCTTAAGATTTATTTAAATATATTTTTGAATAAATTGTCAATATCATATCATTATTAATAATTTATCAGTAGATGCGTCTAACACAAATACATAACCGATGCATTAATTGCTTAAGATTTGTTGCTGTAGATTTCTGGTTGGGTTGAGAAAAGTTTTCTATTTTAAACCACTAAAACTATGCATATATTTTTTGCTGCTAATGTTTCATCTAATTATCAATAAATATTATTGTTCATTTTTTAAAAAGCATTTCTTTGTATTTATTATTTAAATATTACTGCCACCTGTTGACGAATATCTGAAGACTTCTTTAAAAATACAAATTTACTTCCTATACTTCAAGTATAAAACAAAAATACACAATTACACAATGAAAATAATATTTTTATTTGAATTTAAGTTGTAAAATCTCACCAATCAATGCACTTGTTCCATCAGTGGCTTCAAATTTAACGTTTCCACCGCCAATTTTTATTTTTGAATTAAACTTTTCAATCTCCAACACTTCAATTCCTTTCTTTGTAACAACTTTTGCTTTACCCTTGGTGAATGCAGAACAATCAGCTAAAGTAACAAAGATACATTTTATAGCAAACAATTCTTTTTATGATGTAAATAATAATGTTAATCTAAATAAAACTTTGTCTATACTTTCATAGATGGTAAGCATAATATAAAATTAAAAAAATATTTGGTTATATTTGAAACCTTCTATAGTAAATATAGTATTAATTTTACGTTTTGACGTCATTCAATTACAGTGTAAGTAGTAAAACTTCTAATATTCTTGAAAATATTCCATAAAATAAATATTTATTTTCGATTGTTATCGAATATATTCATACACAATAAAGACATCTATGTTTATTTGTACGTACTAAAATTTCCTTCTAGCTTTCCTTTTCCTCCGAGAGGGATTAATAAAAGTCTTCCACTGACATCATAATCCGATGTAACGTAAAGGTTGGGTAAACTAATCATTAACTCGGCAGAGTATTTTTCGAGATCGATTCTGTAATAAATGAGAATAATAAATATATCATAAATAATTTTATTGTTATCAAAAATATGATTCCATAGCCATACAGTGCCATCTAACTGAAAAAAAGAAAAGTTTTTTGGAATATTTAAATATTACTATATTTGCGTTGTGTGGTTTGGTTTGACAGATATTCAATGATAAAAAGAAGATTTTTCTTTGTATTCGTCAAAGAATGTTTAAAACAAGGAAACAACAGCCAGCCAGCATACGGCCCGTTTTTGTGGCCATCGAACGTTTCATCACAAAATTAAAATAAAATATATATTATAAGATAAAGCTTGTAATAACTTTTGAATTATTAATACAACATAATGTAAATATTTTATAATATGTAATTATTTTATGTGAATAACATTAAAGAGCCATTTTTGTATTAACTCAGTAAGGCAGTGGTTTCCAACCTTTATGTTTCTGCGACTCCCTGTAAGGAAAAAAAATGTCTTCGCGCATCCCCATTCTTTATTTCATATATTCATAAAGACGCGTTTTAATGAATAAATAAATATTTAAGACTGTTCGCGCTTCCCTTGGCAATAGTTCACGCCTCCCCAGGGAGGCGCGCTTCCCAGGTTGGACATCTCTGCAGTAAGGTATTGACAATATAAATATTTACATCAGAGAACCTAATACGGTTTTAGAAATTGATAATAATGAATGTTACTTTTAAATATCACGAACCATAATATGAATAACATTTTATTACTTACTTAAGATTTTTAATTTTAAATCCACTAGGCCCATAAACTTTCATGCCGTTCAGGGACGCCTTAACCCTGATTGCTTCCAAGTCTCGGTCCACTGTAATATTTGGAATTTCCAAGGGGTCATAAGGAGGAACTCTTATTTCAGGAATACCTTTCAGAAGGTATGGCTTGACCTTGTCAACAGCTGACAATGCACACTTCACAAACTCTGGGTCTTTCCGTTTGCATTGCGGTATGTAATCAGCTAAAAAATAATACACAGATATTCTTTAATAAAAAAAAAGTCCGGACCGTGGCGCAGTGGTCAACGTCGTTGGCTTCCTTGACAGATCTCACGAATTCAAGTCTCAACACAGGTAGTATTTTTTCAATCGATTTCTGTTCAAAGGCATGAGTTTTTGTGATGTCTAAAAAATCCCTCCCATCCATCCAATCGTAAAATATCGAGGCGTTGAAAAAAGTGCTTTGTTAACCACTAATCCTGCCTTATCCTTCTATTCCTGCTCTCGAAAAAGAAATGTTGAGTAAATGAGGAACAGTTCGTGCAAAAATAACTTTTGTTTAGATACCTCCATTAGAATATCATATTTTCCGTATTGAAAACGGAATTTGATTTAAAAAAAATGTAGATAAATTCTTCTACAGCTTGGCAAATATCCAAACTAAATTAAATAATTTTCTGTTCAATTATAAAACATTATTAGTGCCCAGTAACGGCGCGAGATTATTTGGCGCCCTAGGCAACGGTTATTGGCGTGCCCCCTTTATAACAAACCGTCCCATTTTTTGTCGAGATTATCAAAATAAAAATCGGGATCATAAATCCATGTCCGCTCCTTATATCGTTCCACATATAGCCGCCTATTGAAGATATCTCAACAAAAGTTTTTCTACGTGAACTGTTTGTTACTCAGTTTCTCAATCTTTCTTTTTCGAATCGAATAGAATACGATACATACTAACAACGAGCAAAGACAAATATAAAAATAAAATATTACTTTTATTTATTATTATTAAAGTACTATTTTTAATAATCCATTTATGCGCCCTCTAATGGTTTGCGCCCTAGGCCTATTTCGCCTGTACGGTGGCGCCGGATCTGTTTGTACCAAAATATAAAACATGTTTGTTTTTTGCTTTGTTATGTCTTTAAACATTATAATAAAATAATAAAACACAAATAAAAGAGTTCTGTAAGCAATGTATTTTTTTTATTGTCATTGGTTTTATTTTTAATTGTTACTATTATCACAGTCTGACCGAAACCGGTACTGTATAAAAACGATATATAATTGAGCTTTATTTCTAATATAAATACATTTCACCTAAAATGGACGTATTATAAAAAAAAATGAACGATGTATTGATATCCATATCGAGTAATACGTTTAAATAATTTTAAAGAAAAAAATATTCAACTTACGTAAGATTTTTGCACTGATTTCTACCGCCATAAACACCATAAAGATAACAAAAATCTTCATTTTTACTAATTCGAAAACAAAGTACTCAAACAAATGATATTTTGTCACAAATAATTATATCTTGAATCACCCCTTTTTTCTCAGTATAACTCGTCTGAGGTAATTCAAAAATCCTCTTATTGTCATGAATAAAAAAAATGATAAACTTTTCTTATTACTTTTAAGCCCAACCCATAGATGTCAATGTCGTAATTTTTGTTTTAATTACGAAATTTTTGACAATGGATTTCGCGTAGAGTGACAGTCACAAAAACGAACCTTCCCTACCGAAGGAGTGTTTTTAACTGCAAAGTGTTTTTGTATTGCGCCAATAATTATAAGCTGTTGGATTTATTATATTTATGTGTCCTAAATAAAATCAAGTTAACGATTTTTACTCATGAAAAACTCCTTTTCTGAAATGGTATGTGGTTTGGGTGTTTGTTTGGTGGTAGTGGCTGAAATCGAATACTCACTTCAGGGGTGTAGATAAAACATTAACTTAAATATTAAATTGAAAATTAAGTATTTTGACTGTCAATAAATTACTTTTTTGTAGCCATATCCGCTCACAATATGAATTATAACGACTGTGAAAAGGAAGAAGGATGTAACACACACTTTTTTAAAACAGTTTTTTCGCTAATCACAATGTATACAACATGATACACGTTGTATTAAAAGGATGTAAGCTGAAAATGCCAAATTAATACCTAAATTAAGTTTTTAAGTCTGAAAAAAGGGCCTGTGAAAATACGTAAAAAAAGGTTTTTTCGAAAAAAATATTCAATCAACATCAGATAAATTCAATTGAAACTCAGTTTATAAGTCTCCATGCACTTTAAAATTGTGTATATTTCATAATTTGCATTTGACCTAAAATCATCAAAAATACTTAATGTGTGGGTTACGTTCATTTTCCTTTCCACAGTCGATATGAAGTTTTAACATTCGATGTTATACGAGAACTGCTTGTTATTCATTTTCTCAACTTTGACAGAAAACAATTCTAACTGATCATTATTGCTACACTTTGTTCTGCAGTATCAAATTTGAAAGTTTTATATATAAATATAAGGTTTATAAATTAAATCAGTTATTTTTGTGGCCCTTACTTAAGATTTGGAAGCCCAAACTCACCTCTCATGCACTGTTTTGTGGTTTTGTATAATAATGTTAATTTTAGATATGTTTTGTCAGATATATTATGTTGTGCGAAGTTCTTTGTGTATTACATTTACGTAGACTGTCAGTTTACAAGTATATTACGGAATTTCAATAAAAAGTGTTGAACGAATATGTGTTGGTGGCCTGTTGTTGCTCAACCACCCTATTCAAGAAAGTAAAAAGAAAAACATGGGAATAGGAAATAAAATAACATACCTGTTCTTATATATATATTTTTTTTTATAATTATCAGGACCGGTTTCGCTCATGGATAGCATTTTCAACTGATGATCCAGTCCTAAAACAGTCCTGAGCATTATACATAAAAGTGGATATAAGTACAAAGGTAGATTGTGTTTTTATTAATATAATGCTTTTCCACCAAATATCGACAGCGAACACTAGTAGTTAGCTAAATTCTATATTTCGTCGAGTGCTATAGAATTAGTTAAAATCTATTATTTTCATTAAAATCCTTAAATATATTTAGTATACCCAATCCTTTTTTTACGCGATTTATTTTCTCGCGATTTTTTGGACGTCACCGTTACGTTTTTTCATACATTTTTGATACTTTTTTTCATGTGGATTTGGAACTGATTTATCAAATTGTATGAAAATTAGGTTTTTGTTACGCACCACTTTCTGGAACCAATGTATCGCGTAAAAAGGATCAGGTGTAATTTATATATGAGTCTTACTTAAGATTCAATCCTTCGCTCACGTAATCGGCAGCGATGGGCTGCCAATACGTTAACAAGGAGATCGCTTACTCTCAAAGTAATTCTCGGTATTCTGGGGAAGGAGTGATTTTTTTATCATTCATATGCTATTATATTGAATACTTACAAGCCATCGATTGTTACTTACTACACTTATAATTTGTAACAATATGCAATTTACCGTAAACTTTTCAATCTAGATGGCTGAAAATGTACTACTGTGTATACAGAAGCTGTCGTAGATTATATATATGTCAGAAATTACGGTTATATACTAATTTGATGTGAAAATAATATCTTCTCTTAAATTAACAAGGGGCTCGCACGAGCCCCTCCGAGCCTCCTCCAGCCCACCCCTGGTAATCGGGTAGGTCGAAATTCTACTCGGTTACGGCAGCCGAATAACGACACATATAGTAAAGAAACAAATCATTTTTACTGTTCACCTGACGCCACTGGTCTTCGTCTAAAATACTCGAAGATTAGTTTAATGTATTTAGTTAAAAAACATCTAAATTTTGTAATCGCTTGTTGGCCGTTAAGGAGTGATTTGGGGCGCAGCGCTGCGGGCTGCAGTATGCATGTTTTGCAATACTACGCAATACGAGCCGAGCGAAAGTAACCCTAACCGACTCGCTTGTTGCAACTCGGCGGGCCAATGCGACAGACTCGGATGGATGCATATTGGAATTTTCATTAGACCGGTAATGTTTAAACACTGTACAAAAGTACACGGTGTTCATAAACATAATACTCGTAATAAAACAAAACAAAATATATTAATAAAAGATTTCTACTGATTTTAAATGAAATATTAAACATGCCTGGTCACCGCTTTTATAACCTATATAAATATAATCATATAAACTTTTCCGACAAACAAAATATAATTCTTAAAACTACTCACTACTCAAATCTGTGGGCATTCCCATGGGCTTATCCTTTTCGCCAGCAATACCGTTAAACTCAGTGATGCATTTATTTCTTATATAAACACGAAACATTTATTTGCTAAGCATCAGTTCAAGTTCATCCGTGCACTTGAACGCCTGAAGATGCCGAATGCCAAAACCCGGGTCGTTAGTGACAAAATTTGTGTGAATGTACATAATTTGAACGATTCAAATTTAATATTAATATGAATTAAGATTTTTGTGATAAGATTATAACGTACTAGTTGCAAGAATCATGTACCAGATATATCTGAGTTTTATTTTATACAAGATATATAACAGTGATCAAGAGCGATTAGCTTACCACTAGTTCTGTCCTTACTCTGTCCTGTCCATTCCTATTTTCTTCGAAAAAAGGAGTAACAAGCAGGCCTCGTCGAATTTCATAATATGATGAGATATATGCCCACATTGGAGGCGGACATGGATTTTAAAAACATAAAACTCATGTGTTATCAATTCCGCTCCCAATGTTGAGGGTAATGGAGATGATGCTAATATTTTTTTTAACGAACACTGTTTGTTATTTAGTCGATCAACCCCTCTTTTCAGAGAGAGTTCAAATGGAAGGATGGGGTTTAATCAGGACTATGCATCTCCCTTCTCCACCCGCCACGGCCATACATCTGTGTCCATCAGACGTCTCCCGTGGCGTAACAAACGTTATGCGTTGTTCAGTTTTGTGCTAGGATTATTCTGGGAACAATTGGCTAAGACTTGACGGTTTACACTTTAGTGTGCAAAAAAATGTATTTCAGTTTTTTATATGTTATATATTATGTCCTAAAATCCCGGGATTGGTTCTTAGACAATCCCGGGGTTTGAAGCCTTACGCCCTACCCCTAGTATTCACAGTAGGCATTTGTTTTCAAAGCAGAGTATACTGTTACTCTGTGCCTTTGTAAGATGCATGCATTAAACAGGAAGCACTTGGTTCTGACTTCTGACCGAATATAACAATGAGTCCCAGAATTTCAGCATTCAGTTAAAGGTTGCTCCAGCTTTCCCTAATCGGATCGCGAGCTCTTTACGAGGGTTTCCATTTCCCGTGACGTGTCCCTCAAATTATCTAAAGCTGTCGATAATTAATTTAGTATTACAATATTCAAGTACAGATGTATAATAATATACACACTTCATGACCACGCTGTACCAAATGTTTTTTCCTGCTGCAGTCGGGCATGCAATGCGTGCTTGTGCAAAAATTCATTATGTGCGAATAAACGATAATTTATTTTCATTAATGAGTTGACATGCGATACTTTGTCGTTTCAAACATATTAAATATACAGTTTTACTAGAAACAATGAAATATACGTTCCTGTATTAGATACAAGCTCAATAACTCTGTGCCGAATATTTTCTATGTTTATTAGAAACAATTATATTTTTTTAAGGTGACCAATACGGTACTGTTATTTAAATATTGCTATTTTTGGTTAAATTCTCTCTCACTTTGGAAAATAGAAAATGATAAAGTAAAATTGATTAATCCTAACTTTATTCACAATGGTATCTCTTAAAATACAGTAGGTCAAGGGTGGAGAACCTTTTCATTTCTAAAAGACACATTAGGTTGTCTGATTCAACATAAGGCTCCAGTAAAGACAATGTTGACACCCCCCCATTTTTATCGAATCTATGTTGAACATATAATTGGTTGATTACGCTGTTTTTCCAAACGCTTGCGTATAATTTTTTGATCAAAGTGAATATATTGCATTAAAAAATTGTGTATTTATTAAACAAAAATATACAGATTTATTCAAGAGGCCGCAGGTTCCCTACGACTGCAGTAGGTCCTTTAGTTACGCTGTCAATGCGTTACGGAAAGCGTAGCGTCGAAAGCTGGGTAAGTCTACGAATACTTGAGGGAATTGAAGCAAAGATAGCTTTCAACCAAAAAAGAAAAGAAGAAAAATCCCAAAACTAATTTAATGTAGAGCTTACATTTTTTTCCTATGTAGAAATAGAGTAAACAACATCATCTGTATTATAAAAATCAATAATTTTGCGACACTTATAAATATATTTAAATTATAAATACCGATAATGCTGCATTTACTCCCAATTTTTTAAGATTGCTGTTTTTGCGTCTAAATAATTGAAAGTTTCTGTGTTTTCTCCCAAGTTATATCAGGAAACTAGCCACCATTTTAATAAAGTTTATAAAGATTGACTCAAAAGAAAAAATAGTAATCAAAACTATTGGTTTCTTGGTATAAAATTTATTGACGAACAACGATAAATTAAAAAAAAAAACAAATTTTAAGTCTAAAGAACGAAAGTTTTGCTCTACAATACATATTAATATTTTTTATTTTTTTTAATCCATGTCCGCTCCCAATTTGGAGCATATGGCCTTCTAATGAAGATATCTCAACAGAAGTTTTTTCTACGAGAACTGTTCGTTACTCAGTCGCTCAACCTCACTTTTTTCAAAGTGAGTAGGGAAAGAAGGATAAGGCTAGAACAGGACTAGTGGTTGGCTAATCGCTTTTGCTACACCCAGGTATTAAAGGATCAGAAGGATGGGAAGAAAGGAAATTATGTGAATTGACATCACAAACACCCAGTCTTTCGATCACAACTTTGAATTGAATAATTTTCAAATTTACTGTGATCTGGCCGGGAATCAAACCCAGACCTGCGTGACCGGTAGAGCAAGCTCTAACCAACTGGGCCACAGCAGGCTTATAATGAGCTGTTCTATATTTTTACATTCAAAGGATGTTTTTCCATTTTTCGAAAAATAGCTACCGTTGCCTATATATATTTAATGAGCTTTTAATTTTTTGTTTAATTTTAATCGTTCTTTCAAAGCGAAAGATTTGGTTAGTGACTAGCTTGACAATACTTACAATTAATTATAATAAATAGTGGTTGTATGTAACGTTGATTATGTTAAAAAAAACGTTGCTAATTTGGTCACACTAAGTGTGCCAAATTGAAAAGATTTCAATGAGGAATTTTATACAATTTTGCGCGATTACCGTGCATGAGTGATTTTGGAAATTGATTCCTAATTAGTATTTGGATATCCGAACACATTTTGTACGATTTGTATAATTATTTTTTAGCGTCCTGTGCAAACCATTAGTGTATTACTGTGTTAATTAAGGCTACGGCTTGAATAATAATACGGATATTCCAATATGGTTGGTAATATAATGTTGGGTATTCTGAAATACATCTAATACTTAACTAAATACTTTCAAATTCAGACTTGTTGCACTCTGAAACTAGGGTATCGATATGCACATACTTTCGTGTTTGTGTAGCTATTTTGGTAAATATTGGTTTATAAAATATGTCGATGTTGGATTTTTGACTTTTCAAATATCGTTTAAATAATGTTCAGCAAGGAATTAATGTTTGTTAATTTTTTGATATTAAATGTTTGAAAAATTCGTTGATTTCATATTTCTTATTTTTGTTTTTGTTTTTCAATCCATGTCCGCTCCCAATGTGGATCATATAGCCTCATAATAGAAGTATCTCAACAAAAGTTTTTTTACGATAAATTATTTTTACTTAGTTGCTTAACCTGTCGTTTTTTTTCAAAGAGCGTTGTAAGGACAGAAGGATAAGGCTAGGACAGGACTTTTTTAAAATTTAATCTATGTCCGCTCCCAATGTGAAGCATATAGCCTCCTAATGGAGAAATCTCAAGAAAACTTTTTCTACAGAACTATTTGCAACTCAGTCGCTCAACCTCTATTTTTTCAAAGAGAGTAGTAGGTATAGAAAGACAAGGCTATGACAGGACTAGCGGTTAACTAATCGTCCTCGCTCGCTACGTCCAGTTATTGAAGTATCGGAAGGATGGGAGAGAATTTTTAGACATCCCAAACACCCATGCCTTCGAATAAAAATTGATACATTGATCTAAATTAACCGTTAAAATAGTTAACTAATCACTTCCGCTATGCCCCATTATTTAAGGATTGAAATGGTGGAAGAGAATATTTTTATATATATAACCTTAGATGAAAGGGAGATTGGAACTCGGCTCCACAGTTTCCCGTATAAAGATGAAATGTCACTGATGATGATGATGATGATGATGATGATGAAGAGAATATATAGAAATCACAAAAAAATGATTTTTGGCAGAAATCGATGAATCGAAAAAAAAATTGCTCATTGCTTTGTTGGTTCAGTCAATTAAAAATTCAATGTGAACCAAGTTTCGCATTTGTGAGTATTTTCTCAGTTCCTTCGTAGGCATTTCTTCTTATTTAATATATCAACCTATAGATGTCTAGCCAATGTATTCAACTGAACAGCTTTGACACAAAATGACATACATACCACTCTGACTCAACAATACATTAACGATCTTACCTAAATTAATATTTTCAATGATGGCAGTTGAAACAATTTAACCCTCCAAGGACGAGCGTGACCATATGGTAACAGTAAACACCGTTGTCTATTGATCCCACTATTCATCCCTTTTCTACCTGAATATCGTTGCTTTTACTCATATTTGGTTAAGAAGGGTACAGACTTCAGTTAATCATCAGCCGCGGGGACAGAAACGGCCACCAAAAGCACATGCGATTTTTTGAATTTCCGTTTTTTTTAATGGACTTTTTGAAACTGTTAGTTATTTTTTTATCAAAACATCAAATTATTTACAGTTCTTTTGCTAATATATTTGTATTGAAATTATGTTGATCTAAAGAGGTCAAATTGTAAATATTTAAAAAAAAATCACGTTTAGCTATATTTCAACCCCGAATGTTTGCGAGCCCATACGGTCACTTTTGTCCTTACAACTGTCCGTACACAATATTACACGGTAATAAAAGGATGAGCATGACCATATAGTCATGCGGGGTTTCTATACAACGATTTTGCGTTTTTTTTTTTAAAAAATGTTAGGAATAAAAGTTATCCGTGACTTCAATATGGCTTAAAAAATATTTTTTTTGTCTAAAAAAAGCTCTCGTCTCTGGGGGTTAATTGAAAATTCTTTTCGTCTTAAAAAAGGCATAAATTTAATAATTCATTTGTTCACAATATGTAATTTATAGCATAATACGAAAAGCAATCTACTTGGAAAACTTACCAAGCAATATGAAAATTATTAAAAGTGAATTAACTTTATCCGTTAATGGTACAGCAACTTTTATATCAGGAAATAATGTTCAGAATTATAAATTTTAATTGGTGATATTAAAATAAGATTATACGCCACGACTAAAAGCGTTTATTAGTAATTTCAAAGCATTTATTGCACTTTGTCAATTGCACAATCAATGCATATAAATGCACCGGGAAGGAAGCGAAGTCAGTATGCATACTGTTAGGCCAGGGATGGCGAACCTACGGCACGCGTTCCCGAGGTGGCACGTTTGAGAATTTGGATGGCACGCGAACGATTTGCATGTTCATTTATTTTTATTTTTAAGCTTAAAAAATTAAAATTTAGATTTTTTGAAATTCATTCCGCTTAATTAATTTTCAAATGTTTCCCAAGATAAACGACAATCGTTGAAATTTTTTTTGTTTTATTGTTATATTGTTATTTTTTTTACTGCTTGGGCACGCGACACAATCGAGAAATAATATTTGAGGATTTTTGGCACGCGGACCCAAAAAGGTTTGCCATCCCTGTGTTAGGCAATGTAAATATCCGGTTATTTTAAAGTCTAGAAGTTGCAGCCTGTCAGATGTCTGTTTTGTGTTCAAAATTATACCTGTGATTGTAAATATTGATATGGTAAGTATAAGCTGGATAGCAAAATAAAATTGTGTGTAAATTGGCAGCACTACCCTTGAGCTAAACTTCACAGAAGTTTATCGGCAATTGGTACACCCAACTGTAAAAATGTAATGGTCCAGGACGGATGAAGATTTTGATAAAAGTGGAACATGCTTGGGATTGCATTACTGGTCAAAATTCTAGTATTTCATTTTTTTTTTAATATCTCGGTTTTGATGATGCAAAATATCAGTATTTTGATATTGTAATAACATAAATTACCCCTTTCTTAAATTTGAATGAGCTTATTCTGCAGCTTGACTTATTAATATCAACTTTGAAAAGGAAAAAGGACGTAACCTACATTTTTTTCGATATTCACAATCTAAATTTAGCTTTTATGTTGTGAAAATTGCGATCGCAATAAAGATTTTAAAAATTAATTAAATTAATATTAGATAAAGTCACGTAAAAATCAGTTTACGGCTGTGTGGTCGAGTGGTCAACATCGTTGGCTACCGCTACGGAGGGCACGGGTTCGAATCCCAGTACGGGCAGTTTTATAAATTGATTTTTCAATCGATTTATGAATTTCTGTTCAAACGCATGGATGTATGTGATGTCTTGAATTTCCCCCTCCCACCCATCCTATCCTATGAACGGGGCGTATCGAGAGCGATTAGTTAACCACTAGTCCTGTCCTTGCCCTTTTCTTCTATTCCTACTCTCTTTGGAAAAAGAGAGGTTGAGCAACTGAGTAACAAGCAGTTCTCGTAGAAACATTTCTGTTGAGATAAACTCCATTAGGAGTTCATATGCTCCATATTGGGAGCGGACATGGTAAAAAAAAAAAACAGTTTATCAGTCTCCGAGCACTTTAAGGTTGTGTATGTCTCATAATATGCCTTTGGCCCAAAATTATCAAAAAGCATTTTTTGTGCCTCATGTAAAATTTGTTATGTGTAATTTAAGTCCTTTTTCCTTTCCAAAGTCGATATTCAAGCAGATCCGATCAAGATTGGCAAATTCCAGCATTAATGTACTATATTTATTAAACTTATTCAATAATTCTAGGCGTTTAGTATTGATCACTTTTAGGGTGTTCACTGTCAATACTTGGTAGAAAGGCATTATATTAGTAAAAACACAATATTCCTTTGTACTTCATTCCACTTTATTTAATATGTCAGGACCGGTTTCGCTCATTACGAGCATCGTCAACTGATGCTCGTCAACATCGTCAACAGTTGACGATGCTCGTAATGAGCGAAACCGGTCCTGACATATTAAATAAAGTGGAATGAAGTACAAAGGAATATTGTGTTTTTACTAGTTTAGTATTGATGTATTGTTTTGTGTCACTATTTATAATGAAGTATCGAAATATCAACATTGATGTTTGTTATTTTCGAACATATTCGCTCCCTATGTGGAGCATATGGCCGCCACGCGGCACCTCCATGTTGCTCTGTATCCCGCCAATTGCTGTGCTTCCTCCCATGACATACCGGCATCCCTCAGTTCCACCGAGTACATCCTATGGATAGTACTCGACGGTCGTCCGGGACGCCGGAGTCCCACCGGTCGAAAGAAGAGGCAGGCAGGGTTAAGGCTTTCTGGAAGCATCCGCAGCACGAGACGGGGCGCTGTCTTGTACGTTCCTTAATCTCCGAATTCCTCATAAAATTAAGCAACCTCACCCCCATTATCCGACGCAAGCATCTATTCTCGAAGCTCAGTATACAGTTTTTTGAGCCTTCGTCAGGTGCCATGATTTGCTACCGTAAAGCAGTATTGGTATATTCGTCCAAATTGTAATACGTCATTGGAACAACACGCATATATAATAATGTTCCGAGGCGTTGTTCAATAAAAGACCCCCATGGTATCCTAATAATATATTTTGTTTTTTATCTACTGGAATATAAATACAGCTTAAGGGAACAGTTCTTTGTATGTAAATTTAAGAGTAATACGATTCGATATGTCAGTAAAGAGATCAGCTAATGTTTTCTCGAGCACCGGACTGATCTCGTTGAGGAAAATTTTGGAGTTTTCGTTCAGGATCCTGTTGGTGGCTTCCCCGAGGACTGGGTCTCCGTTGAAGAGATTGCTCAGATAGATTTGGCCCCCTCCGACGTTCAGCACGATCTTCATCTTGTCGAATTCAAGATATTCTTCGTCGTTTTTCATAATTTTATGGCCGCGCATGGTGACATCGCAGATATAGTTTGCTGAAAAAAGGATACACATAATATTTTTAATATGGTAATCTACAATAAAACTTTTATCTGAGAGAATATAACTATAGTCCAGCTTAGGGCTTCCAAACCGGTTTAAACCGAAACCGGTTAACCGGTTTTTCGGGTGTTTTGAAAAAAACCGAAAACCGGTTTATTTTGGGCGGTTAACCGGGTTAATAAAAAAATATTTTTCCTCTTGGAACACCACGAGATTTTGTTTAACTATTCATATGTAGAGTATAAATATTCAAAACTGTTGTATATAATAATAGTATTATAAGTAGTACAATATAATAAAGTATTTTACTGTTCAATTGTCTAATTTCTGTGACATATTAATAACAACTATGTAGTCGAAATCATGGACAACTATACTGCTTTCAATCAAATATCTGTAATACGAAAGGATTCTCTAAATATCAACGATAATAAAACAAGTGAACCCTATTGAACCGAAAATACGTTCATTTCATTATATCATATCATTATATCTTTTAAATGAAAAAAATATCCGAACCGAAAACTTGTACTCTTACAAAGCAATTTAAATATTAGTTAACAAAAATTTATATTCTACATTTTTTCACGTATTCATTTGATCTTTATTAGTCGGATTATTTATAATTATTAACAATATAATATTGGATATAAAACTTAAATATTGTATAATATAGATTGCTATTATTCCGAGAAAGTAAGTACCTGAACTTAAAAGATGGCAATTTATATTCACTTTTTTTGCAGCGTACATACATAAAAAGGTTAAGTGACCAAGCCCATGTTTTCAATTTTAAAACGTTTTATTTTTATTTTCTAACAATCGGTGCCATAAATCATCGGCTTTCCTCTCCTAACAAATATGTTTTGGGAATATTTTTGGATATTGCCGGAGCGTTCGACAATGCTTCTTGGCCACTTATATTGCACAAACTTAGACTGAGAAAAATACCTGGAAATGTCTATGCCTTAATCCAAAGCTACTTCAATGGCAGATCGATTCTATATGAAAATGGACAACAGATTGTAAAACAAAACACCACAATGGGCTGTCCACAGGGTTCCGTTCTTGGTCCCATGCTGTGGAACATTTTATTTGATGATATTCTGTCCATCTCTCTTCCACCTGACTGCAGTATTTTTGCCTACGCAGACGATGCCTTACTTTTAGTAAGTGCAAATAGTCGCGCGGGTATAGAAAAAACATCAAAAGAGGCGCTTTCATCAATCCTAGCTTGGGGCGACGCCAACAAACTGTCCTTCGCTCCCAAAAAGACTGAAGCTATTTTTCTCAAGGGTGGTGTCGGCCTAAGTAGACAAAGACCTCCCACTATACGCATGGGAACTACGACGGTTAAAGTTTCTGAAAAGGTCACTTACCTTGGTCTTATTCTAGACGATAGACTTTCTTTTTCATACCATGCCAAGACATCAGTGAGCAAGGCTACTTCTGCCTTCTATTCAATCTCACGCCTAGAAGGTAAAAATTGGGGCTTAAGATCTAGTGCCCTTAAAATCGCTTACGATGCCATATACATGGGGATTGCTAGCTACGCCGCTAGCACATGGTACAAACGATGCACCGTTCTTTCGATACAGAAAATCCTTCTAAGTGGACAACGCAGTGCGTTGATAGCCCTAACCAAGGCATACAGATCCTCGTCTACGGATGCATTGCCGGTCTTGGCTGGTATACTTCCGTTGGACCTGCACATTCAAGTTAGAGGCGCAACAGTAATGCTGTACAAAGGTGTCGAGTCCCAGGTGGGAGAAATTCAGTTACTGCCTCCTCCTCGACCAGACCCTTACAATTCTAAAGCTCATAGAATTGCAGCGCGCAGTGTGGCGATAGAAGCTGCAATGAAAGTTTGGCAGGCTCGATGGGAGAAATCTTCAAAGGGGAGGCAAACTTTTAAATTCTTTCCGAATGTTAAATGGCGAATGGAGATAACCAAAGTCCTGACTCCTAATTTCTGGACCAGCCAATTCATAACTGGCCACGGTTACTTCGCTGCCAAGCTCTTCCAGCTTGGCCGGTTAGTAGATAGTCCTAAATGTAAATGCGGATATATGATTCAGGATGCTGATCACATCCTCTGGGAATGTCCAGATTTAAATAATGAACGGGAAAAATTGCTCAAGACGATACGACTATCTGTCGGATCTGTCGGCCCCGTCGGTCATGCCGACTTGGTTGCATCTAAGGCAAATTATAGGGCATTTAAAGAATTCTCCGCGTCTTTTGGAAAAAGAGTTGATTTAAATAGATAAAATCTAAAATCTAAAATTTATTATTAACTTTTTATTTCTGCACACTGTAGTGCATGCAACCAAGTCTTGAGGAATTTCTTCTCGGGACATTTCTGGCAATATTTTGAACACGACTAACGTTGTTACGCTACAGAATACACCCTATATAAAGAGTGTGAAGCCGTAGCGGGTGGTGGTGGGTACAACGTTGAGTACCCTAGGGAATTTAAAAAAAAAAAAAAAAATCATCGGCTACTTTAAGGAGTCGGTGTCTTTCCAATATGCACATGTGGTAAATAAAAAAAAAATACGAGCAAAAAGTTATTCGAAGTGTTATACAATTGAACACTAGCTGAATATGCGTTACATTTATTTTAAACAATTATTTAAAAATGTGACAATGTTAGGCATAGAATCGTGAGGACTCGAATGCATGTTTGCGCAAAGTGAAAATTGGTAGTTCTAATTGTATGCACTTATTGACTGTTTTTTAAGTAATCAAAAAATCTTTTTTTTGAAACATTGGTTAGTGTGGTACTAAAATTGGTTTTTTGAAAATAAATCCGGTTTAAACCGGTTACCCGGTTAGTTTAAATGTCCGGTTAATTGGAAGCCCTAGACTCCAGCTGAATTTTATCCTGACTGTCAATTTAAAAAAATGTAGAAAGAATAATTTTGTTTGGTTTTATTAATATTTTTGATAAAAAATGACTTAAATTTGAATCGTTCAAACTATGTATGTATATTCTCACAGATTTTGTCACTAACGACCCGTGTTTCGCCTTTCGGCATCTTCAGGCGTTCAAGTGCACGGATGAACTTAAACTGACGCTTAGTAAATGAATATTTTGTGTTTATATAATAAATAAATGTATCACTGAGTCTAAAGCCATTGCTGGCGAAAAGGATAAGCTCATGAGAATACCCAAAGATTTGAGTAGTGAGTGGTTTTAAGAATTATATTTATTTGTTTGTCGGCAAAGGTTTTATGATTATATTTATATAGGGTATAGAACTGCAGATTCCGGTAGGTTTAATATTTCGTTTAAAATGACTTATTATAATAATGAATTATTATAATAATCATGTTTTTTTTAAGTGTCCAAATTAATAACACAGAAAAAAAAATCAAATCAGCTTCATTTGGGTAAAATTGAAAATACTGCTATTGTGTAAAAATAAGTTGGTTGTGAATTTTAGATTCATTGAATAAACTTTGTCACCATTTATAACGGAACAATATGATTTTTTTTCTTTTCTATCCGATTATAAAAGATGTTGGGTCTTATGGCGCAGCGGTTAGCGTTGTTGTCTTCCGTGCAGTATCTCATGGGCTTGAATCCCAGTACGAACAGAGTTTTTTTCGATAGATTTCTGTTAGAAAGCATGGGTGTTTGTGATATGTAAAAATTCCCTCCCAACCCTGTCGATTCTTCAATAACTAGGCGTAGCAAGAGCGATTGGTTAACTACTAGTCCTGTACTGGCCTTATCATTCTTTCTCTACTACACTCTTCGAAAAAAGGGAGATTGAGCGTTTGAGTTCTTGTAGAAAAAAATCTTTTTAAATACCTCCTTTAGGAGGCCATATGCTCCACATTGAGAGCAGACGTGAATTTAAAAAAAACGACTCGAAATCTTCTAGTACTATCTTTATTATATTATTAATCTTCCTGATTTGAGGTCACACGACTGGCTTCAAACCAGTTATTGTAAAGCACAAGTTGCTAAAAGTTCTAAACCTCCATAGTAAAAATGAAAAAGTGTCGAAAAAGGTATGGAAATCGACGAAATTTTTATTCTTTTCCAGTATTTCTTTATTTCTATTCACCGACCTAGTAATTGTTTACTGACGTATTCAATAAATAAATACATACATACCGACAATATAATATAATATAATAATTGATTTTATAAGATATAATATAATACCGATAATACTAAAAAAATATGAATGGGTATTATTTGTATCGTGCAATTTTATTTCATTCGAGAATTAATAACATATTTAAATATTCAACATTTAACCATTTATAGACAATAATGACAGTTAAGCAATAAAACTTCTCGTATATACTATAATTTTATTATAAAATCGTAATCGTGTATATTAAACGCACTTTTTATTTAAATCCGACATGCAAGCAAATTAAAATATTTAATTAACTCAAAGGTAATAAGTTATATAAATATTTATTATATCCGTGCAATACTGAATAAAAAAATATTCTTAATTGAATTGTAATTTTATCTCGTTGTCTTTAAAGTTGAACGCAATACGTAATGACTTAAATAAATTGATTATTTTTAATAAAATATTATTTCTTTTACAATCGTAGCGAACAATTCATTACTTATTTGTACGTGGGTCAAGCATACAAATGCTTTTTGTCATCGATTATGTCCATGTTCTTATTTTAAAATTTGAATTATTTTTATTCTGTACACCAGTGCTCCGCAATCGGTGTGCCGTGAGCCGGATACAGGTGTGCCGCGGTCAAATACATAATGAAAAAATATTTGAATTAAATTATTATTAAAACCTCTGTGTTCATGGAAACAAGCGCAGGTATCACATTAATTAATAATTATTAAGATTGCATAAAAGTAAATAAATTATAGTTTTATGTATGTATACTTTTGAAATACAAAAAAAACGAAAATTTATTGTAAAATCTGTGTATCAATTAAATACCTATATATTTTTGTTTTTGGTGTGCCACGGAATTCTAGGAAGAATTTTGGTGTGTCGCATTTAAGAAAAGGTTTCGGAGCACTGCTGTACACTTAGCTTAACAATATTTATACTGTGCGAATTCACTTTTATGTTTGTATATAGACCATGCAAACCGCTTGCTGCCCGTCAGTTCAAGTGCATTCGTGCACTGGATAAAACCAGAAGATGCCGAAAGGCGAAACCCGGGTCGTCATCTACAAAATTTATGCAAGTGCACAGAATAAAAATATTTCAAATTTGACATTAAATTTTCATTAAGCACCTTCAGTCGAAATTCTAAATAAGTTCTTATTTTCGTCTAACATTTTTGTAACATCGACAATAATATGGGCCCGTTAGAGGTTAAGTGAGCCAAGGGATATTTTAGAAAAAAATAAGTAAGATGCGTTGCAATATTTTACACGTCTTAACGGATCGTAAAAGTGAAGAAACCTTAGTTAATACACATTGCAATATTGTTATCTCCGTAAAATAAAAATATGTAATCCACCAAAACGCCATGTAACGGCGTGATAAAAGTCCATGAAAAAAGTTTTACCATTTTACTAGATGGTACACTTCACCTTTCGAGGGATTATATAATATATACTAATATATTTAATATGTCTATTTAACAATAGAGAAAAATTGTTGCTATTACTCACATTTAAAAAATGCAATACACAGGTAATGTTTTTTGTTCTATCATATAAATTATACTGCAGGTCAAGTCATAGAAATAAGTTTATAGACTTGGTCTCTGAATAAATGAATAATAGGGCCGAGAACATTAAAATATTTATTATCGCTTAATAAAATGTTTTCAATAATAAATTAATGTTGATTATAAAATCATTGTTGCATAATTTTAAAGGCAACTTGCAATAGGCCATATTTAAGCGAAGTTGTTAAAACGAACAAGAATATAATACATATCGACTGTGGAAAGGAAAAAGGACGTAACACACACATAACAAATTTTACAGGAGAAACAATAAACGTTTTTTGATGACTTTGGGCTAAATGCAAATTATGAAATATAACCCACTTTGAAGTGGACGGAGACTGATAAACTGATTCCTAATTGACTTCTTAATCTAATATTTTTTTTTACCCTGTCCGCTCCCAATGTGGAGCATATGGACTCCTAATGGAGTTTATCTCAACAGAAAGGTTTTTATGAGAACTGATTGTTACTCAGTTGCTCAACCTCTCTTTTTCCAAAGAGAGTAGGAATATAAGGATAGTGCTAGGATAGGACTAATGGTTGGCTAATTGCTCTCGATACGCCCCGTTCATAGGATATGATGGGTGGAAAGGGGGAATTCAAGACATCATATACATCCATGCCTTCGAACAGAGATTCAAAAATCGATTGAGTAATCAATTTATAAAACTGTTCGTACTGGGATTCGAACCAGTGACCTCCGTAACCGAAGCCAATGACGTTGACCACTTTTTAAAAGTTTTTTTTCATGCTTGCAATTTTCGCAGGCAGTTTTTTCAAAAATAAAAGCTAAATTAAGATACTAATTTGGCATTAGCAGCTTACATTCTTTTGATAGAAAGTGTATCAAATTGTATCGAAATTGTGTGATTATCGAAACAACATGTTTTGAAAAAACGTGTGGGTTACGTCCTTTTTCCTTTCCACAGTTGATATTTAGCTACACTAATAGATTATATGAAAAAATTTTCATTGATTGTAGTAAAATAATCTTCCATTGACCCTCTGCTGTATATTATATAGTGGACGGAAAGATTGTCAGTTTTCGTCCTATTTGTTTTGTTTATAAATTAATTCTTCTCAACTATAAGGTCATATAATATTTTGCAACAGAACCAAGGTGAGTAAGGTTCAGGTTGTCTCATAAGTCCTTGCGTATTTGACACGTTATCTTAAAGAGGTAAATAAATCCATCGTTTCAAAAGGTTCTTTAATGCACAGTTTCTCAACCAAGGGCCACAGCACAGTTAGGAGGCCACAGGTAAATCCATAAACTTGCAGATTCTTAAAATCGAGCAGTGACAAAATACTTTGAAATTCCGAGAGGAGTTAAAAAAAAACAAGGTCTCGCGTCTTTTCATTTTAGGAAATCCGTCAATTCCTGGCTGAAACATTGAAATCTGCCAGCGAGCAAAATTTCCAAAGAATTGAAACATATTTTGAAATCTTTCAAGTTTGATTTGACCATTGTAAAAACAAATTATTCAATCTTTTCTTCAATGAAGTAATGCGCTGCGGCACACTTAGAATCGTCTCACGGCACACTAGTGCGGCACAGAGGTTGCGGAACACTGGTATAAGGGGTAGAGAGGTAAAACTATAAATTGATTAAAATATGAATAGTACAACTGAAATTCAGTAATTACTATGTACACTAATATATTTTTATCTGAAAGAGTTGTAGAAATTCGAAAACTTACTAAAACTGTAATTTAATTACTTCTAAATTTGTGTGATGTTATACGCAAAGACAATGAATGTCAATCGTACGTGTTTTGTAGATAACCAGTGATGTATTTTTTTATTAAAGTTCAGATTGCTATAAACTTGAGCTTCTTTTCAACCCAAAAGCTTATTCGTCACCCATTTTGTATCTAATAATCTACCCTCAGCGTTATTATATTCGTTTTTGATACATTTCATATTCAACCAGTCCCCTTGAAGCTAATTATTTGAGATCAAGTTTCTTTACATGGTTAAAAGTAGTTATAAATAATTATGCTATTTGTAAAACAATCATCTTAATTAATTCAGTAAAAATGACATTTTTAAGGTAGTAGGCATTTATATTCAATCGATTAGCGTACAAGTTATAATTATTTTTTCTTTTAATTGTTAAGGAAAATGAATACGGTTCTACAGTGATTTACACTACCAAGTTAATATTATTATTATACGAGGCGATTTGATGTCAAGGTAACCTTTAATCATACAATAATTAACTGATGATAACGGGACGCTATTATATATTATATTTTGCATTGAATTCAAGATATTTACAGCACTTATCGCAATTTGACACAAAAAGCGGTGTGATATCTTTTACGTGATTCATTTCCGCTCGCTATTTGAAGGATAATACTTAC